>MSJE01000052.1:698740-1018547 GCA_001931935.1 Aspergillus aff. floccosus IMV 01167 | reverse complement strand
CGGGGGAATTGGTAAGGACACCCCATCTTTTTAGTAACCGCACCCCAACTGATTATCTAATATCACTTGTTATGTAATCTCATCACCACCACAACTAGTTACATATGCAATTGGATTGATAGATTTGACCTATTTTTATACTACTAATATCTTTGCATTCAGTATGCAGATTAATTTAATATATTATACTTTACATGATCTAATTGTATGCCCAATTTCACCGCAGTTAGAACATTTAGATGGTGCTTTCTTCTTGCCAGTTACGATGGCGCCTCCATTTCCACTTCCTTGATGTAATTTTTTTGCCTTTGGTATAGGCAGACGGGGTTCTAATAATGGTAGATATTCTGATTGATCCTCTGATGATAGGTTTTGCCTCCAAAAAGGGTGAATAGCGGATAATGGAATTGGCTGCTTTATCTCTAGCAAGCGTGCGATTCGGTGGGCACATGGAAGGCCCATTGTCCTAGTAAAACTGTTAGAGCACTGTGATAAAGGGGCAAGATAGGTAGCTCTCTTAGCAATATCCACTTGATTATGTATAAGATGAAGTGAATAGCGTGAAGTTCTCCTATTTATATTTGAATATAGAAAGGACTGGCAGAAAATCAGCTATTGTAATTGGTCTTCTTTAAGCTCACGTATTAGTGTATCGATCTAACAATTAAGTGCATGGCTAATTCGGTTCCAAACAGTTAGAATATCACCGGTTGAAGCTTGAATATACTTCTTAATAAATGCATGTGAGCCTTCTACTCGTAAGGTTACTGAATTCCCTATATGTAAGTGCTGGTTCGTCCAACAGCAAATAATTTTTTCTTTATAGATTAGCCATGTTTCTTTAATATATCTAAGTACGCAAGGGATTGATTAATACTTCTAACTAAAATTAGATAGTCTTGTCTTATACTCATCCTCAGTAGGGGATTTAACAAGATTTTGCCAGCTCTGATTAAATTCATCCCATGCATCATCAGTAGTAAAATACTGCTTTACTTTCGCAGCAATATTCTTATTAATATGCCAGATACAAAGTAAATGTGGCCAATTAGGATAAGCATCGCGTATCGTACCTAATAGAGCAAGATCGCGGTCAGTACAGAGAACTGGTGGGGATGTTAGGGGTTCGAGCCAAGAAAAGAAGGTTTTTAATGCCCATTTATATGATTCTTCCTGTTCATTCTGCATAAAGCAGAAAGCGATACTAAATGTTGTATTTGATGGTGATATACCGATAATATGTAGTAAAGGCATTCCATAACGATTTGTCTTATATGTGCAGTCTAAAACAAATACCCTATTATATAGGTTAGCATATTGAATTGATTTAGGGTGAGCAAACATGAAGAAAGTAATATAGCCTTCTCTATCTTGTTTAAATGCAAACTTCCACTGATAAGTAAGCAGTTGATCTTGAAGATATTGAATTGGCGTACGGCCAGCAAGATACTCCCGTAAAAAGGATTTTCTGAGGTTGTATATATCCATTGGTGTAATCAAAATAGCAGGATCACTCTTTTTGATTAAGTTGATGATTTGCCGTGGAGGGATATTCTCATCAAGAAGATGCCAAATAGTAGCCCGTTGTTCCTGAATAATCGTACGTGCTGCTGGATGTGCTATCATATTATCCTCAAGTTCATGATTATGGTTAGGATTTCTTACTCGTACACGCCACTTTCCATCTGAGTTTTTAGCACTTAATCTGCTAGCATACAGGCGGAAGTTACATCCAATTCGTCTAGTACTAGTCTTCCGGCGCTTCGCGCCCTCTCGTACATCAATTCGATCGATATACTAACCACCACGATCACACCCGACGCAGATATTTCTATCAGGATTAGATCTAATCGTAGTAATAGCATAGCCTTGGGAAGCTGCGTATTTGCGGAGATTTATAAGCATCTCCTCACAAGAATCATACGCTCGATCAAATGGGGTTGCCATAGTTAGATTTGAGTAGAAGATAGCTTCGGTTTTGGTTCAAATTTTGATCAAAATACTGATTCAGATAGCGAGATGAATAAAGAGTTAGATTATTGATAGGCTTGAGAGGGAAGCGTCAAATAGTAATAGTAGTGATCAGGTGCGTACGTTACTACAGTAATTGCATGGAATTTGGTGGTGATGAGATTACATAACAAGTGATATTAGATAATCAGTTGGGGTGCGTTACTAAAAAGATGGGGTGTCCTTACCAATTCCCGTAGGTCGGAGATGGATTATCTAATATGCATTGTTTTGTATTAGTCAGCTCGCCCATTTAAATTGCCAGATAGGGGCATTTATACCAATTCAGACTTCTTAATGATTCCATTGGTTGAGCCACATTTCCACTACGCTTTGGTCGCGACATTACCAAACATCTTGGCTGTTTATAGCGACACGCATGACTGTGACCGGTTTTTTGCCTTAGAAATAGACGCGCCAGTTTATGCAGTAATGTGCACGCTGCTTGGAGCCTTTTCGGTTGATTTGGTACTCTCGTAGAATAGACTGGTCTATGTACGTTCCACAACAATAAAATAGGTACGGAATGCGACTGACGTCGCGTCTCCTAACATGTGCTACACAAGGGTGTCGTCATAAAATGTCCAGGCTCTGTTGTTTTCGTCTATCTCATAACACGCACTGGGCTGGTTGCAGTCGAAACTTCTGTCATATTGTTGTCGAAGACCATTTACTGGGAGATATTACGTGGCAAGATGCAAGGAATCTGGCCAGCAACATGACCATCCACAGCACCTATTGGGGCCTTTATGCCTAGAACAGATCAATCTTATGGCATTCTGTATCGATCCTCCAAGCTTCAAGAGCAACGCGTGTATGAACAGGAAAGGGTACATGGTCAAGCCCAACGCTTTCCGTGACAGCCATACCGACTAAAGTTCTGTGGAGATAATAGTTGCTCCCTTAGCCTATCTGTCGAATATCCGAGGAAATGATACTCGGGGCAAATTCACTGCGGTCTTCAACCAGATCTTCCATATTTAAAGGAACGACTCTCTATTATCAAACATGAGATGGAATTGCTTCATCTTGCCTCGCTTTTGTAAGTGCGATAGACATTAACGGAATTTTGAAAGCTAAATTGAGATAGGATTGAGAAATATTGAGGACTCTGCTACTCTCAGGAGTGGACTCCCAGTTGCCCATAGCATCTTCGGCATGGCACAAACAATCAATTCATCTAAATATGTATATTTCAGAGCAGGAAGTGAATTGTTGAAGCTCAGTAGACCATAGTCTTTGCGGGTCTTCACAGAGGAGTGGCTTCATCTGCATAAGGAACAGGGTATGGACCTCTACTGGCGGGATTCTCCAGGACTCTTGCAGAAGATGGAGAGGAGGATACAAACGGGTGGGTGGATATCTAGGCGTTGCAGTGGATTTGCTGTTTTGGTGTCTGGGATTGCCAGACTAGGATTACACGCTGGACATCGACGGTGATCTAGGATAGGTGCGCCATTTGAGCTTTCGTAAATGGTTGAGGTTGTAGTTTGCGTGCAGGTACTGGAACTCACTGCTCATGCCAATCATTGTAGGATTTAGACAAATACAAAAGTCACCCATCCATAAGCCAAAAAAGTTTCATGCTCTGCGCCCTTTCTGGAACGATGAACATTTATTGCGTCGGTTTCCTGAGCCACTTCTATGTTAATAACCTTTCACCGCCACCCACATCCTCTCATCATTCTCCAATCCTCTCCATACCATGACTTCCTGTCATTTTATCACTTCTCGATACTCCTCTTTACTCTTTCCCAGTCATAGAGGAGACCTGCTTTCCGGATGAGCTTTGGCTCAACAGGGAACTCGAATTCACATCCCCGTCCCCTTCCATCTGGAAGGTGACAGAAAAATACCGTTTCCCTATAGCTCGACTTCTTATATTGTGGTGGAAAAGGAAGCTCGTTAATGCTCAGGTTGCCGTCCACATAGCTGGCTTGAAAATCTTTATTGGGATTACATTACGGAGAAGCTGTGAGTTTCCATGTTGTTTGCTACTGCAAGCCAATAGTCTCATTTGCCAAATATAGATACGTTGTCGGTCAATTTGAGCCAATAGGCGAACCCAATGTCTGCCGTTCCCGTGATCTGGGTGTGTGGGAGTTGGCTTTCCATCTGTGTGGAGGCAATTGGCACATCCCTGCCGAAAGTGACCATGAACTTGTGGAGGCTGGATGGATTGTGTAGAAGGGGCAACCTATTTGGGGACTCCGGGCTCTTTTCCTGTGCAATGTCCCTTTCAGGAAATCTAGGTGCCCAGATTGATAGGAGAGATTGGCCAACTCAACCATGTGATCAAATATTGAAGATCGTTGGTGTTCTTTCTTCTTCGGTCGCGAAGAGCACTCGGCTAGCTGGTGACATTGAACAAGAGTAATATCAGAACCGTCATACAACTTTGTGAGTTGAGCAGAACGAGCATGAGAAGGTCACGAGGGCAAGCAGACTATGTGAATCAACAAAGGCATTAGATGCAGGGACCCATTGTTTCACCACGTCATGATACTACCAAAATGCTATGACCTTGTGCTAAACAGACTATGAGACCTGAGCTGGTGAGATTTCCTATGTTAAGGCGCCCAGCGAGAAAGCAAGAAAACAACGGTGAATACTACTAGAAGGGTAACTAGACAGATTGAGATAGGCGTCAGGCGATCCTAGAGAGAAAATAGTTGTTGACTAAAATTTTTTCTGGCGCTTCAAATAAAGTGATTTGGGGGGGGAGGGGGGGGGGCGTGGTCGAAGTGCATTCTTGGTCAGATAAAATGACTTGGGCTTGGGCTTTCAATGTTTGAATATGAATATCTGGCTCTTCTGTTCAAACATATCATAAGGAAAGCTCGTGGCTTGTCCGGAGTCGTCATCGTGAAATTGGGCAATGAAGATCATCCAAACTAATATCAACATTGGTCATTATGCTTTAATGACTGCGAGCCGCGTATACCTCTCCACTCCACATTCAAATTACCTTGCGAAGAAATGTGAAATCATCATAAATTGGATGTAGAAGTGGAGCTCCATATGCAGCAGGCAAATGATCTAATTCACTTTGCATCCAGTACGCCTCTGGGTTCCTTGCTCTTATGAAAGCCCTAGGAGGAAGCAAGCAGTAACCAGTACAAAAAAGCTCGTTATGAAACTTAGTCTTCTTCCCCGGTGTACGACCCTTTCCCTTTGTGACATTTCATTACGTAGAATTTGCTCCGAAACCAGCTTTCCACTAACCAATGCTGACGGTACGCCTGCCCCTGGATGTGTGTTACAGCCCACGAAGTAGAGATTTTTGATGCTTTGATGCTCTATTTGTGGACAAAACCATAGAGCATTGGAAAATGAGTGTGAAAGTCCGAGGATAGCGCCACGGTCAAGGTTGAATTTCTCTTTCTAAGTAGCAGGAGTATTCAGCTTCTCGTGCACCAGTTTCGATTGCAGATCGAAAGCTCCAGTACGAGCTTCAATGGTTTTGATAACTATGTACCGAATGTGAGCAACGAGACTTTCCCAACTGACCCTCTCAGAATGTCCTTCATTTTCAAGGTGAGCTACTGGTACCAGAACCATGACCGACTCCTTGCCGTCAGGAGCGGCAGTCGAATCAATTCGACTTGGCACGTTCACATAGAAGGAAAAATCATCTGAAGTACGATTTTCGTCAAAGAGGGCGTCAAAGCTCTCACGATATCTCTCTGCTAGGAAGACGTTATAAGGTTGCAGTTCGGGAATGGCTTCACTGAAGCCCCAGAAAAATGACAGGCTACTGCAAGATGTGGATCGAAGTTGTAACCTGCGACCATATTGACTTGGAGGTAGGAGGTGGCTATATGCATATACTAAGTCCGCGTTGACAACGACAAGGTCGGCACGAAGTACCTCGCCAGAGGCCAAGCGTACCCCCGTAGCCGCATTTCCCTGATCAGAGAGCTGAACTCTTGACACAGGACTTTTCAGGTGGTACTCAGCCCCAGAGCGACGTCCAATGTCGGCGAGGGCTTGCAAGATCTTCCGTGCCGGGTTAGGCTTTGATTGATCAGAAGACGCTGGGGGCTGGAGCAGCTTACTTTTTCAAAGCCTCCCATGGGATACCAAATGCCGTCTCTCATCTCAATGAAAGGAAGGAAGCTGTATGTTCCAGGAGACTTGTATGGACTCATTCCAACGTACATACTGGCAAATGTCCAAACCTGCCGCATCTTTTCGGAGCGAAAATATTTGGAGGCGTTGGTATAGGTGCTAGTCCAAGGGCGTATATGCAGCATGGCTTTGACCAGAGAGAAGTGGAACATACTCAAAACACTCGGGAAGTTCTATTGAAAGACGCTTTCCATGACCATTTGGTACTGGAATCCGGCTTCAGACAAAAACGCGCAAAAGCGAGAAAAACCACCAGGGCCCTCATGTTGCTCAATCTGAGCTTTCAGGCTTGTCAAGTCTCTGCTCAGCTTGACAGAATTGCCATCTGCAAACCATACGCAATAGTTAGGCTCACATTGGATGAATTATTGAATACCTTCTTGCTCCATAGAAGTGCCGAGGTCATCAAAAGCATGACGGAAAAGTTCTGGCATAAGCATAAGAGATGGACCTTGGTCGAAACGCTACTAGATGTCAGAAATACCATAAAGAAGGGACGATGTTTGGTTCATCTTACATGTCCGTCTTTGAATAGGAGAGAGCACCGACCTCCGATATAATCATTCTTCTCTAGAACATGGACCCTATACCCAGCACATGATAATCGAGTGGCGGTGGCTATACCACCTGCACAAGCGCCTGGCAAGGAAAAATCAGATATGCTCTACAAATAAAGAAGGCATGATACCGATAATTATAGCGAGCGGAGCTGATTTTATCTCTTGCCTAGGAACAGCAGTTGGAGTCGTAGTTGGATTGAGGTTTGCTCAATTGTTCTTTCTGCTTGCAGTCTGGTCGTAATATATTCGACAAGCTACCTCCATGGGCGATAAGCAAAGGTGAAGGCTCGTGGTCGTTTCTTAAGACTTCAACAGGTACTCCAGTCTTTGGGAAACTCCTGGAATATAATTAGTTGAGATGCAACCATGCAACTTTCCCGGAAAAGAACATCACTGGCTTTGGACAGATCCCGATGCATGCCGGAAGATCATTGTGACACAGGCAAAGGCTAATCGATAATCATGAGTTGTTAATCCTGGCATCTTACAAATAGCGTTCCTCCCTTGCGCGCCTAGAGTGTTACAATGCACTGCAAACTGAATCGGTGCCGCCGAATATTTCGGATGACCAGTTGCATGAAAGGCTGTGCTAGATGACGTGCTACATTCTAAAGCTTGTGTAAAATACTGAAACTTGAATTAGCGAATCTCATCATCAGGTAGCTTCTTAGTCTCGTATATTTCTGTACGTAAATGGTCAGCTAGGCAACGATTATACAGATGCCAGTATCAAGTGGCTAAGTTCCTAATGAACCGTCACCTTCAGACCCTACATCATCTAGCACATTGACATCAACTGCCGAACCAACGTTTGATCTAAAGCAGCATCTGCTTCCTAGTAGCACTGATTATGACATCTTTGTGAAACCTTATGCAATATATACAAAGTTTCCTATTTCGTCTGTTGATTATAATGATGATTATTCTGACAGGACATATCAGGAGCTAGTTAACGTCATAATTGGAATAGCTCAATTTCTGATCGACTCTATGAGGCAAAGAAGGGGCTATCCAGATTGCTCAAGGAGTATATTATCTAATCTAGATTAACTATCGGACTATCTTCCCAGCCAACTTGAAACAACGGTATACAATTAATAAAAATATATAAAAATAACCGGAAAGATTTTTAGACTTATTAAGATACTCTATATTAGCTACCGAATACTTAAAATCTAAAAAGTGATTTTAGGCGATAACTATTACCTCTATTTTACCCAATAGACTAGGTATTACAAAACCACTGTAAGAACAATTGCACCGAGTTCTGCATTTAGCTACAAATATGTACTATGAACCGACTTTAAACTGCTGGATAGTTTCTCTCATAACATGGACAGGTGCTGGTCTCTTGGTGAATAGTTCGTACTGCGCGATACCTTGCTCCAGCAGAACGTTAAAGCCATCAACGATAATCCAGCCTTTAGACTCGTACTTTTCCATCCTCTTCTGGGAAGCCGTTTTCAGTGGACCGTATGCTACCTGTAACCCAAGGTTAGTGAGCTCAATCGGTAAGGACGATTAGAAGAAATATCATGCCTCCATATAAACACCCCCCGTCTTGCTGCAGAGCCATTCGTCTGGTACTTGGAAAGAAGGTGACATACTATCACTTCTCACGTATGGGATGCATGATATGACAATAGTCGGCGGGCGAAACTGAGGCGGCCAACGAGTACACATTGACTGGAGTAACGTAAGAATCAAAGGGGGTCCAGGTCTACACGCCGCCCATTGGGTAAAATAGTCAACCAGCGTTTGCGCGTTGTGAGGTGTTCGGTTGAATATACAAATATTCCGAACGCCAAGCTGATAGCAGGCATACACAGCTGCTCGTGCCATACCCCCAGCACCAATAATCAGAGCTGCTGTACCATCACGGATACCGTTTGCGGGCGACAGATATTGAGACACGCAATTACGGATGCCAACGTAGTCCGTATTATAGCCCCTTCGTACGCGTCGCAGATGCCCTCCTTGTTGATTGCACACCTCCACCACCACTGTATTGACTGCATTGATGTTCCTGGCATCCTCATTAATCTCATCTAGATAGTTTAGTACCTCTGTCTTGTAGGGAAGGGATACTGCGACTCCCCCACAGTCATCAGCGTTCAGGAGCGGATTAATGTCGGACAGGCTTCGGATTTCCTTTAGGCAGTAGACATTAGGGAGCCCACATGCAGAATATGCCGAATTGTGCATTTCTGGTGACAGGCTATATGACAAGTCCTTGCCGATGATATTGAATCTCTTCCTCCTGTAAAGAAAACAGCTTGAAAGGGACGACTGCGCCTCCTGCAATGTGACTCCTTTGTGTCTCATTGAGGCAGGAACCACAGGCGCCAATACGGGGTTAAGGCAGACTGAAGGGCGGCCGGCACAACCAACGTGATGAGCCATGACACATAGAGGAGAGATTCTGCTGATGTTTTGCAGGAAGCTCACGCACCCTAGATTGTCTTCCAAGGACTGAGACTCTCCTGTTATTCGTATAGCCGTACACCCAAGCCTATGCGCCCGATTGCACATCAACATAAACCTGCGATGATTTTCTTCGTTCCATTCCAATGGTGTTGGTTGATGGAACGTGGCTATAACTTTTGTTTGCTTGACGTTACAAAGTAGTCGTCTGATATCTTCATCATGGCAGACTAACGAGCAGGTCAAGACGTCTGGGACCAGGCGAACAATGAGTCCCAGGATGATGAGATAGTCGGCAATACGTGTATGCTCGGGTGTCTGTACATCGACAATGAGGGAGGCTCGAGAATGCCTTCGTATAAGGGCCACGCTTTTTGCTAGCATATCAGCAAGTTGGTGATGCGCCATCTCTGTAGAATCGATAACTAGGCTGATGGCATCTGTTCCGTTCTCTAGTGCATGGTAGTTCTGGGATGGTTCTTCCAACCAAGCTAGTGGCACCTGGAGAGCATATGTGGGAGATGAAGAGAACAGTTCAGCCGAATAGCGTGAGCGGTCATGGCACCCAAAAGTATGGTTTAAGAACCCAACAAAAGCTTTCTCTGTCTCTTTGAGCTTGAGATATGGGGGTCGGGAATTTACAGCCCCCGGGGTGAGATCCTCTGAAAGATTATAGTAGTCAAGGTTCGAGCATGATTTGAAAACTCGGTGTCCAGTTCGTAGAACACGGTCAAACGTCTTGGGACTTGTCACCATGTATTGCCTCAAGGCCTTTTCGTCTCTTTGGATGTAGATTATTGGATGATGTAGCGCGAATTCTTTGAACAAGGTCTGTAGGCCGTTGCTAACAATCCATCCGGGCCCAATTATGACACACCCACGACTGTAATTTGCAAGCAAGTCCCGATAGAGC
Source organism: Aspergillus aff. floccosus IMV 01167 (assembly GCA_001931935.1). Lineage (NCBI taxonomy): Eukaryota > Fungi > Ascomycota > Eurotiomycetes > Eurotiales > Aspergillaceae > Aspergillus > Aspergillus aff. floccosus IMV 01167. Next base: position 1,008,509 of record MSJE01000052.1, on the reverse strand, counting down.
CCCAGTTCTGCTTCCAAATAACGTGTTGATCCGTACTGTGTAATATATGCCTGAGGACAGATATGGAACTCCTCTTCAAAGTGGGCAGCGAAATCGAGGAATCGGCGACGAAGAGCCACAGATGCCATTATGCCCAGAGTTTTCTTCCCAGCACCAGGGAATCCAATGAGAACCAAGGTAGCATTCGGGTTATATTGCTGACCAAATGAGGTTGTGCTTTCGCCTAGATGTCCAGCGAGGCCGGTGCACAGTTCGTCGGGCAACATGATCGGCTCAGGCTCAGACAGTGAAGTTGGGTGAGTTCGGTGTCTGTAAGTTGTAACATTAGAACATGAATAGAGCATGAATCCCAAGCAGACGGCATTTGGACAGATGTGTAAGGATTTTTCCGGAGTTATCATGCGTTGATATGGCGGCTAAGTATCTACCCGATCACATGACCTTAAACCTGTCGATTCCATCAATCGCGGCCCAGTGCCAGCATAGCCCCAATGTCTTCCAGATTCAACATTACAATGCCTGAATATCGCCCAGCAAAGCGGCAGCGCATTAGTCGTGCCTGCGACCAGTGTCGGCGTCGTAAATCCAAGTGTGATGGCGCACAGCCGGTTTGCTCCGTCTGCCACGCAGCGGAACGAAGTTGCACGTACGAACCGAGTGGCCGACGGCGTGGATTACAGTCTGGCTACGTGGGGGCACTTCAAGCAATTCTTGGTATTGTCCTTGAGCATGTGCCCAACAGCGAATCAATTGTTAAGGCTATCCTTCGGGATGTAAGTCCTCGAGGCGATTTCCTGGGTAGCGATTTGAGTGAACGGTATATAGCCGTTTGGAGAGGGTCCAAACTATCAAGGGAGACAATGCATATTCTTGATCCCACTATGAAAACAATATCTGATGACGAGGAGCTGGAGCTGGAACCTGACCTGGAGCTAAAGCCGAAAAATACGCCTTTGTCTGCGGTCCAGGGCTTGACACCATCTAACCTATGCAGCCATCAAGAGCACCCGCCACAGTCTAAGAACCCCTCAGTGAACAAAGCCAACGATATTGCAGCTTGGCCACTGCCCGTGAATATGGTCCAAATAGTGGAGTACTATTTCTCTCACGTTCACTCATGGTTCCCTATTCTTGAGCGTCGAGATATTCTCCGGTCAATGCACAGCGACCCTAGCACACCAGACGACCCAATGGCAGGGTGTCGCATAACCCTCTGGACAATCATTCTATATGTTTCGATAGCAGAAGATGGGCTAAATTCAGAACGTGATGCTTTTCGGACGCAAATTCAAACCTTCCTTCAATTACGGATTCTCGAGGATTCAGGGACACTCCAGCATAGCCATGTTGAAGCCCTGCTTGTTCTTGTGCTGTTAGATATTGGTATCGGGGATTTGCCAAAAGCATGGGTCGAACTTGGACAGGCGGGAAGATTACTGGCCGTATTACCGATCTCAGCGAGAGAAGCTCGGTATGGCCGCACGCATCTTGGCTACTGCTTCCTGGATACTATAGTATCTGCTCTTACGGGGCAGACGTGCATATCTGGCGAGATTCGGAGCGAAGGCGGCCCTATTGATGAGAATGGACTGGAGGAATGGGACATGTGGGTTCCGTTTTCTTGGGATCAGAGCCGAATGCAGTGCCTGGCAAAGAGAGGGCCCCTGCGTTCCTTGAGTGCGTTCAATTTAAACAGTCAACTCGCTCAGCATCTGGGTCGCGTGCTTCACTTTCAACCAGCCCGGGATAATGCGGACCAGCTGATGGCCGATTGGCAGCACTGGAAGCTAGCCCTCGCTGATCGTTATCCAGTCGCCTCAAGTCATACACCTGCGCTGTTGACCCTTCATTTGGCCTCGGAATTTGTGACTTTCCAGATCGCCTGCAAAATGCTTCCACTCCCCTCATCCATGGTAGCCTCCGTGAGGGCGAGTGTGCGATCTACGCTTCACCTGCTGGATCATTATATTGAAATTGCGGGCACAGAAAGAACATCCCCCCTTCTACGCTGGTTTGTTCACCAAGCAGAGAGGGCTTCCCGTTTGGCAGTCATAACCGATAACAACTCTCCACAAGACGAACTGTTGAATCAGCTGGCCGAGTTAAAATTGACGCTTGACTGGACCATTTCTCTAGGATGCCGCAGCAAATACAGTGGACCAGTACACTTACACGACGCGGGCGACCAGGATGGAGCAGGAGCCGGTACGCAACAGGCTCGAACGGCCGACAATGACAGAAGAGATATTTCTGAGTCTTCTACTTCCCGTTCCCACACCAGGATAGACGACCCGATTTCAGCGCCTGTTTATACCCCGCGCCCAACGCATGAGTCTGATAACGTTTGTTCCTTTGATGATGTGCTCGAAGAATTAGCGACATCTGTCATGCCTACAGAGTATGCTTTGGACTATATCGTTGATACCGTCCTTTCCTGACTAATCTTGAATAGGACCGCACCTTCGTTTGCTTATAATTTAGGGTTTTGTGCTGGGGACATAGACTCAGAATTTCTGAATTCCCTTCGATATTTGGATCACGAGTGACACGGTGCTCGCCACTTGAGACATCCATTATCCATGGGTAAAATTGAAATTAATTACAGTCTTAACTCCCGCTTCAGCTCTTTCCATGCTTGGATGCCTCTTTGTGCGTGTTTTTGGGGTGTGGTGCGGTCTGGATCTGCCATGGTCCTGGAGAAAAGTTCCATTGAAACCCATCCCCTGTAGCCGAGGCCCTTCAGGAAGGCTTCGGCTACTTGTACCACGGGGAGATACCCTCCCTTCTCCTCCTCGTACAGAAATAGCCTTGCATTGCGACTCCAGCTCATACGCGCGGGTTGGCCTTCAACGTGGAACGGATGACCGTGGACTAATGGCGACTCCATTCTTTCGGCATCCACCGCCTGTATATAGAAAACCTTTCTCACATCGATGGTCTTTGTGAGGCTTGCAATGGAATTTCTCAAATCCATGTCGGCATTTGGCGTTTTTCCAGAGGGGCTAGCTGGATCTGCCCAGACCCGCCCGGCGATGTTGAAGGTGTCAAGGCAGCATCCAAAATTGGGTCGGTCAACGCGACGAACAATATCCCACATATCTTCCCAGGTCGAGATATAAGTGCCCCAAGCCAGGTTCTCATAAGCAAAGCGGACGACAGGGGTCTCCTTCATCCCCAGGTCGGCGATCTCAATCATATCGGCAACAATCATGTTCCGGTCCCCGGAAATCCCGTGGGATTGAAAGTTCGATGGAATTTGGATAATATCGGTGCCCAGAATCTTGATAATCCGAAACCAAACTTTCAACTTTTCCAGTCTCTGCTCGTGTTGAGCTCGATCGGTCAATCCTTCGTAGAACAGGAAAGGCTGCAACCCGATTATTTCGAGCCCGTACCGGTCGCACATTGTCCGAATTTCGTGGGCTGCCGCGAATAAGTTCTCATTACTGAGAGCTCCTTTTTCCTTGGCTAGATATTCTAAATCCTCATAGAAGATCTCCACACCTTCAAAACCGGCATGGGCTGCTTGGGAGAGTTTTTCGGAGAGCGGATGGACCCACGCTCTTCCAAGAGACATCGAAGCTATTGCCGGCCTGCAGGAAGACATGGTGTTTTTTCGAGAATGAGAATTATGCTTAGGAAAGGAAAAGAGAAGTCTGCAATCGTCTGAACAACGGCTCTATCGATACATATTTAAACTATCAACTCTCTACCGGCCACATGTGCTTCCCCGCCTATCGGTTGTATCCTCAGCCGTAAGTGCTGTTAGCGGGCATTATTAGAAGTTGATTGCTGGGCTTTCCTCTGCGGCTTTGCGCAAAACCGCCCAAGCCTCCTCTGTACGGATCCTCTTACTCTGCTTCTCTCCGCACCACAAGCGGTATTGCTCGTGGATCTGATGCCCAATGATCTCGGTTCCTTCCACTGTCTTCCATCCCCTGGCCTTCCCGGCTCGGAGGATCCGCGTATTTCTAGGCTTGAAACACATGTCTAATAGAACTCCTTTTTCCCCAGCAGCCTCAAGGAGTGCGTTAAGGACATGATGAACTCGCAGCTCTTCTGCAGTGGTCGGCTCTGCGTCGGGCACCGTTCCCACAACATAGTAGGCCGCCGCTAAACCTTGCACCTGCTTCACAGACTGTACGTGCACCAACTGAAGGGCTTGCTCGTAATTCGTCTCGGTTTCTTTGAAGAGTGCAGCTGTTTCATCTGCATCACGGTTCACAATGTAGATAGGACTGCAACCCAGCCTTTCGTGCAGTGTGAAGATCGCTGCACGGCAGGCGCCGCCGGCCCCAATCACGACGGCGGGCTTTCCCTTGCCTTCAGTGCTAGCGCTCAGAAGGCACCCTTCAATTCCTCTCCAGTCGGTATTGGTGCCTCTCAGTTGTCCATCTGAGGATAGGTACACGTTATTGCAAGCGGCCAGCTTTGTTGCGTATTCGTCCAGTCCGTCCAGATATTCCATGATAGTCCGCTTATAGGGCATCGTCACCACTCCCCCGGCAAAGGTTGGTTGGCGGAAAATTTTGATGGCCTCCTCAACGGACGGGCATTCTTGAGCACGAAATTCCCAGTTATATCCTAATGACTTGGCGATATAATTGTGCATAGGCGGGGCGATCGAATGGGTGACGCCAATACCAACGAGATAAGTATAGGCGCGAGAGTCCATGATTTTGACAGAAACAGAGATTTGAATGCCCTTTGGTGCTGGAGGAAGTATTGTCCTTTTTGTATGGGAGAGAAAAGAACATCCATGTCTCTTGGCGTAGGATTTCTCATCGCTAAATCCTTCAGCCGTCCGGAGTCAGTATTAGCCGGCCGTGATCAGTTGTACTTCGGCTTATCCATGTTGTCTCCCACAAATATTTGCTGCTGAACTTCTCCTTCTACAAGTTCTCCTTCCCATCTTGCGGAGTTTTCTTAGCCAGTGCCGCACCGTTATTATGCCTGATTTGCACACCCTCCCTGCAGGCTCACGCCCGGAACACGCAATCCGCAATAACGGACCGTCACACCTTGCCCTCGAGAGGTATAAACTCCGCGAACTGGCGGAGGGATGGCCATGCTATCGTGATGCCTGCGAATGGGAGAACCTGCGCTCAATTTTCCATCCGGATGCCCACATCTACACGACTTGGACTGGTCTCACCCATCACCTCCGATTCATCGAGGCTTCAAAGGCGGGAATGGATAATGGTGCATTCATTATGCATCGCGTCCACGGGAGCACAACAGATATCGACCCTAGTGGAGTGCGTGCCGTGACCAAGATGAAAGCCACTATAACTCAGAGGTTCTCTGGCCTGCCCTGTGTATCCGGTGGCACCTGTGAGGCTGATGCCGAGAGCGATTGTCGATTTATTTTCTTTTGGGAGAAACTGGCAGACCCCGCATGTCCAGGAATGGATCAAAAGTGGTGTGCTCGGTTTGTGAGACATTGGTATGAGAAAGACAAGTTAATCGCAGTTACTGCTGGTCGTGATCCCGCGATCGACCTGGAGAAATTGCAGCAATATCCGCCTGGCTACCGACATTTAGCGTATCTACAGGAATCCACCATGGGGGTCAAGGTTCTGCTCGACCTCCCTGGACATCGGCGGGAGGGATCCAGTATAAACGGTCAGAAGCATGACCTGCTGTATTTACAAGCCCGTGACTGGGTGGAGGGAAAGAATGTTGCCTGGTGATTGGGCTTGTGCGCAGCCATGGCGTCTACTTTGGCATGTAGCGAATGGTCAAAATGCAACACCTAGATAATGACTTTGTCTAAGTGAAAAGTGCCTAGTCTAGTGCCACATTGCCGGGCCCATATTATGGTGTCTTCGATCATCGAAACGCAGTTTCCTCAGCCCACGGTTAAATCCATAGCCTTGCACCCACTAGTGCCCAGCACCAATAGCAATGCTGGGCTTGTACTTAAGTCTATCATATTGCCTCCCAGTCCCATCCCAACAACCATAAAAATCGATATTTTTGTCATTGATACCATCATGCCGTCCATTCTCCTCATCAATGGGCCCAACCTGAACCTCCTGGGTACCCGCGAACCACATCTATACGGCGCCACCACCCTCCGACATGTTGAGGAGAATTCCAAGGTCGTTGCCAGCAATTACGGACTAGACCTCGAAACCTTCCAATCGAATCATGAAGGCGATATTATCGACCGAATCCACTCCGCCCGAGGTCGCATCGATGTCATAATCATCAACCCTGGTGCATTGACACACACGAGTGTTGGTTTGCGCGACGCTTTTGTTGGTGTTGACATTCCGTTTATTGAAGTCCATATCACGAATGTGCACGCGAGGGAGCCGTTTAGACATCATAGTTATCTGTCAGACAAAGCGTCGGCAATCTTAGTTGGCCTCGGAACCTACGGGTACGAAGCTGCTATTCAGCATGCGGCGAAAAACCTGATTCGAAGGGAATGAAATACATAACGCTATGGCTCAAGATATCTGTATGCATCTGTGTATCATAGTATTACAGGAATCGGAATACATGGCAGTGCCTATAGCTTTCAACGAGTGTAGTAAGCCATACATGATCCTCTTGAAGTAGAAAGACGTATGATTATTAAAAAAGAAACTGCGCTCTGCAACGTCTCAGCACATTTAAAGACTTAATAGCTATTTTTAACTTCCCCTAATCTGGCGAGCAACTGCTTCCCGCATGACGGCCTCCGGCGGTTCCAAGCCTGTCCAGATTTGAAACTGTTTAAATGCTTGCCTGAGGAGAACCTCCAATCCATCGGCTGATATCCAACCACTCTGCTCCAGAGAAACGTTCAGGAGATTTGTAATGCGAGGCTTGTACGACATCTCAATGCATAGGCCGGATCTTTTTTGAAACAAATCAAGAAAGGATTCAGTGGGGTAAGCCTGTCCTGGAACTGTTCCAATGATGAGATCGGGGGTTTCCGGAAGTTGAGGAGGGAATTCCGTTGGGATAACATCGCCCAGGCACTGAAAATCCTGCATGACTTTGTGTGCTGTCGCAGGAGTGCGATTGGCAAGATAGACGCGTTTAACTCCAGCCCGGATCAACGCGTAGACACCCGCTCGAGCAGCGCCTCCTGCCCCAATGACAAGGCCAACCGGTGCGTCAAGCCGATTTTGCGTCAGATACTCCGTGATCAGGCTGTAAAGTCCGTACCAGTCGGTGTTGTCTCCATGAACACTTCGCTGGCTCATTCCATTGCCTGCCGGCTCATGCCTAACAACTAAGGTATTGATAGCTCCAATTGTGGAGGCGGAGTCAGAAATCGAATCACACAACTCCGATACCCTCAGCTTGTAGGGCATGGTGATACTGGATCCCCCAAAGTCGGGATCCTCCATCAACGGGAGCACAGTATCCAGATCTGGGCAGTCCTGGATACTGTAATTGTAAGGAAGGTCATGGTGCACGAATCCTGCGTTATGAATGACTGGGGACAGGCTCTGTGATATGCCCTGGCCGAATATATAGTACTGCTTTGGTGTAGGCATGGAGACGAACGGATAGCGTAGAACAATGTGGTAAAACTGAAATGGCCAGAATTTGCTATGCCCTGAGTGATAGTATAGCATGCTGTAGCTTCCTATATTATTATTATCGGTTGTATTCATATCCTAGAACAAGGTGTGATCGGAACCAGTAGCCGGTTGACCAAGGGGAATCTCCGGTTCTGCATTTTGCCGTAGGGATCTACCCTTTACCTCTCAAACTCTCTCCGTAGGCGACCAACATAGCATTGGCCCCTAGTATCCTACCAGATGCGCGGCACGGTAATCCCACGGACTGATCCATGTGCACGTGGGGGAACATCGCATACTGGACGTCATCCAAACGCAATGGCGACTGGAAGCCCGAGGAATGAAAACTGGGCAGCCTGACCGAGTCAGAAGTATCACCTAAGGAACATTCACTTCTACGCTGGACGACATAACAAGAAGGGAGTCCGGAAAACATCTCAAGGGAAAGACATACGTCGTTTCCTTGGTGGAGAGAGCTTAGAGTGAGTTGGTTAACCAAACCGCTGTTCCTCAACCGTAACCTAACTATGAGCGATTGGGTGTGTTAAGATATACAGAATCTTATACCCAGCGCGGAACAATTCGAATAAAATTGAGGATCTATTCTATCTGTTATTACCTATTAGTATGTCTAATACTAATAAGACTTGAGTGATAGAATGTTCTGCGGAAGGTTTCTACGGACACTTAGAGAATGAAAGAAGAACCCCCTATGGAAAGACTAGGAAGGTATGCGCGGAGATTATCTATTAGATATAAATTAGGGTAATTTTCCGCAGTTAGAAAGGAGGTAGTATATCCCGTTTGTTGCCCTTAGATAATATAGACTTTGCAAAGAGCTCTTTATGTATATATATGATGATAGCTTCTAACGGAAGCCCTCGGCTATAATCTTTTATTACTTTCTCGAATGACGGTTCCCAACGGTCGGATAATGGACGGTGTACTGGGAGTGACGGTAGAGATGCTTAGGTAGAGAAGAGATCGATGACCTATCTGAAAATTGATATGCAAGTATGGTAAATGCCAAGGTTGGGGGTAGGAAGTGACGTCCCTACAGGGCTCCCGTCTTATGGGTAGAGTTTGGGCGGCATGTTCTATTGTTATTTCTGTACCAGGTTGCAGCATCTGCAAGAGCCTCCGCCTCTACCACATGTTTTTCTTGTGTATACGCGGAGCTTGCACCTCTGTACTAGTTGGTTGTTGAGAGCAATACCAGTATCCACTTTGTGAGAAGCCCAGCGCCGCTGCGAGCTCGACAGGGCTTTAGGGGCCACGATACGATCTTACACGGCCCCAAGCCCTCCTGCGCTTGTTAATTTAGACGCAATTATGTCTGGAGCTATATGACAGAAGTGCTGTCGTAACAATTTCAGTCTTAGGGGGGCGCACGTTAGCTCCAGAACTCTCATCTTGCCCAAGCTCACCATCGGCAATTCTTGGGCTCTGATCGTTGGCGCGGGCTAGGATTCCAAATTTTCACGCAGTAGAGGATGAGAGTTGACAGGTTTGAAGGTATAACTGGTTTGGTTCTTGCGTAGGGGTGGAAGGAGGCTCGTGAGCCAGTCTGTGCTACTTTGTTCTTCAGAAAAGCTGCTGAGAATGTGGACGTGTTTGTAGGGAGGCATCTCCTTGCTATCTATAGGAGGAGGAAGAGCTCGATTATTGCAGGAATGAATGAACTATGGTCATCCACTGGACTCTGGACCGATTGGATTGGGCGCTCTCCCCAGATCTTTTCGCTAGGCCAGCCGAAATCTCCTGCCATCCCCAATCCCAATTGAGGCCGGGGCATCATTTGTCGGTGCGGAGCACCTCGCCTACATGATTAGGCCTAGCGTCCTGCCAGGCAGGAGCCCACCTCCATAGAGATTTGTATGGAGCCTCGTTCCTCTTAGGCCAAGAGATAGACACAATCAATCCATCAGTTTGCTCTGAATAGTGTCCCTCAACATCATTCACGGTGAGACAGGCCAGCTCCTTACCGAAGTTATTCTAAAGAACTACGTATCTCTCGAAGCCAAATGAGACCGTTATGCGCTGAAACATTGAAGTCGAATACAGGAAAGAGATTTTGGATGTCATATTCAATGGAAAGAGGCAATAGGGTTATTGCCACCGTTCAGGACGGTAGTATTGCCGAAAGTTCACTACTGCTTGGTTCCAATGGTCTTCAGGCTAAAGCACGTCAGTCCATCTTCAAGGATAAGGAGAGTACCCCTGTCATCTGTCAGTCGGTTCCACATCTTCTATACCAACATGACGGTCAGCTATGGGGACGCCGACAAGGCGCGGTACTTACGACAGGTCTCTCGACCAGTTATCTGGCATTAAGTGATCGATCTTTCCATACATTCCACTCCAGTGGGTTTCCTGCTGCGGCTCTTGCCCAATTATGTTTGGCTAATAGATTTGCAAACCCAAGTACGCCAGATGGGCCCGATTATCCAGATATCTGGGTCTTACATCTAGCCATGGCCTGGCTCGGACAGATCGATAACAATCTCTCTTATCTCGAACGATTCGCCTTGAAAAACAAGAAAGTCGAAGGGTGTGGCGGGTCCACTCGGTCACCATTTATGTGGACTCCGGGGGACTCTCTTGTCCACGAGGCAGACAACAGCTACCGGATGCCCGAGCCGTGGAATAAGCGCAACGGACCAACTTCATTTGTGGGCGACACGACCCATCCGATGCCTCCTTATACATAGTGAATGTCTGGCCTTACCCCAGAGACCAATAACTAATGCAACGCAGGCTGTGGCCCGGGTCTGAACCACTGTATTTACGACATCCTTAGTCCCCCTCGGGGCCTCGATCAAGCCCAGGGCGACCATTCCAGTCTCGAACGAGCCATCGCTGAGTATGAGAATGAAATGATTTTTCGCGGAATAGAGGCAGTCAGATGCTCAACACAGAGCGTAGATATGCTCCATGGTAAAGCGCAGTTGCGTATTTGGGATCAGCTTCAAACCGATGGATGGACATGATCAGGGCGGGGAAGGTGAGCGCATTAACAAACATGCGGCGGTCCAGCGGCGGAAGGAGGGATTACTCAAGGCCGAAAAGGCTTTCTAGCTCCTAGTCTTTCGATATGTATCTTGTTATAAAGAGGCTGTATATAGATAGTATGATGGCGGGGCCGATGTTTAAGTTGCACTCATCTGGAAGTAGAGAGAGTAGAGCCGCCTTCCATAACGGCGAGACAAGCTTTGAGCCTTGTACACTAAGCTACGACCTTGTCTCTTGTGTGTCGCATCACATCTAGCTCCAAGGAACACCACAGAAGCAAACAAGATATCATAGCGTATATATTATAAGATATGCACTTGATTGTACTACAAGAATATCGGGGAAAACGACAACTTCAACACAGAACCAATTTTTAAAATCTTTCGCTCCCACCACGTTCTTGCAACCCAAAAAGTCGCCTGGTAATTTGACTTCAACCAATTCGAGAGTCGTGATTAGTGTGGGGCGCAGTGGAGATTTCATGTTCCCAAGTCAAAATAGGCCATATGCCCCGAATGGATCGGAGACAACTTGAGGTGTACAAGTACGATGAAAAGCTACTTAGCTCAAACCTTAGAAAGTTGATGGATCTTTGGGAGGATGAGGAGATGGGCTGATCTGCAGTGCAGCCTATTAGGCTGATACCACCACTTTAGGCAGAATTCAGCTACCGTGACTACAAATAGCTGCGCCTACTCGCATATTGAGGGAAGGATTATCACACTTGTATCTTAATCCAAGGCCTTAACTTCGACGTCGGCTCAGGGTAAGTGAAATACACACACCTATACTGTATATACTATACTGCTTCTCTTTATGCAATTTCATATCTTGTACTATCTAGTTTTGGTATTTCTCCTTCCCTCCATTATTATTGGAGGAGATTCAGGATCCATCCGGGGTTATGGCGCGGGGTAGTGACTGTCCGGGGTAAAACTGGCCGCGCCCATAGCCCACGGGTGAGATGCCACCGAGCCGTGTCCGACTCGGATTCGTCAGGTTATTTAAAGATCGAAAATTTTATCTTGGGTCCTATACTCCCGGTTGCCCCCAACTGAGCATGTTATTCTACAGAGATTGAGAGATCAAGCATCATGCGCATCCGACTTCATGTTCAAAGGCCAGTGTTCGAGGAAATTCTGGATGGGATACATTTGCCCGTAGTATTCGATACCCGGAGTCAAGTACAACGCTAACTAATAGTTAGCGCTTATGCTCCTAAGTTTATCGGTCAAAATTTACTTGCTCATTATGATAGGTTCGACAGAATTGAAACACCCCTGACAAGGAATCACGAGGGTCGGATTTCAGAGTGCATAATAAGGATGGAGGATTCTGGACTCTCCCCTGCGGCCCAAATCAGGAAATTCTCCGGCGAATAGAACGCCACCAAATTGCCACTTCAGCAGACCCCCTGAAGGAACCAGTACATTTCCTCCGGACTGTACCTATCAGATTACTTCGCTCGACAAGAGCCTGCCATAATTCAAGTGACGCTGCTACCGTAGTGCCCGGAAATATGACTCTCATGAGTGGAGGTGTTGGGTTAAGGAGGTCAAAGTCCGGAGCAAGCTTCACTCAATTAAGATAAGATCGGTATCACCATCACGAGTGTGTGCTGTTACAGTTATAAAGATCTGAAACCCCCAGTCGTGCCTGCCTCTCTTTCATTCACCTGTTTCTCTCGGAAATTGTCAACATGAATAGCGACATCGCAGAGAAGCAGACCTCAGCGTCAGAGGTCGAGGCGCAGGCACCCTCCATGGGCGGACCTGTTTACGACGTCGACGAGAAGGTCGACTACAACAGATCGGGCGCCATCGATGCCGAGAAGGTCGAACATGATATGACTGTGCTCCAGGCTGTCAAAGCCTATCCCGCTGCCAGTTGGTGGGCATTCGTGATGTCATGCACCATTGTGAGCTCTTGTCCATGATAGGCAGATGATTTCTCTAACGTTGCGATAGATCATGGAGTCATACTGTGTTTTCTTAATGGGACAGTTCATAGCCACAAAGCGATTTGCCGAGGATTTTGGTGTGAAAAGCGGAGTAAAAGATGAGTGGATTATCGAAGCTTCATGGCAGTCAGCATTCCAGTGTAGCGGGCCAATCGGTGCCTTCATCGGTGTATTCATCGCAGGTCCCATTACCAGTTGGATTGGATATCGATGGGCAACCATTGGCGGTCTCATGTTCTTGAACGCCTTCATCTTCATCTTCTATTTCGGCAACAGCCAGGGGATGTTTTTCGCGTCCCAGATCCTGGAAGGCATCCCGTGGGGCATTTTTATCGCCAATGCACCCGCCTACTGTGCCGAAATTGTGCCAATGAGATTGAGAGCCCCGGCGACGCAGATGCTGCAGATGTTCTGGGCGATTGGGTCGATCATAGTCGGCGGTATCACTTATCACTACCAATCCAGGGATGACCCATCAGCGTACAGGTTCGTCCGCTCCCATAGATTCCATCGAGGAGCACTGTGCTAACAGTCATCCCAGAGTTCCCATTGCGCTCCAGTGGATGTTTCCTACTCCCCTCGCTATCCTACTCTTCATTGCGCCTGAATCACCCTGGTGGCTCGTACGAAAGGGCCGTCTGGCTGAAGCAGAGAAGGCTGTCAAACGCCTTGGACGCGCGAGTGCAACTGATAATCCCGCTGACGCAGTCGCAATGATGCGTCGCACGATCGAACTCGAGAAGACTGAGAAGAAGCCCAGTCTCGTTGAACTGTGGAAAGGTACCGATCGCTACCGCACATTGATTGTGTGCGGTGTCTATGCATCTCAGAACCTGACGGGCAATCTGATTGCCAACCAAGCGGTTTACTTTTTCAAACGTGAGTCCAGCCATTTCCTGCAACCTCATACCAGACTAACACCAACTCAGAGGCCGGCATGGCAGACAACACCGCATTTTCACTTGGTCTCATTACTTCTGCCCTCCAGGCAGTAATGGTCATGCTCTCTTGGATTTTGACCACATATGTCGGCCGACGCACCATCTATGTCTATGGTCAATTCATCAACTGTGCATTCTTGATCGCGCTCGGTATTGCCGGTTCATTTGGCATTACTAACGCGACTAGCAATGCGCAAGCATCACTTGGCTTGATCGTCTCCGTTCTGTTTTGCTTAGGACCCGCCCCTGCGTCATGGGTCATCATCGGCGAGACATCTTCCGTTCGTCTCAGGCCACTGACAACCGGTATTGGACGAGGTGCCTACTACGTGGTCAATATCCCTTGCATCTTCCTTTCCAGCTACATGCTCAACACTGATAAGTGGAACCTGGGCGGCAAAAGCGGCTACGTCTGGGCTGGTACCGCCTTTATCTGCACCGCCATGGCTTGGCTCTGGGTTCCAGAGATGAAAAACAGATCCTTCCGTGAGATCGACATTCTGTTCCGGCGTCGTGTCCCGGCTCGCAAGTGGAAGCAGACGGTTGTCGATATCCGCGATGATGAGTAGATGGAAATATGAGTGGTCCTGCTTGTGCAGGAATGAGTGGTATGGATGAGTTCTTTACTAGATTTTACCGTTTATTATTTTTAAGATAAGTTGAAGGGTGAGGATCACCGGAATGTATTGCATCGTCTACTCTCGTTGGTAATGGCTGCTACAGTATACCAGGCTTGCTTTTCGTATATCTAATTTAAGATGCTAATACCATGTGATCCTCAGCATGGCTGAGACTGGTTTATGAATATGACCAACCTGGGCGACTAATAAACAACCAGAAAACAGGTAGGACATACAGATAAACAACCACAATCTTCTAATCAGTCTTCTATGGAGTCCACTGGGATCAACTATAGACATACCTTCTATATATAGTCAGTGCTGATAGCTATTTGAACGAGTTAGGCTATGTTATGGCAAGAATCTTGAAATATTGTTTCTCTCTATCGACTGTCTCCTAGCTTTTGGTTAAAATAACCCCATACAATATGACCTGTATTTCTTTACTCCGCTCAGCAGCTTTTTCCACATCCTAAAAAGCCATATAAAAGTGATAGCCCAACTTGGCAATTCTATCAGAAATAAGTAGCCTAGAATGCTTTCAGTGTGACCAAGCCAACATAACGTACCGCTTCCAAGCAAGCATATATAGCATCAGCATTGAATTTAAGCGGTTTTTATCGTGCATCGTTGTATATTATTTTGTAATAAGACTATGTATTTCAAGTATTGGCATCAATAACTCTTATTAAATACGACGGAAACTTTCCCTTCACGAAAAATATATTTTCAATATTCATCCCCCTGTGTGTAGGCTTATCACATCCTACTCTCTTTATAACAGTATTGTTCTATACGGATTACCGGGTCCTCAGCCACCAAGACAGGGAGAACAACATATTCTTCTAAGACTGAATAGAATATTGGATAATGATATGTATTTTGTGTAGAGTACGCACCTAAAGCCACCACTTATGCGAATACCTCCACGATATAACGGGATGGGTGCTCCTCAGGATTAGATGAAATTATCCTCATAAAATTCCCTTTCACGGCCTCGCTCATATTTCTGCCACCACAGACAAACACCACGGCGCCTTGCTCCCAAAGTTTGGTGATCTGTTCCTTTTCGGCCCATATTCTGTCCTGAACATAACGACATCCATTCGCATCTAAATGTGACCAATCTCTGCTGAAGGCTCGATAGACAGTCACGAGTCCATCAGCTTCGAATTTATCAAGCTCATCACGGTATATGTCATCCAAATGCGCTCCCCTGCAGCCAAAGAAGAGCAGCGCTGGTGCCAATTGCATCCCACCTTGCTTTTGCAGCAAACGCTGTTGGGTAAAAGCGCGAAATGGCGCAATTCCAGATCCAGCTGCAATCATAATTATTGGATGTGCCGAGGGGTCAGTAGGAGGATGAAATAGCGGGTTCGGATGCCGGAGTGACAGCCTGACTAGAGTCCCAGTCATGGACTCAAGTAGGTACGCAGAAGCGACGCCTCGATTTCGGCAGCCGCCAGGAGCCTGTACATCTTTTACAGAGATAGTTAAACTTGCGCGGCGTTGCAACATACCTGGGGCAGACGAGATGGTGTAGAGTCGAGGACGCAACGGAGGTAGAAGATTCAGATACTGCTCAAAGCTAAATGAGATGGACGGATACCGCTCCAAGACATCCAAAACAGACAATCTGTTCGGGAGCACCAGCGAAGCATAGAGGCACGAACTTAGTTGGGACAGCCTTTCCCTCGTGTCACTGCATTCGGTCTTGTCTGACAGCAGCTTCAGGTTCTGAGTATGGAGCGTCAGCTGAGGCTGCAGGCAGAAGTGGTTGATCTCCCCTTGGTAATCACACTCACATCTGTTGTAGCAACTTGGCCAAGCTCGACATAATTGCTTAAGAGATCCACAGCAGATACAGACCTTCCTGTAGGCATGTCTACTGCACGTCCAGATGAGACTTCCAGAATAGTATCCCATCCGAGTTTGAAACGACACAAGACCCGCTCGACAACACATCGAGGATTAACTGGCAAAATAGCAAGATTGTCTCCCGCTTCATAGTGGATGGTACCTGAGAGGAATAGTTCGATATGGGCTTTTATCGAAGGCGTTCCTGCTGCGCTGATAATCTTCACCTCTCCTATGGTTCCCGTCTCATGTCGCCCTCTGTAGAGGTGAGGTGGCCTAGTGGCAATTTTCACACTTGTCTCTTCTGACTTTGAACTGTGGTTTCTCGAAAGGCCAAACTCTGAGTGCAGACATGGCCACAGGACCTGCTCTTGCCAGCACTCAAATTTGGCCAAAGGGTCCTCGTCGGCCACATCGACCAACCCGCGGGGTGCGAACCGCTTTGCTCCGCACTTTTCGAGTTTCTCATCCAGTAAAACAGGGATTTCATACAAGGTACTCGCCCAATCACGGTGTCCTGTCAGTAGTTATTAACACTCCACAGCACAGAAACAACGCGTGGGCTGAAACAGTTTCTTACCACAGCCGAAAACTGCATAACGGACCCCATTTAGTTGATCCGGCTTCCCTGGTGTTAACCATTGAGTGAATCTGACCGCATTTCCAGGTGGCTTTCCATCATATGACCCGGTGATGATAATAACTGGCTCATTTTTGGGCAGTCTGTCCACCGAGCTGTCTAGTTCTTTCGTATGGCGAGGAAAGAGGCCATGTTTTGCGAGCACAGCTGTCATTCGACGTGCCATTAGTTCACATGTTCCACTGTTCGATCCATATAAAACAGTCACCGATCTTTGGATGCCGCTTTCTGTTGCATGTTCCGTCTTTGGCGTGCTCAAACATTGTACCGTTGGAGAATCTGGTGGTAGATCTCTTTTTCCAGGGCGAGGCGTGGCATGAACGTATAAACCAGTTGGTTTTATAGTAAGATTCTTCTGAATTTTCAATTCGTAATGGGGGTCGGCGAGAGAGAACGAGAAGTCCCGAAGGATCAATGCCATTACCTGCGTGCGAATGTTGTGACTAATTAGCCGACACTACCCTCCTCATGTGTCATCAGAAGCGCCAAATACGTACCAAGAGCGCTTCTTGCCAAGCAAAGGCTCGTCCAATACACCCACGCTTTCCATTCCCAAAAGGCTTCCACGCGCCGAAAGGAAGCTTCTCAAATTCCTCATCCATCATTCTCTCTGGTCGAAAGGCATCGGGATCCGGCCCAAATACTGCGGGATCCCGATGAACTGACGGAAGGAACACGAGGATTGAGTCTCCTGGCTTGACTGGATATTTTCCTACAATCATTTCATCCTTGTATGGTGTCACGCCAAATGCAGGAGCTGTTGGCATCATTCGGAGCGATTCACGAAGGATCGCGGTAATAAACTTTAGTCTCGAAAGGTGATCAACTGTAACTTCTTCGTCGCCGATGACTTCATCCACTTCCTTTGTTGCCTCTTCCATTACTCTGGGTGTTTTGAGTAGGTAGTACATTGTAAACGAAAGCAACCCAGACGTCGTTTCGTGGCCCGCGATCAGAAACGTGACCATGTTGTCAATAGTGGACTCATCACTCAGACCCTCTCCGGAGAGATGGTCGCGGTTGTTCAACATGGCGCTAAGAAGGTCATTTGAGGCAGCCTCTGCCATGTTGCGTCTTTTTGCTATGATATCAGCACAGGTCTGGCGCATCGTTTCAATATCCCACTCGAATTTCTTCTTCGCTGAGAACCGTAGATTGTTGACGAAAGCAGGATATTTTCCCTGTATATCCGCTTCTTGCATAAACCCAATCATGCTTGTCACGAACGGATGAAAATCGCCGGCGGAGTAGAAGCTATTGAATCTGTAACTCATCCTGCAGAGGGCAATCGTGTCAAGAGTAAGTCGGGTAAAATCTTCCGTCACATTCAGTGCTGCTGTAAGGCCATAGCGCAACCTGTTCGGGATCATTTAGCGCGAATTCCCAATACCATCAATGTCAGATTGTCTAGGGTCGTACCATTTGAGACGCAATTGCTCTGCAATATCGACCATCTGTGGAAACATTTCTCGTATCTTGATAGGCCCAAACACCGGGATCAATAGACGATGAGCAAGCTCCCAGTTTCTCTCATGGTCATGGGCGCTGAAGAGCCCATCATGGATTCCAGGACGGAGTCTCTCCAACCCAGCGGTAACATTCTTATGAAACCGTCTTTCGTCGCAAACTTCCTGGGTTGCGCTGGCGCTGACAATCATGATGAGCTCCGCACCGCCCATGTTGAGCTTGTAGAGTGGATCTATTCCACGAATTGTTAAAAATCAATGGGCTTGTCTTACTTTCTATACATGATAACTCACAGTATTGTTTGCCCAGCCTGACAAGTGACATTATCGAGTCCTTTGGGTCGATATCAAACAAATTTCCCACAATAGGCCATCCTGGTGTGCTCCGATTGATCAGCCTCTGGAGACGAAGTGCAATCATGAATTAATATTACTGGGTGGTCCTGGAATAGGGCATGGCCCTTTCTCCAGCAGTTCTGAATCCATTGTGCTGTACAATATTTGACGTGGGGGGATGATGGATTCACATGTTGGAATGACGAACCACAAGGCCTATTTAAAACAACGTCGCTAATGCTGTAACATGGGCTATCTGGACTAAGTAATAACCGGCACTCAAATCAGGGTCAGACATTGTGACCTACCAGGCAATTGTGCATGACCCTCCTGTTAGGATTGATATTGTGCTGCAAGGAGTCACAGTGTCCGAGGAGTAGAGAACGAAGACCCACTCTTGAGCTGCTGCTGGGCTTCGCTATTTTTGTTTTGTTCTGGATCGATTACCTTCCTTTGATTATATTGAGGGTTTACCCCTAGCACCGTCTCTGCATTAAGTTACGAGGCAGACCACCTCCAAGGGATCCATCGAGATACAACACGAGCTCCTCTGTAGTGGTGTACCTACAGGCAGGGCTGTCAGGTCAGTGGCCTCAAGAAGGCTGGCTCTTTACTCTCATCCCCCTCGAGTGTCATTATCAATGATCTAGGGCCGAACTGCATAAAAGGACTGCCGTCTTTAACTATTGATATGGCCTCCCTCAGTCTAGCTTGCTGGTCGAATGGACCTCACGGCTTCAGGCCTACCCAACGGGTTGAGGAATTGGCCTCTGCTCAAGGGAGGGGCAATGCTATTCAAGCCATGTTTGGCCTCCATGCATCTTCCGCAGTGACCCGAGGATAAAATATGGTTTGTTCCTAGCTGATCAAGCCGACGATCTCCCCCTTGCATCTATCCAGGATACATCACATTCTTTGATGAGCTCCACAGGCAATGATTGATACTTCGAGATGGGCCGCTTAACTGGAATAAGTCCGTAGGAAACGCGCATCAACTGCTCCAAATGAGGAACCGCAGAACAAAACCGAAAGGGTGTGGACACAAATAACAAAGCGGTATCCCAAGAGAGCGCAGCAGATGAAAAACCGGCCCAGGGTAGCATGGCTGATGCGTTACGTCGACTATATCTTCTGAGTCAGAATTGATATTACGCTCGATAAGCTAAGGAAATAAAATATAAATGTGCCTCACGATATAGTTGCATGAGCCTTATATTTTTATTCTGGGCGGGCCTGGTGTCACGGAACTAAGCAACTCCCTCATGGCTTAGTAGAAGGGAAATTTCCACTACCAAGAATATCGCCATCTTCTTCCCGCCCATTCATTGCTCGATCAATCCTGAACTGGGAGGTCTTAAAGAGCCGAGGCATACTTGTCTCCTCAAAAGGGACACTTTCCACCACCATTCGTGCCAGTTCTTTTGCCGCGAGCCAAATCACAGGCATTCCATGACCGTTGAAGCCGGCAATTATAAATTGATTGTCTTTGGCAGGGACGACGCCGATATGGGGATTTGAGTCGTATGAATAGCCCATGATGCCTGACCATATCTTATCGACCTTAGCATCTGTATCTTCCCATCCGTGAAAAGTACGCTGCATGTAGTCATCGTAGTAGTCTTTTGCAGCCTCAATTAGCGTTCCATCGTCCACGTTGTTGTACCATTGTTTCTTGAATGGCCGGAACTGAGCGGCGGCACCTCCAACAATGATGCTTCCATCTGCTCTAGGGATCAAATACGAGAGTGTATTATCCTCCGTGCGATGAATGTAAGAATTGTTGAGCAGTGGAGGTAACGTCCCCGCAGGTAATGTGATCCGGCAGCAGATTCCTTTACACGGGATGATGTTCCTCTGATATTCCGGTAATAGACCGGATACGTACGCATTGTTTGCATAGATCACCTTGCCTGTCTGCATTGTTCCTCGGTTGGTGTCAACAAGGAATCGTCCATTTGCACTGGGGATGATCGACTTGACTGGGGTATGCGCTTGAAAGTTCACCTGATCATCGCAAGCAAGCTCTTGAACAAGATGCATGATGAACTTATATGGCCACAATGTTCCGGCAGTAAATGATGCACATGCTGCTGCACCTTTGATGCCACAGATCTACCATAAAATTAGCTATAGCGCCCATGACGAACATCTAGCCAGGTCACTCACCCCTTCAGCCATATCACCAGTGTAGAATATTGTGTCATCCATGTATTCAAAGTTATGAGCAACCATGTTATCAAAGACTGCCTTTGCCTTTCTTGCAGCCTCCTCGTTGCACCACACGTCGATCGAGCGGGCCAACGTCAGATCACAATCGATCTTTTTCTCCTCAATCAACCGTTTGAGTGCTCGGAGATTGGCGATCTCGAATTCTGCAATTTCCGCACCGGCTCTGGCTCCCGCGCGATCAATGTACGTGGGAATATGACCATAGAAATCGGGTCTCAGATGACCACCATTCCGGCCGGTGGCACCGGAGCACAATCCGCGAGCTTCCAGAAGGGTGATTGAACCGGCTGTGTTCCCGAATTCGCGAGCTAGATGATAGGCCGTACTCACACCTGCATACCCACCACCAATGATGACAATGTCACTTTGTTGTGGCAACTCGGGGGTTGAGCGGAGCTCACTGAGGTTGTTACTGTGAGCCTGCCAGAACGATTCGGTCGAGTTCTGCACGGGAAAGCATCCCGAATGGTGCCCATTGATTGCCTTGGGCTTCTCACAGGGCACGGTGACCATTTTGCTGTCTATAGAAAGAACAAGGATATATAACTGGTTTTGGTGATGAGGGTGGCGCTGCAAGTGAAGTCGGAAGATGCTGAGTTGACTCCCAGTGCACATTCCTCACCCTTTTGACCTTATCCTGTCTCCCTTTACCGGATCGTATGACTCCGCCGGACCGGATTTACCTGTATGAACGAGTGGGATGGGTGGTCGCAATATCCGGTAGTCATCATGAGTCGTCTGTCGTTATCGGAATGCAAATCCAATTCCCGGCCCCGACTAAGGGCTAAGCTTTCAATCAATGGGTATTACCCGCTCGAGAAACGCATCAGTGTACTTTGTGTATGCGGTTTCTGGTGTTCGGAGTTTCCGGGATGATGTAATTACCGGGTATTCGTCTGTTACTGTGTATTTGGAATGGCCTCAGCATTTCCAATCAGCCTCCGGTAAGTGGATGTATTCCGACTACACCGGCGCACACGAGTAAGTGTTGGAAAAGCAGAATGCACAAGCAACATACAAAAACCGCAAGTACCTCGTGGCAATGAAAGACATATTCGATGGACCAGAGCCACAGCCACCTGCGGTGTCGTTGCCATGGTTCTCGCAACCACGATTCATCCCAAGACGGACGCTCATCCTCTCGCAGGGGATGAGGTCTACCACGAACACAAACAGCACGAGAACCTGAGCTACGCAACTAAAACCAACATAAGCGATGTGGAGGCGGCGACTGCGCATCTACGAGAGATTGGGGATTTAAAGCAAGGGCTATACCAGCGACATATCCAAATGATTGCACTTGCAGGGACCATCGGTACCGGACTGTTTTTGAGCTCCGGTCGAGCCATTGCAACGGCCGGTCCTTTAGGCGCATTTCTTGCGTACTCAATCATCGGCCTGGCGGTCTCCAGTGTGATCTTTGGCGTTGGAGAAATGGGCGCCCTGGTTCCTCTCAACGGGGGTGTGATACGGTACGCCGAGATCTTCTGTGATCCAGCGTTAGCGTTCGCCAATGGATGGAACCAAATCTACTCCTACGTTGTATCGATTCCCGCCGAAATCGTTGCAGCAGCAGTAATTGTGGAGTTCTGGGTGACGCTCAACAACGCCATCTGGATCACTGTGTTTGGTCTTTTGATGATTTTCACTGCTCTCCTCTTCGTCCGGGTTTACGGAGAGCTGGAGTTCTTTTTTTCCATGCTCAAAATAATGTTGATTGTCGGCATCAACATCATGGCGCTGGTTATCACCTGCGGCGGAGGCCCTGATCATAACGCAATCGGCTTCAGTTATTGGCAGAACCCGGGGCCAATGGTCCAATATCTGGGCATTCAGGGGTCGTTAGGTCGGTTTCTAGGGTTTTGGAAAACATTCGACAATGCCCTGTATGCTTATTCGGGGATTGAGAACATCACGGTTGCCGCGGCAGAGACACGATCTCCCCGGAGAGCTATACCCATGGCCGCGAGGCGCATTTTCATTCGCATTCTGTTGTTTTACGTTTTGACCATCTTCATGGTTGGGTTGGTCGTGCCATCCAACGACCCTGACCTCCTTAGCTCGACCGACACCGCTGCACAGTCCCCGTTTGTAATCGCCGCTCGACACGCTGGCATAAAGGTGGTTCCATCTATAATCAATGCAGTTGTGTTGACATCGGCATGGTCTTCAGGGAACTCAAATATGCTTGGGGGCTCTCGAATCCTGTATGGAATGGCAGCTCATGGACACGCCCCGGCTATATTTCAACGGATCAGTCGCTTTGGGGTGCCATATGTCGCCGTAGGGCTGTATGGCGTATTTATGGCGCTGGGATACATGACTCTTTCACATTCGGCCAGCACGGTTTTTACTTGGCTGCAGGATATTGTGTCAATCTCGACTCTCGTGAACTGGATCTGCATTTGCGTGGTATACCTGCGATTCCTTCACGCTTGTTCGAGGCAGGGCATCGACCGGCACCGAGAACTTCCATGGGCGGCTCCATTCCAGCCGTATACCACGTGGATATCACTGACGGTATTCATCATTTTGTTTTTCACAGGTGGATTTACCACCTTCATCAGAGGACATTGGAGCACCGAGACCTTCATTGCATCGTATCTCAACCTGCCGTTGATCGTGGTTGTATATTTGGGCTACAAATTCACGATGAAAACCCGCATTCTGCCTTTAGATGAGATACCCATCCGCCCATTCATTGAGAGCTTTCGCAACAATCCTGAGCCTGAGCCAAAGCCGAAGAGGGGGGTTCGAAGATTAAATATTCTGTGGTCCTGAATTTGGGCCATTATGGGCAGCCTACTTACTTTTAACAATACCAATATGCATAATGCTACTTTACCACTGGAATTTGTCCTTTGTTTTATCCAAGCCCGTAGTGTTGGGAGCGTAAGACGTATACTATCTACAGACTGCTGAGTTTGTCGCCAAAAGTCCCGCTTGGTTGTGCTTTGTCAAAATGCCGTCAATCATTACTAGCAACGCGTGAGAAGTTTTCATGCACCCTGTAATCTGCTATCGGGAGATACCGCGGGCTGATATGCTGCCGGCCACTGATGGAGAAGGACCGGCCCGGTCTTACCTGTTTGGGCAATCCGGTCCCAGCAGGAGAACACTTGTCGGAAGACAGGCCCGAAGTTCTCGTTCCTGAATCCATTATCGGATGTATCGCGTGTAAGATGCTGTTACGAAGAGAATTCGATAAGACCAACTTACAATTGGCGCTACCACCACTTTGACGGAGGTGAGGGGAACCTTCATTGTCTATGTTGGGTCATCGTGTCCTCTCGGATCAACCAAAGATACAACATATATATCTGTCAGCTTGCGCTGCAAACAATGTCCCGCCAAGTCCTCTCATCAAACGCACCCATCTTCTCCCCCGTTAACCTCATTTGTCAGAGTCATAAGAAGTTTTGCCCCTTGATACAGAACTGGCTGTTGTGAAATTCAATATGTCACAACGAAAACACGTGGTTTTTGATGTCGTCGGCACCTGCGTGTCCTTTGACGCGTTCTACGCGACCATCAACCGTGTCATCGGGAAGAAGCTTGCCGCACAAAACGTCACCGCCGCATTTTTTGGATTTAGTTGGATGACCGCGGCGGAGCTGGAATTCACCTTCTTGTCGATTTCTGAGCGCTACAAGCCATATAAAGAGATTCTTGGAGCCCTCTTCTTTCGAACGCTATACATGGCTGGGATCGAGAATCCAAGGACCTTTGCCACGGAGCAGGAGCGAGACGAATGCGTCCAGGGATATTTCCAGTTAGAGCTGAGACCCGGCCTGAAAGAATGCTTTGATACCCTCCGGGCAGCAGGATTTACTGTATGGTGTCTGACCACCGGGGATGTCAAGCGGGTGACGGGTTATTTTGAGCGTTCAGGTGTCTCTATGCCTTCCGAGAACCTGATCAGCTGCGATGCGCATGGGACGGCAAAGCCAGCACCGGCTGCCTACAGGTCGGTATTTGATCGATTCAGTGCAGTGGATGACAAGTGGTTTGCAGCGGCGCATCTGTGGGATGTCTCTGCTGCCACCAAGGTTGGATTTCGCGGCGCATACTGTACGGTCTACGAAAGAGAACCTTGCTCGGAGGTTTTTGACGAAAAAATGGATGTGATCGCAGATACACTACCTGATATGGCAAGGGATATCGTTGCAATGTCACCGTAGATCGGGGGGTTATTTATCCATGGGGCCCATACAGGCCACTCAAGGGATGTACTTAAGCACACATGTACGTATCATGGAACCTATCACTGCCTATTTGCGTTCGTCAAAAGGAAGGCCAACGAGTACAAATATATGCTGCTAGGTATTTTTGGAGATCATAGGCCTTAGTGAACATCTTACAGGTAGGAGCAGGGGTATAATTGTGTCGCGTAATGCTAAACTCAGCCGCCTGTATCCATCAGAAACTGTTCCAAGACGTTGGTCTCGGTAAACGATGGCCAGCCCTGATCGGCAGAACTGCTGTCATCGGGGCCGTAGGAGAGATTGGGCACCGGTCCCAGATTGGACAGACTATCAAGTCCAAAGTGCGTCCCAGGAAAAGCCGTATCCAGATTAGACACAGGTAGCTCGTTGAAAGGCCCAGCATCGGTTCCCAACAATCCTTCGGTAACATGTGTTGACCCTGTGACGTGGTCGCGGAACTGATTCGACAGATGCCCTTCTGGAGGCGCCATCGTCCCAACGCTCGTTCTCCCGGTCCTGCCCCATTCCAGAAAGGCCTCGTAGTCTGATGTTTTGGATTGTGGCTCACTGGGGCCAAAATGTGGATACGAATTGCCGGCCCTTTCCTGCAGTCGGACAAGAGCGTACTCAAGCGCTTCAATCAGTGAGACTTCTGACCGGGCAGATTCACCCGCTGCGGACATCCCTCGTATCATGTCAAGGCCGACTGATATATCCCCGCGGTAGTTTGTGGAGGGGTTCTGTATAGAATAGGCAATCAGGACAAGCAACGAGGCACGGCAAGAGCTATACTCGATATATGAGGCCCGTGCTAGACCTGGACCTTTGTTATGTAGGCGTTGACACACCCCAAGGGCTTCTCTGGCTGCTTGGATGCAGTCATCTATCAATGTTTCCCGACCGGAGCGGTTACCTTTTGGATGATCACCATGGGATCCTGGAGACCCCGGATCCACACCTGGGGACTGAGAAGATCCTCCTGCAGAGCCTGTTGGCGTATGCACTGGCCCACACTCGAGCATGAAAGGGCGTCCGGCAAACATACGCACCAGACAATATTCGAGCTGTAAGTGCATTGCAGAACGATAGTCTGTTGGCGATGAACACCCTGCCTCGTCCCTCGTTGCATCCGATGTCCGATTCCACCATTTGGAGAGATCGTCTCGTGTCACCAATAAGCCAGCTATGGTATGCCGTCGCTGTTCCCTGGGACAATTGCGAACTGCTGTTCTGTAGCGTTATATAGTTAACCCTGCTGAAACTTCCCATCAGAAGAAGTTGGCAACTTGCATTTGATTGAAAATGTCTTCAAGGAAGTACACGAGCTGAAGTGAAGCAATAGCCCGCGCTATATGTCGCAGCGGCTGGCCCTCATTCCCAGTCTCGCATCTCGGCACCTCCGCGTCGATATCCAATCGACTAACGGATAAAGGGCGACCGTGAAATATGGAAATTTTTCTGTATCATGCATCAGAAGAAGACCGTTCATTTGGTTTCTTGCCCGACTCGCGCACCTTTCGAGCGTGTACGCTGTCCACCAAACTCGGTTCCTAGCCTCAGCCATTTCGAAGCTGAAGGCATTTCCATGACACCTTCGATGCATACCATTTTGCATGGCAAGTCGAATAGACAGGTTTATATAAACATATCCCAGCCCGGATGCATCGACTGGGAGCGCATAAACTCCGAACAACAGACAGGCCTGGACGCTCTCGAGGGAGGATATTTCGATAATCTCTGGTAGAAGCCGAACAGCATTGCGATACAATGTGGCCCCGATCTTTTCCTCCGAGAAATCCGATGCGTGGTATTTGACGGGCTCCGGAGACTCAAGATGTGCGTATTGGGTCCCGATAGCAAATACAGTCAGGAGGATCGCTACTGTGACTTCGCCGCCTCGCTCATGGAGGCTTGTGTACTCTGTATATAGAATCCTGATACGATCGAAGACCCACTCTTTGTCCACTATGGGATAAAAGGGCTCGGTGTATTTGAAGAAGACCGTGGCCAAAAATCTTGCTATCTTTTCGGGTGGACAACAGAGAATTGCAGTTGCCATATGGCCATGGCTAGCGTCTAGTTGCTGGGCCCTCCAGTACCCAGAAATCCGGACAAGATCGTCAGTCTATATGTGCTGTTAGCTGTTGTAAACAGGAATGAGATAATATAGGCCTTTCGAGAACTTCTTACCGGCACCATTGAGCTATGCATTCGATCTTCAATGTGTTGTTTAATACGCATTGAGAAATTCCAGTATGAGAATTCACCAGAGAAGTCTGTCTCGTCATAAGCATATTGTCTTATCAATATAGACAGTGACTGCCTACGTGTGGTAGTATTTCCCACTGGATCAAGCGTGCATCCTTCCCTGATCTCCAGGCCATCATCAGCCTCATCGGGCTCCGGGGCAGTGACCGTTTCGTTCGCTCGACCACGGCTTAGATCTTCAGCCAACTGCGCTAAACTTTGGGTGTCCATCGCAATCCCCTTGATTTTGTGCTTTAGGATTTGTTCCATACATTTTGAGCGTTGAATAAGTTCCTGAATGTTTGTTTGTACTACTCGGGGCCTGGACACTGCACATTAGCAGAATGCTGACCATACAAGCCAGTGCACTGACCGTGGAATGTAAGGACGAAACTCCCGCGATCTTCCCCTTGAAGCCTCGAATTCGCAGGCACGTCCGAAATGAGAACATTTTTTGCATGGAATGCCACCATCGCACCGTTCTTTCAGACGCCTACAGTTGTCACACCTGTAAGCTCCATCAGCTGCGCCCGCATGGATTGTCTTGGCTTTCGTGGATGACATACGCACGATGCGCCCTTTTTCTGTTCTCTACCATACCTGCTTAAATCCAGCACGAATGCCTGCACCAGGGCGTCTCGGAATAGGTCCTGAATCACAGCAGGATCGCGGAACTTATCGCATCTGATGGCACCGATAAGGAGTTCAACCCAGGCCCAATCAACTGCTATGCCTCCACCTTTTATCAGACCCAAAGTTTACTGACGCTAGTGGGCTCGATATCACGGTATTTTAGTGCTAGATAGCTATCCTATCAATTACCTTGGAATGGGCAGGGTTCCCCGCAATTGCTTGCCGTCTTCAACACTTAACCAGAGCCAGGGGCCAGCCGACAAAGTCAGATACGAACCAAGGACTAGACCAAGGTCAAATAATCATTGGCTTCCTATGCTTGAATGCGGAAATTAGCCGTGGGGTATTGGACTTAGGTAGTGAATGCGTCAACATCTCCACTTTCAGAAATATATGATAAAGGTCCTCGGACACAGCTTGCCGACTGCACCCCAGTGATATGATGATTGTAATATAGCTTTTACTGGAGAGGTCATGCTTGATAACAACAAGGCACATCAAAAAGCTACATCCAGAGTACAGCTTTTGACAGTCGCTTGGGGAGATATTTCCAAAGGCTGTTAAGGACAGAGACCCTGTGGACCCTCTTCCTGTGTTTTTCTATCCTACAGGGTCCCAGCTGGAGGACACGGACGGAATGCGCATTTCCGGGCAGCTAGAGGGTCGTTCTTAACACATACACCAGCAATTACTTTCTCCAGAATCCTGGTCGCCGAGAAATACTTTCACGGAGCTGGCTACCCTGTTTGACCAATATTGTCTTATGCCACGTTTCGCCATTGATGTTGCAGAGCTGGGCCATTACAGTGGCACCGCTCTTGACCTGGGTGTTGCACTGGACGTGTGGGCCGCGCGTTGCAACCCAGGTCCCGAAAACAAACCACTCGTCTAGTGGGTGTCGACATAGCGAATGGAATGTTGGACGTCTGTCGCCGAGACGGTCTATATACCGTACTAGTACATTGCAGGATGGAATTCTTCCTCGCCCGCAAATCAAAAATTGTGGATCTTATATTCTGCGTTTCGTCACTGGGGTTTCTGCCGGTGGAAGAGCTCGATTTTGTCCTTGTGCGATGCTTTCAAATTGCCAAGCAAACTATCACACTGGTCGTCGAGGATAATAAGAGGTTCGCAACGGGTGGCAATGAGCGGTTCGGCCGGTTGAACAACTACTCGACTGACCATTCCGAGTATAACAAAACATTTCAAGTCCCGCCTGGTTGGCATCTGTGTTCCCCAGTCGGACCTACTTTGTGTCACCAGGAAGATCTTTTATACTTTCATTTTGAGCGAGGGGACAAGGCTTCATAGAGATTAGATCGATAATGGCAGCACCTTTGGTCACGTCTCTGATTTGCTCGGGTGAGCAAAGGGCCAGTAAGGAGGGATTAGATATATGTGTGATAATTTGACCTTCCTAGGGCAGAGCTCATAGTGAACTTGTCATTGAATGCAGATCATGTAAGCCGGTCCATATTTCCAGTCACGCCAGATCCTCCGGGCCGAACAGCGGAAGCTGAAGGTCACATTCGAGATGATCAATGACCTGCCGGAGACTTATATTTTGCTCTGCGCGGGACGAAGAACTCTCATGTGCGGGTGCACAGTCGGTAGCGTTGACCATTCGCCACAGCATCTGCAAGCTGTTCAAACAACGCCTGGCAGACAGACCATTGTGCTCGTGCGCGTGGAATGCAGATACCATTGTGTTCCACGACCCCAGGACTACATGCGCGCAGACATCAGGTTGCAGAATCGCTGTTATCAAATGCTGTCCTGCAAGGTAGAGGTAAAAAAGCCGATCCCACCGGGGTATGAGTCCACTCCAGTGTGGTCGCGAGCAATCTTGGATCTGATGAGCTTCCGTGCGTTCTCAACGCAGATCCTGGCACATGTTCCGATAAGGCGATTGCCTGAGCTTTTTTAAGCAGAGGTAGAATTGGCACTTCGGTCGCAATATAGATTTGAACTGGGCGTTACTATCTTCCATTGCTTAGATCCACCTAGTCAAATTGACACGTTGGGATGAGCTTATGCTGTGATTGCGTAATACGATTGACTGAGCAAAAAGGACCGCCGAGTGAGCACTAAAACCGATAGGGAAGTCCTCCGGCAGGGTTAGCAAATCAAATTCCCATGTGGGAGACCCAGTCGGGGTAATTAATAATACGTTCCCCAATAGCCACCATACTTGGTCAGTATATCTATCGTTGTATTGACCGAGCAGACCCCGGGGCTTTCAATATGTGACTAGAACTGAAGGATTCCTGACTACTTCCATATATCACCACCCCACTAGCCTTTGACTACACTCCGTTGGTGGTTCAAGCTATTACAAGATGACCGCCTCCAAAGGCAGATCGACGCCATATGTACCTCTTGCCGGCTGCGCCGATGATGGCTGGTCCAAAGAAGGAGAAGCGACGGCTACATGCTATTGTGGTGCTATACAACTGGCGTTTGTAAGTACAGGCCTTGGTCCATATGTTTCGGAGAAATTATGGTAACTTACTTGTTCGTTCATCTAGCCAACCCGAGGCCCAGGGTTGATTGACACGTTTATCTGCCACTGCACTGACTGCAGAAAGATCACCGCATCAATGTTCGCCTCCAACTTCATCATAGCTGACACACATTTGAAGCACCTGCGAGGCCGAGACAACCTCAGCACTTTCAGCCAGTCAAAGACTATTGCGTCCGGTAAAGCAATGACCAACTATTTCTGTTCGACTTGTGGATCTCTCATGTACCGAGTCGGCGAGGCATACCCCGGAAGCAGCATTCTGCGCCTCGGGACTGTGGATGATTTCGCTCTGCATGAGACGGACTTGAAGCCCCGTGTGGAGCAGTACACAAAGGACCGCGTGAATTGGTTGTGCCCTGCGGATGGCGTCCAGCAGGTTGAGGCATCAGCATACGGTCCGAGAATGAGAGATCGTCGGGGAGCCTTATAAGGCGACATACCGTCTTGGGGGTCGTTATCCTGGCTCTTATATGTTGGTCTTGTTAAAACCCTGTGCCTGAATGCCTGGGAATAGGTATGCTACGCGACCGTTTTCAGCGGATCGCGGTGAATGTCACATGATAATACTGTCACGTGATGTGATATGGACTTTGAGATGCATCAACAAACAATCCACGATATCCTGCGATCCAACATCCAACATCTCGACCAGGACAACCGTCTCATCAGTTATGATGAGCCCTTAGCGTTTCATTGAATCCCTCTAGTCAGTCCCTGGTCGGTTTCCAATCGACACCATGTTGCCCACCTACCTGCAAAGCAGTTACGCTCGCTACAAGAACGACACCAACAGCTTTGCAACCTGGCTACTGGAGGCAGCAAACAAGTGCGGCTACCAACCGAAAGACCTTATTCTGACCACTTCCCCGACGAAAAAGACCAAATGCAAAAACGAAAGCAAGTCGGCCAATGCTTCGGTTCCGACCCAGTACACAACAACAACCAAGGATCTCCAAGTGCTCGCTGATGTCGTTGCCCAGTCCTCTCTCTCTGTTCCTGAACCTATTCTCGCCATTGCCAAACGAGCGATCAAATTGAGGAAACATGTTACATCGTGGTTTTTGGGGCAGGGCGACACCGTGAACAACAGACGACACGCCCACTTCATCTCTGCATTGGAGAAGGTTTGCGAGACCTTGGAACTGAAAACGAACGAATCCCCCAACGCAGGTGTCGGGAAGTCTCCTACAAGCTCTTCTCCCAATGATCGCGATGCAGATCTTGACGTGTTTTTGAACAAGTTCGCTGTACTCACCGTTGAGGAACCTCAAGAATCTCAACAGGGACAGACAGCCTGCCCCGAAACTCAGCAGATCGTCAAGGTGGAGCTGGTTGAGGATAAAGAGGATGAAGAGGATGAGGCAACAGAATCATATATTGGCCATATGTTCTTTGAGGTGTTCTGCATGTTCCAAGACTTGCACAACATGCGTGCATTCATTTCCCATACGTGGTCGGAATATCGAAACAAAAAGATCGACCTTATGAACGCTGCTCTCGTGACCGATAGTGCGTTGCAACTTGGGCGTGATCTAGTGCAGGAGACCGTGGATGACTGGGCTGCTTCGTCCACTTCTCCCACGAAAACTTTCCAGGAATTCTTCTTTAAAACTGCCTGTGTCTCCCGGGGTATCCTTCCCACTCCGTCGCCTGAAGTCGGCCTACCCTACAATGAGCACATGGCGGATGTGGCCGAATGGTGCTATTTGCCAACACGCGTTCTGCTGAAATCGTTCACACATTCTTTGCATGACGGTCACCTGCCAGTCTTCAGGAAGGGACATTTCGGTATTTACGACCCCAAGGCAAACAGAGAGGGAATGTCTGCAGGTCAGAAGTTCAATGAAGACAGAATCATTCTTTTTCAACTCTTGCCGGAGTTCTGCGTGCTTGGCACGTTTGGTATTGACATGCCAAGCTCGGATTTGATCACTAGGGGTCTTGTTGAGTTTTGCAAAACGAAGCAGCTCGATCCATGGCTTTGCTTCGCCTCTCAAGTTCTGCTTGACATCCATCATGCCATGCGTCACAGCGCCATGAGTGCACTTGACGATCTGCGGATGTCTGGACTGCGTATTCAAAAGACCATTGATGAGTACTTCAAGATATCCAAGACTCACCCCCCGCCTCAATTCTGGCCGAAGGAGGGCGATGAGGAGATCAAAAATATTCATCTTGCCGTGGAGGCATCTATCATCAATGATCCCCTCGCAGAGCTCAAACGTCGAAGTCGTTCATTTCCAGCCAAGGCTACGGTCGAGAGACATCTACTTCTATCCCAGCATCCCGTTCTTTGTGGCTTGATCTTGTTTCATCTCAATATTCGGATGCAGTCTATTGGCCAACAGCTCATCACCCAGTGGTATGATGTCCAGCAGCTAGCTTTCTTATACAATCTTGTAAAAACCCAAGCAACCACGAACTTGAGTTGGCCTGATATGGAGGCTTTCATCAAAATCCACGATGAGTCGCATATATTCATCGGGTCTCGACCAAAAAATGCCAGCGAGTCCATGAACAGACTTGAACTGGCCACAGGCACATCCTCGGCTGCCAGATTTGCCCGCGATTCTCGAAACAAGGAGTATGATTTTCATCGCCCTGATGGCAAGAATCCTCGAGTGCTCTCGCCGACAACCATAATCTCGGAAATGTTCCGACCTCAGTATGTTGTTTGCGTTGGGGAAGGTGATGGCATAAGGAACATTGACCAAGTCTTGGATAAGCTTTCTCAGGAGGAACGAAGTCCCAAATCCACCAGCAAGAAGCTTCAACAATCAAACCAACTGACAATCTTTCAAAGAAAGTGGTCTCATACTCGCAACATCGGGACGCTGCAGCTTCTCGCCCTCTTGAAAGATAGATTAGCCGAAGAAGAGCCTCTCTTGTTGTTCAACTACTTCGGCATGCATAAACGCTGCATCGAACTGCTGAGGCTCATAAAGGCGAAAGAGCATCACAAGTTTGTCCAATATTTCACGGCAGGCTATATGCCTGATGAGTCCTTCATCTCAAACCTCGTGCTTCTGATTCATCATGTCGCTCGAGGCTCGGCGGAAGCTTCTCGTGCAATGGGATTCGCACCCAGAAATGGCGGCGAGATTTGCAGTCGAATTGTCATGAGCTGTGGCGAAATCATGAAGGAGTATCTGCAACGGAATGGCGACGTGGCGTGCAAAGAGCTGAGGGTATTTTGCAAAAACAAAAAGGCGATCTTGGATGACGACGATTATGACAAGGGAAGATCTGAAGAGTTTCAGTACTGGTTCGGCATTGAAGATGCTTTAGATCCAAAGGCCCTCGCTTCGCTCATGACTGGGATCCCGATAGCTTAGGAGGACAATGCTTCTAACATAGGGATATGGTGGAACCCGGGTTCTTACAGGACTGATGAGAAACTCCACGGCGACAATGAAGGGGAGTGTTGCTGCGTTGTTGCTAGTATTTATGCTCTGCAAAGCATTAATGAAAATGGAAGCCCAGTTAACCTACTCTGACGTGCTTACATCTATGGAGACTAGTCATGCGGTGCTTCTATATGTTCTACTTTTCAACAACCTGTCGGTGTCCATTCTTCCGCGCAGTCGTAGTCCTGTCCCCACCAGCGAGGCCTAGCAGATTGCCGTATTTCAGCGTGTTCATGGTGGCAGTGTATTGCTCTGACGAAGGTGACACTGTGAGAATCATTGCCGAATAGCTGTCTTTCGTATGGCTGTCTTGAAAGTGAGCACGAAGAACCATTGTCAGCGGAGATGACCGATACGGAATACGGGCTTGCTTTGATGCCCTCGCACGGATGACTTCCTTGAGGGCAAGGAGGTCTGTATTTATCTGTCGGCCCTCGCGTTGCTCCTGGGGAGTCTGCTTCGGCCTGGGAAGAAATGCGGTCGTCTTATCATGATAATACTCCGATCCGGCCAAATCAACAAAAGTCAACTTTCCTCCGAGGCATGATTTTTGGCATGATTCAAAAACTCCCTCAACCTGTTCCTCTGCCTTCTTGACGTACGATTCGAACTTGGCCTTCTCTGCTTCCGCCGCGTCGATGCTGGCCTGATCAATCTTATACTCCGGGTTCGGAACGTATTTCCCCTCTGGCGTTTGGATGATGCCCTTGGAGTGCTCGCTCAAATATATGTCTGTGGCACGCTTGGCAACTGGAACCAACTCGGACTGGCGCTCGATCACAGCAGCGCGCGCATCAAGTAACCCTCTAGTAACAATCTCGAGCTCTAGGACGGCGTGCGTTCGGGAACTTTGGTTGTGAACGGTCGAGGCCCCGGTCGCTCGCAGCTCTATCCCATTAAGCAGCTCTCTTCGAAGTTCCTCAAAGGTCCAACACGCCTTGGTGACGATAGGCCGGACTCTGACGCGACCATCCTCGAACACTTCAGTCTCGCCACGGATGTGTGTCTGTCCATCGTACCCTTCGCGAACATGGCACTTACAGTGGCCATTGAGAAGGTCGAAAGCCGTATTCCCACGGATCTCATACATGCGGATTCCAATGCCGAGCTGTGAAGCCGTGTCGTCGTTCTCAGTGTTGAGGTCCTCTAGTACTTCGCTCAGATGACGAGCCGCAGATAGACAGAGCCCGAACTCCTCCACATTCTGAAAATCATATCCAATGATTGTATGTGATTTACCGCTTCCCGAGTGACCGTACGCAAAGAAGTTGCACGAACCCCCATCGAGAACCTGCGGAAGCACTGGAGCTACTGTCGCGTCAAACATGGCTTTGTTGTTGTCTTCGGCTTCGAAGGCTTTTGTGAATACGGCACCACTTTTCCATGGCCGGTCGCTGGAGTTTGGGGACGCCAAAGCGATTGATAACGGAGAATTGTTGCGCTCCTCGTACTGTCGCTTGATTTCTGGCATATTCCGTTCGTCCGCTGGGAGTGGTCGCCATCTCGTAAACACGTCGAATAGCTGCATGTTGGAGATAGCCCGGTAGCTTTCTGGGGCAATAGATTGGGGCGGGTTATGCAGTTGTATAAGTAAGTCCAGAAATGATGTGACTTCCTGGGAATGATATCTAGTGCAAATGACGGTGGGTTCTTGAGTCTTTATGAACCCGCCTGGACTCCACGTAAAGCGTAACCATATCAACGCCCACTTTGTCCCGCGAACCCACACTATGGTGCTGGCTGGTCGACCCCGTTGACAACGTTCAGCCTAGGTACTGCTGCGTTGGCGTTGACTGGGCAACAACCAACCGGATGAGGCTATCCACAACCCGGTTGGAAATCCTTCCAGATGCTTACATGAATCAGTGCCCACCACCGGATCCCATTGGCTCAAACGTGGTAGTCTATATCTCCACCTACCCTTTGCAGAGTCTCGTCAACTGAGACAACCTCGTCTAGTAGTAGTCCTAGTATTGTTTATGGCGTGGATTCTAAAACCCGATCTTCACAATATTGGAGGATACCGGCCGCAAGACCCACCGTAATCCTTCCTTTGCGTCAGCCATAGCTGGCTTTGGGGTTAATCAACCCAGAGGCAAGACATGGCTATCCCAAATAGGCGATGTGCTAAGTACCTGTAGAAAGCTCGCGGAAAGCCCAGCCTATATTCCCGTGCAAGCGGTCATCTGAGGCGAGTATCGGAGGGAGGTGCTGAGAAGGGACCAAACTGAAAGAAAGGGGCGAGTTCGCGCGATTTTCAAGTTCTCACGGTTGATCAGGCTCAGCATCAATTGATTTATAAAGATTCGGTTCACTTGATGTGACCTATCTTGGACTTCTGGTGCCTCACGACCTGATCTAGCCGCCAGTGAGTTTGCAAACCAGGCATTGGCGCGAGGAGTTACATAGTCGTGGCGGGGGTGTATGGGTACAACACTATCGACGCCGTCAAGATGGTACGTACGGCGGCAGATGGCTCCTTGTTTGCATTGTGCTTAACCGCCAATAATAGCAATTGGACGCGGTGATGCTGCCCACAACGAAGCGACTGCCCACCACGATCTGAAAGTCGCCACTCTTCGGCGAGCTGAAGCTAGACAGTGCGTTTCAGGTACGTGTCCACGTTGACATCGAGAGGGTATGCATTTGTGCCTGGTCAAGAGGCGGGACTGAGATATTTTCTCCTCATTCGGAAAGGGTAGTCCGATCCAAGCGGACAGTTTGACACGGCAGGACACCTGGCTGACGGAAATACTGGCTTTGACTGGAGCCGCCTTGGGGTTTAAGTGTGTATCTGTGGCCTAAAGTACAATCATCAGTCGGAGGAGTCGCAGAGATAT
Source organism: Aspergillus aff. floccosus IMV 01167 (assembly GCA_001931935.1). Classification (NCBI taxonomy): domain Eukaryota; kingdom Fungi; phylum Ascomycota; class Eurotiomycetes; order Eurotiales; family Aspergillaceae; genus Aspergillus; species Aspergillus aff. floccosus IMV 01167. The sequence continues at coordinate 972,066 of MSJE01000052.1, read as the reverse complement.
CCTACGTTTCTCTTCCGATGCTTACTAGCTATCACTGCCTCTCCCGTTTTCGGGGTCGCTCATAGTATTTTCGGTGCGTAGCACGGAAAGTTATACTAGGACTTTGGAGCAAGAAATAGAATACTGCAGATACTTACAGGCACCATTCAAGCGATACTCCAAAATACGCCTTTCCGGCGGGCTGGTGACTTCAGAATTCGTGATGTACAGGACAAGAAACATCGTTCACTTTGGTGATTTGATAAAAAAGACCACTAATAGCAGATACTCCTAGACCCCAGATCAATGTATCAGCGCAGAGGACAAGCTCTTCCATCCTCTAAACTATCTCTCAGCAGCCCAGCGAAGCGTCAAGATAGAAGCACTCCAATATTTAGACAACTAGTAGCTTGACAAACACCCGGAAACACGCTCAGTGCGCCTTGGGATAGACTGTGGGATGGAAATCTCGTCCACCCCTACAGGCTCTGGCCGCAACTACACATCTCAGTAAGGTTTTCTTGGGGGGTGTTGGGGGGTGGGTATGTCGTTGCTTGTGAAGCTGGAAGGCTGTGGTGGGAGCAGTTTCATAACCCATTAGGCCGAGATTAATTTTCCAATGTACGAAAGACACCACCCCTGAACTTTAATGGCCATTATGATACAGGGGTATGGAAGACGAAGTGACAGTACGGTGCAGATGAATACAGGGGCACGACAAAGTGCATAACATTTGTTAGACTCCAGCTCAGGGAAATCTTGCTGTAACAATATCCCAGTGGTCCTTCTATCCCGAATCCATTAATTAAAATATCTTGGTCATACGGGTCATGCCCTTCCGTAATGGAAGTTATTAAGTTATTGGCTTCTTTTCGGAGCAATTGCCGCGTAAGCCTCATCGTGGCCGTTGGATTGTGGCAGCTTCTCCGGTTCCGCTGCGAGTCGCGTGTAGTCGCCAGGGCCCTTGCAACCATTGGGGACATGGAATCGCCTGTCAAAGCGACTTAATGTCAGAAGAGATAGGGCGAGGATCTCACACGCAAAGTTGAAGACGTAGAAGGAAGCCTTGGAGTGAAACCAGGCCGCATGCGACGCTGGCCGAGGAGGACTCCACGCTGTGCCGCATTTGAAACCCGCGATCAAGATACATATGCAGGTTGACAGACCGACGATCAATGACTTGCTGGCCATGCTTCCTTGCCCAAAAGATTCCTCGTCGGTGGAACGTTGCAGGAGAAACGCGGCGGCGAGCTGGATCAACGGGATGCAGGTGAAGACGAGTAGATAGGTAACGGCGGCCAGTTGAACATCCCGACATTGGAGCTTTATATGGGGATTCTTCGTTTCCGTGGAAATCACCACACTGGTGATGACCATGGCTAAGGCGCCAACAATGAGGCCGTACAGAACCTTATATCCGCCGCGAAGAACCGGATTCCATCCAAGACGAGGGTGTTTAGCTCGGAGGATGCGCTGCGAGAGTATGATGTTGATAATGTACACCAACAGAATACCGGCATTGACGAAGATGTTGGCGGCTATGGCGAGCGAGGTGTTATGCGGGATTGTAGACCAGACAATGCGAAGGACAAGGGTCGTAATCCGAGCCATACAGAAGCCAAACAGGAGGGCCGAGAGAATAAATTTATGGCCTCTTCGAAGATTCATACGGAAGATGGTCATGTTCGTGGCGGCGAAACCTGCATAAAGAGCGAGAAACACGGCGCAGATCGGTATATCGGGGATGGTTGCGGGCACTCCACCCACGGTGGCCGTCGCGGACTGTGCAGGGGGAGTTTGGGACATGATGAAGGTGCACACTTGGGCTCAAGTGATGTCCTCTAGATAGGCACTGAATCGTCAGGGTCCATAGTGGTAGGCGATGGCTATCCTGGGCAGATTTTATAGAAGCTGCCGATGTTGGACGGAGTGTCGGGGGGTCGGAGAGTCGGAGCATAAAAGCGCGAGGAGCCCGTCCGATCCAACCTTCCCCTTTTCAGAACAGGACGGCCAGGGTTTAGTCCGAGACCGAGCTGATCTCGGGGAAGACCTTAACCTTGGCGCCGGATACGAAGTGCTGTACTTGGATGAGAAGAGTTGGAAGGCTGAAACCATATGACAAGTTCATAAAGAAACCCTATCCAGGTGGCTTGTCATTCTCTAAATACTGGGGAACTTGATTTTCGTTGTTAACAATCCTTAGGGTACTCGGGGATTTCTTTCTTGGCGGCTTGTTTATTTTTCCCCCAGTTGATTTCCTGGGGGATGTGGAGACTGCCCCATGGAAACGCTGAATAGCCTCATCTTTTCCAAAATTGTCACGCCATCGATTATTTTTCCCAGGCACCAGGCAACAAGACATCTTAGCTAAGAAATTTAAGAACTGCTGGACTATAATGATAGGCCATTTACCACCATGGTGCCTCATTTCCCAATATGACGCATATCGTTGGGCCATGTGGACAGCTGGCACCACTCGGATCGTTTATCACTTCTGTGAGGCTAAGCCACAGACTCACAATCAGACTGGCATTTTTCCACTTGTGCAAACTCTGTCCATATGCACCCTCGAAGCCACGGCGTGGCTGACATGGTCACGTGGCTCCTTTCCGACAGCGAGATCCACGAGCTTTCCCCAGATATACAAGAGAATTCTTAGCTACCTACTAGGTCATTGCAAGGCACTCCCATTTGCATTCTAATACCACGAAACTAATGATGGTCGAGTTGTCTCGATAAAGTTCTGCACGATCTCATCATGACATCGTCCGTTTGCCACCACGGTTGCCATTAGCTTTTACCCACCGTTCACGAACTATGCATCCCGCCTACTTCCCAATATTCCATCAAACGGCCACGCCGAATTGTTCATTCCTTGAAGACGCTATATTCAAAATACAGACAACATGGCGGGGGGTCACATCAGCGACGCAGTGGTGAAAGACCACCAGGAGATCTTAGCGTGTTATAATCGAATCGTTTCCTCTACCAACAGAGATGAACAGGTTCGGTTCCAGAATCTGTTCACCTGGGACTTGGCTCGTCTCCTGGTTGCCGAAGAGCTAGTCGTATATCCTGCCTTGGAGAAGCATCTCCCAGATGGTGCATCGATGGCCGAGAAGAATCGCAAGGCACACCAAACCGTGCGTCTGTTCAATATGGAATCATCGTCTCCAGGCTAACTGGATATCAGGTCAAGGAGGAGCTCAAAACCTTTCAGAACCTTGATCCATCAAATGATTCATTTATTCCAACTATCCAGGCGTTGATGAGGGATATGTCGCAGCACGTCAAGGACGAGGAAACAAATGATCTCCTACAGTTGGAATCTGCTCTTACCGACGATCAGAGTGACCATCTTCGTAAGTCATTTAACCGCACCAAAATCTTCATGCCTTCCCGTGCGCATCCGCACGCCCCAAACAAGCCACCATTCGAGACAGCAGTGGGACTTTTGACGGCGCCTTTCGATCAACTGGGTGATCTTCTTCGCAAGTGGCCGCAACATGCTTAGCAACAAGCAATGGAACTTTGGCGACTGGGTGTACACCTGAACTGGCCAATAGCAGTTAATAGTTCATACCACTGTGAAATGAAACGTTCATAGCAATGCATTGAGATAGCACTTTGTAGATCACATACCCTGACCCAATACCACTTATCCCTACTCCCGTGGACAGTCTATCCACCGCTTGCACGAATGGTGCATGTACAGCCCCCATAACCTCCCCCAAGGATACTGTCGCATCGTAAATCAGCTACCATATACTTTCCGAACTCGTTCCGATCGACTGGAACAAGTAAAGTGTGTTCTACACACCAGAGCCCCTGAAGCCGAGTCTCTGCTGCATGGAGTTACATGTCTTGTGGCTTGTGCGCGGTGACTGCTACTGAGTATTGTGTCAACATTCTTCATCTATTGTCCATTCCTCTTGACGCCGGACTGATCCGATTGTAGTCAACAAATGACGCTTGCGTCCAGAACCATGATATATATCAGTATGAGTAAATAGAACAGCAGGCTGACCGAAGCAATTCGAAGGCTATTGTATTATATTTATTGAAAAATATATACATAATCGACGGTGCAAAGAGGCTAGGTACAAACAAAATCAACATGCAAAACGTGAGTCATTGAAGTTTCAACGTCAGTATTAACGTCTTGAGATCAATCATCGACTCTTATCCAAGTCTATAACAACTCATAATTCATACAGCCGTATTAGGCGAAGCAAGACCCTCTCTAGAACTTCCGAGCCAAGTGCCAGGCCCTGGACTCTTTCGGGATACGGCTAGATTGTGTTCCAGAGGGCTGGTAGCCACTGGCATGTCCACGAGTGTGCGTGGGGTAGGTCCCAGTACCAATGGGTCCCTTGGTTGTAGTCGTCGGACTACTGGTCTGTTTGGAAGTCTCGGGCACCGTCTGAGTCGCCGTACTGCCCAACCCGTCGATGAACGGAGGGATGACTATCGTAGTTGTACGGCCTTCAGTGTTGGTATAGGTGATAGTCTCGCATCGCTCGCAGGGCTTACTCCCACCGCCGACCCCGGGCTTTTGGGTCACGACGGCGCCATTTCCGTTATTTTCGTTCCCAACGGTGACGGTCACAGTTGCAGTCACAGTGGGTTGAATAACACAATTGCCGGTAGGCTGGGGAATCCCAGTCACCACAGATGTAGGGATGGAAGTTGGGACCGTAGTCGTGAAACAGGTCGTGGTTTCCCAGACCGACGCGGTCAGCCAGGTACTGTAGTATGTGGTGCCTCCCTGTGTTCCAATTGGTGTCGAGCAAGGCTTGAAAGTAGTGCTGGTAATGGTATCCGTGACAGTTGCCACCAGGCCCCCTCCAACTCCATGTCCATGACCGCTATCAGTGGTCGTAGGATGCGCTCCGCTAGTAGTCTTAGATGTATAGGGCTTTCCTCCGTTATCGCCATCTGATCCAGTAGGCAGAAGAGTGTGCGTTGGACGAGAGGAAGGGGCTGTGGAATTGCGTGCATGGTATCCAGGTAGAGCCAGAGCTGACCCGGTAAGGGCAGAGAGCAAAAGAAGATTGAGATGCATCTTGGAGTTGATTAACTGTAGTAATATTGATGAGAAGGCGATTGAATAGGGCTTGTTGACGTTGGACAGACGAGAATGTCTGTCCTTATATACACCTTCCTGGACTCGGAGATGTCATCCGCTACAGCTGTCAGTGTCAACACTGGGTCGACCCACTAAAGCCCTGAACCCTGGACCCAGTTCACTGAAGGACTTTCTGTGCTATTCATAGCTCCGGCATGACAGACCTTTCTAGAACTCCTCAGGGCTACCGTTCTACCGCCAATGATAAATCAACGGTTGAGGCAATGACCAGCTTACATGACGGAATGCTCGGTTAAAGAACATGTAATCTTGCAGCCTGCAAATATTTTGAGCCTCATATACACAAATCCGGAGTCGGGAGGAATAAAAATAGCCATGATCCTGTGGGCACGGTAAGACATTATTTAGCCATCCGTGGTTCCGTGCTTCGGCATCATCCTTGTCGGCCGTTGTGGCGAGAACAATGTCTTAGACCGGGCACAACGGGCCCTTTAGTATCCTCTGTATGATCCAATTATCCCGATTTCATGACATTGTCAGATTTTGTAGTTCTATTCTCGAATCTTATCGGCTGGCACGTTTCCACGCTCCACTTGTCCCCCCAATTCTTAGGCTGCCAGTATCGATATTGCCATCTCTTTCATAAAGCGAGACCTCCATATCCAATTTATGAAAGACATTCTTACTTGAATAGGGCAGGAAACGTCAAATGAGATCATCATGTCTTACCTACGACTCCAGGAATATCATCTGCCCCACCGGTTATGTTAGAATCCTTCCAGTCATCAACTTTCAACGCCAGAGGATCCGGTTATCGTGCAATTCCTCTCTGGGAAGAAGAGATGGTTTATTTTCGCGTAAGCGGCTATTGTACAGGAGTGGAGAGGGTATCAGTTTGTATCATGTGGGCAGATTCCTGCTTGCCATATTATTCGAGGGAAGGCTGTTCATAATTCCATCCGTATTTGCGATGCACGTTCTTGAGGAACTGCACTGCACTATCAAAAGCCTCTCGACGAGTTTGCTCGTCTATGGCCGCTGATGGCACTAGAAACTGTTAGCGTCGTGTCACGGAAGCCCGCAATCAGCGTAACCCACGTTCTAGCCATCCATGAATTTGGCCTTCGAAGAGTTTACTCTGCACAGTATATCGGCGCTCCTCGTGTATCTGTTGCTCCGTCTGCTGGGACTCGAGGCTAGAGCCTTTCTGAGGCGAAGACATTCTGTCATCTTCTCCCTGATTCCTGCCAAGCCGGTTCAGCTTCTCTGCATCTTCTTGCAGTCTCTTCACAAAAGCGGTCTGCTCAGCGAGCAGAATGTCCACAGTTGGTATTATGAAAAGCATATCAGGCGGGAGGCTCTCAATGTCGGCCACTATGGGGCTCAACAGAGGATTCTTCATCTCCTGGGCACGTTTTGGACCTGCATACGCATCGAATAGCGGCTGGAGAAACGATAACGGGTCCCATGTAGGAAAGCCCGCTGGTTTGGGCTTTTCCCATGGCGGAAGACGCAGATCAATCTGTCCAAATGAGTCCAGTGATCATTTGCTCCCAAAATGAATATGATAATACTCACAACAGCATAGAAGGTGACAGAGGCCTTGACCGCGTACTCGGTTTCCGCCAAGGCCTGACTCAAACCCAGGGCCAAGTTTCCCCCAGCGGAGAAACCACTAACAGTTATCAAATGAGGGTCGAGGTTCCAAATTTGAGACCCATTTTCCACCAAATAAGCCGCTATATCCTGGACATCCTCATGGGCAACGGGAAATGTGTGACGGGGAGCAAAACGATACGACGTGGAGACGACGACGGCTCCCGTAGCTTCGACGACACGCTTGCAAAATCGAGCGTCGCCTTCGGGGAGACCGCCTACAAACGCACCTCCGTGGACATTGATATGCAGCGGTCGTGGGCGGGAGTCTCTGGAAATATTCGGCTGGAAGATCGCCGTTCGCACAAAGTGGCCTGGGTGTCTTTTCAGCGGGATATTATGTATCGTATACCTATCGGATCTGATGTTGGGAATCCACTGGATGCATTGTGTGAGAAATGCGATGGGTTGTAAAGCAAGGAGGCGCCACCGGTACGAGAATGAAAGGCCTGGACAGAAGAGCGCGTCAATCAAGGGGGAAAAGAACCTGCGCAGAAGAGACATCGTCTATACACGAAAAGATGTATCTTCGGACTTGATGGTCTATTTTCGGGGATATATTCAGGAAATAGACAATGTTACAATTCTTGCCATGTCGAGGTGCAGCGGTAGTGATGAGTCAGTTGCTGTCACGAGGAGCTCGTATTTCGCTCTCGGCATCCCCGCCGCTACCTACATAAATATCTTCTTAAACCTGGATGCAATGCAATGGTGGGAGACAATCATGCTCAGATGAATTAACGAAATACATTATTAGAAGAAGAGGTAAATAGAAGCGCAAATGCTAGCAAGATCGACCGCTTAATCCTGAACCATGACAGCGATGGGAGAGCAGACGCTCAAGAAGCAAAGTGAGGCGCATTGAGGAACAGCCCCATGAGGACACCGCCCAGCGTTCCGGCGATGGGGATTGTCATAATCCACGCGAACAAGAGAAGTCCAACTCGCTGCCAGTTAACGGCGCGCAGGGAGCCATTACAGAGGCCGACACCGACGGTAGCACCGGTGATGCACATGGAGGTGGAGACGGGGAGGGAGTATTGGGAGAAGACAAGGACGGTGATGGCGGCACCCATTTCCATAGAGCAGCCTAGATCGTTGTCAGAAACATCGCACGAACATTGAAGATGGCAGAAAGCTTGCCTCGGCTGGGTGAATGGTACGTGAGCTTGTTGCCCATAACTATTACCACATCGATTAGTGTTGGTCATAAAGAAGACCACGGGAGAATTGCACTTACCCTTCATGATGTTGTATCCATAGGTAACCAGACCTAGGGAGATCATGATAGCGAGCACGGCCAACTGCCAGACTGGCACTGGGGCTTTCGAGGCCGCGGCATCGCCAGTGCGCCAAGCGGAGTAGATGACGGCCCACGGTCCCACCGAGTTTCCAATATCATTCGCACCATGGGCAAAAGACGCAGTGCAGGCTGTCAGGATCTGCACAAAGGAATAGGTATGCTCGACTTCGTTGGGGTATTTCACGGCCTGGGCGTACACGCGCTCCATGCGAGCGGCTTCGGGAGTGCCAGCAATTCCGGCCTGGGCGGCGTGGATGTCGTAGTGCATGCCGTACAGGGCACCGCAGACAATCATGGCGGGAATGCGCTTGAGTAGAATCTTCATATTGTGCAGCTCATAGATCTCACCCGGTCCCATGGGGTTGTTATGGAGCACCCGCATGGCCCAGCCGAGAGGGCCGCGGCCTTTCCGAAGGCGGGCATGGAACCGTTCTTCTCCTTGGGCGAGGAGCTCCCGATAGGAGAGGGGAGTGGCCTCCACTTGAACAAGTCTCTTCTCCGTCTGCTCCGTGGAGCCCACCATCGATTCCGGAGGGCTGATGGACTCCTTGTCCAGATCATCCTCTTGGACGACGGCGTAGTTGGGGACGATCGCGCGTTCGGCCTCGGCGGGCGCAGGACGGTTCCAGAGCAAAGGACCCTGGATGAACATCCACCACTTGACAGTGTTATCCTTCTTGATGACGCGCGCGTGGACGAAAGGAACGAAAAAGATGGCCGACAGGACGGCCACGCCACCGCCCGTCCCCATAGTGACTGCGGCGACATACCAGCCGGGCTTAGCGTTCAGCTTGAGATTAGGAGAACCCTTGTAAACGATAGACAGGGTACAGATGGTTCCAGCAATGAGGAAGAAGAACGGCGAGGTGTACACCGCCCAGGGAACGGGGTTCTTGCGCAGGTGGACGATGAGCTTGATGAGCATGAAGATGGTGGCAGCGAAGCCGGCGGAGATAGCCGGGGCCATTCCGAGACCTGCGAAGATAGCACCGAGCCCCTTTCCTTTGTTCCAGCCCCATTGTACCTCGGACGCGCCGACCGTGGCGACACCGACGCCCGCGACGGCGGAGATGAGAGAGTAGGTGGAGGAAACGTGAGTGGAGTTCCGAGTACACCACATCACCCAGGACGAGGCGGCAGCCAGCGCACAGGCGAAGGCCAACATCTGCACACCGGCATCCCCGCGGAAAGCCGAGTTGGGAATGATGCCGTTCTTGATAGTGTCGGCGGTGCGGGCGCCGACAGTGATGGCACCCAACAACTCGAAAATAGTACCGCAGACCATTGCCATGGGGTAGGAGATGGATCTGGAAGAGACACTGGTAGCCCAGGCGTTGGCGACATCGTCTGTCGTTTGTCAGATCGGGACCTAGAGGGCTGTCCATGAAGAAGAGAGGGGATGCTTACTGGCACCATTGTTGTAGGCATCCAACATGGCAAACAAGGTGCCGATGGCGAAGACGTAGGTATACTCCGTGAGCACCATTTTGCTGGAGTAGAGGGGTGGGAGGGGTGAGATAGGGTAAAGGGGAGGGTTGAGGGACAGAAAGGGAAGAGAGAAGACACGGGACGAGACGAGACCAGGAGAAATTTTATAAGGACTCGACCAGGCTGGGTTCGTATACCGTCCCGAACGACGAAGCGAAGTGGCGTAGACTAGGGTCGGACGGCGCCTCGCATGGTCAGATGGGGGTTACAGGAAGATGCAGGGAATGTCATTCTAGAACGGAGAAAACTTGACGGTGGGAGAACGATTGGATGTACGGAGTAGAGGCCTGTCACGTCAGGGCCCGTCATCCTGGCCATCCGTGGATGCTGTGCGAGGCAACAGCGGGACGATGGCTCCCATGATAGAACGATGCGCTGAGTCCGACACAACGTGGTGGTGAACGTGGACGGACTCTCCTCAAGGATTCGCTGTACAGCGCGATGGATATCTTGATCGTGTGCCTGGATGGAACGCTGCGGCTCTTGGCACTGAGCTTCATCGGGCGTCGCCAGGCCTTGGCGGATCTTGGCGGGCCTTGGCAAGGGAGGCACACACAAGGTGATTGGGAGGACCAGAGAGTGCCTCGGATCCGGGCCAATAAACGGCGCAGAATCACCCACGTGCAGTCTTGGCAGCAAGCCTTGTCGGGAGTGCTTGCCCAAGGCTTGACTGCTGATTTGACCCGGAAATCCCGCACTCCTCGTGGGGGAATTGCTCCATCAGATTGGTCAGTCCGGAGTATAAGGCTGTATCGTTCGGAGTACAATTCTGGGTCCCAGAGAGGAGTTGTGGGGGGAAGGAGAGCACGTGCTTCTACAGAGTATGCATCATGCATCGTCACGTTGATGCCTTCCTCTTCTGTTAGTATCTGCGAGTGGGGGTGTTGAGCCGCTCTACAGGTAGAATACTTGACTATGCACGAGATTTGCAAGTCTATGGTATATATTATTTATATTGATTGGACAAATGCACCTACAACTTACCGTGGGCCTTTTAAGTTCCGGCCAATGAATATATATATAGACCGGGTGCTGGCATAAGATGAGGCCGAGTCACCTGTGTTCGCCGATGAGTGTTGGACCATATCTCAAAAATTTATCTACATTGAATGTGCATCGAACACCTTTTCGCTCCAATGTTATGGATATTGTCTGGTCGCTCCCAGCATTAATTGTTCTACTATCGACACTGGAAGATGATTGGGCTCGTACAACGCTAAAGTACGGCCTCCCCAATGTAATCTATCAATTCCGACTGCTTTGATCCAGCGTCGCCCTTGCGTAGAATAAAATGTGAGAAGACCCTGCCCCCTGATTTAGGAATTCCCGTTTATCAATCGCCCATACTCAACATGCGACTCCTCTCCATACTCGCTGTCCTCATCGGCGCGGCCGAGACCTCGCTGGCCTCGAACCCTGCTCCAATTTCGCTCCAATCCCTCGCTGCGACATTTCCCCCAAAAGCCCACCAAGACGCGGGCGCCATCGAGGCCATCCGCAACACATTGGCACTGTATCCTTTCGCCATCGACGGCAAGGATTTCGCTGCCTTGTCCAGCGTCTTTGCGGAAGATGCCGTCGCGAACTACTCAGCCCCGTTGAACGTCCTCACCCCCCTGTCCACCATCGAGTCGGTACTCTCCGCAAATTTGGCCTGTGTGACCACGCAACATCAATTTGGCACTCAGCTGATCCGCCTGGATTCCCCCACAACCGCCCACTCCGTCACCTACTATCGCGCGGCTCACTTTGGCACTGGGAACCTGACCGACCAGGTGGCTACTGCGTATGGCCAGTATCAGGATCAGTGGACCCGGCAGCGGGATGGGACCTGGCGCATTGTCCCTCGGAATCTTGTGTATATGGTATGTGGAGTGGAGTCGATTTGCGTGCTATAGCGGGAGCTAATCTTTCAAGGGACCGATCATTGGCAACGGGGCTGTTTTCCTATGCTAGTTGGGGTACATGGCATCAAACCCATCACTTTGGCCTGTTTTTCACGCCCATCCCACAGCTCCGTCTGGATTTTGCGCTGCACTCGGTTTATGTGATTTATGCAGGATTCGCCCTTGGAAACCTCGGAAGATGTAGAAGGCGAAAAACATACACCACTGGCCGCGAGAGAATAAAAAACACGAATAAGTTTCCCTCTTCTACACAACGTACACAACATCACCACCAGAGTGGAGTTGTACTGATCGCATTGTTCTTGATGGACTCTGTCCCAACTGATCGGCAGAAAGGATAGATCTGAGCCTAACTTCCACGGAGAAGGGTCGGAGAAATCTGCAATACCCACGCGACAGAAACTTTGGATATATCATAACGATACCATGTGGATAATCGTGATAGATCCAACGCCTTTACGTGCATGCGCCGAGGATCTCCGGCTCTGATCTATCCAAACAGAACCTAATTTGTACGGCGCAGAGGCGAGATGAAAGGTAAAACCAACAACAAGCAAACATGGCATCTTGAATTCTCATTACACTACAAAATGGGCATCTTCCAGTCTAGCCCCGCTTCACCTGAGGCCGCTTCTCAATAGTCACCCACAGATCTCTCCAGAAGCCAACACCACCTTTGATCACAAACCGCGCAGGCGGCTTACCTGGCACAAGCGTTGGCTTGAAGTGGCGGAAGAACTAGAACGCATGATCAGCACAATCTCCATCCAGCACGATATACGCAACTCACCTGCAGAGGTCCCTTGAAAAGCTCCATCATGGCCACATCCCGGCCCAGACACACCCGTGGGCCATACCCAAAAGTGAAGAGATACTTGTTGAACAGTTTGGCCTGCTCGGGATCCAGCCATCTCTCCGGCTTGAACTCCTCCGCATCCTCGCCGAAGAGACCACGGTCACGCTGCATGATCCAGGGGTTACCCGAGATCTCGGTTCCGGCGGGCGCAAAGCGCCCGTAGAGGTCCATGCCCGGCTCCGACACATAACGAGGGAAGATGTTCGGGGCGGGTGGGTTGAGACGTAGGGTCTCGCGCACGCAGGCCACATAATACGGAAGGTGTTCCAGGATCTCATCGTACTGCGGCATGTCTTCCGAAATCAGGCCCTTTCGGACAGCGTTGTCGATCTCATCCATCATGCGTTCGTAGATTTCCGAGTTCACGAACAGGTTGTACATCATCGCCTGGAAGACCGTGCCGGTCGTATCGGCGCCCGCCAGGAGCACCAGAAGGACCTCGGCCTTGATGTATTCCATATCGAGCGGCTTGCCGCCTTCCGTGCGTGCATCGAGGAACGTCTGGAGGAGGTCGATGCGACCGATATCGCCGCCGCTCTGTTCCAAGTCGCGGAGTCGCTGGTCGATCAATCGGTCGCGGAAGCGCATGAGGACGCCAATACCGGAGTCATCTTCGGGATTCGCCACGAGATACTTCTTCAAGAATGTCGTCTTGATCCAACTGGTGAAGGGATGAAGGCGCGCGAGGAGTCCAAAGGCCGGAAGGCCGTCGTGGAAGCCTTGGATAAGCCCGCCGACATCATTGCCCTGTTCAATGAACCCGAAGGGAGCGCCGAAGCCGACTTCGCTGATCACGTCATATGCCATGTATCTGCCAGTAGATCAGCAACTAGGCATTCCTCCTCTCCATGGTTGTGAAATTCTTACACTGCCCACCAGGCAAAATCAAACTCCTCGCCAGAGCGCACGAATTTCTCCTCCAACTTGGCGAGCCAGTCACCAATTCGGGCATCGATCAACGGTTCCATCTTGCGCACGTTTGTAAAGCTGTACTGCTCGGAATTAGCGTCCGGGATATTGTTCTGGTTGGATGGAGCATACGGGGCCGGCGATGTGCTTCCGGAAAGAGGCATGCGTCTTGTGAGAGCGCATGTTGAACAGCGACTCGGTCTCGCCGAACGATCCGGTGATGTAGTGGCCGGTCTTGTCGGCATTGCGATGGTAGATCTCGGGGAGCTTCTTGGGATCGCTGACGAGGAGGAGTGTAGGAGTGATGCGCACGACAGGGCCTATGTGAAATTGAATGTATGTATTAGCGGCGTGTCCTTTTTCGCCTATCGTAGTTGTTTACCATATTTCTTTGTCAGTGCGTAGACCGTCGGCAGCTCCGTCTCTTTCATGTTATGCCATGCGATCCATAGTCGGGTGACGCTGCCCCAGAACGGTCCAGGAAAGACAGACAGCGGATGGAAGAAGCGATAATAAACAATCTGATACAGGAATTTCACGGCGACATAGGCGATCAGAGCCAGGACCACATTGGTCACGGTGAGCTTGGAGAGGAGGCCCTCTCCGACGAGACCCATGATGAATGAATACAACAATTCAGTTCATCGAGTATTTTCAGAAGATGGGACAAGCCCGACGAGGGATCCTCCTCCACGGAAATAATACCATGGGTGCTCCCGCACGCCCCGCGACAAGACCTTTGCCCTCCTTTTCTCTCTCTTTTACTAGTAGGTAAACGCCGTTGCACTAGTCCTCCATGCAGCTAAGTCGCCTTGTTAACTCGTACGCAGTGGACATGTTGTTTCCGGTATGGATAAGCCATGACAGCAAATAACAGTGGGTGTTGAGTAATACTTGACAGGTTGGCGTCCCACTTGGCGGACTGGAGCCGCGCCATTTAACCCCAGAACAAGTGGATGTTCGCTTGTCGTTGCGTCGTCTCCTGATCCTACCGACCATGAGTGATGCGATAGTGATCTAGAATTAGGGTAGACGGGGAGACGTTCCGCCCCGTCATGAGCCCACGGTCCGAGGGCAAAACGTCCGAGTTGGCGACCCGTGCCCAGAAATGGAATCATTGCTCGTATTTGACTGCTATGGAGTTCCAGAAGGTTGATAGTCCGATATTGAAGCATGCCGTTGTTTCTCTGGGACCTGTCATTCCCACGGAAATTCCCCTTTCCGTAGGCATATGACCATTGCCCCAGGCCATCATCTCCCCTGCCGTGGCCTACTTTTGCTGATGCCAACTGCGGTATGGAGACTGTCGATCAAACCAGGAAATGATTCGGGTCTAGAGGATGAAAAACCCACAACTGACTCGATTGGTCTAGGGCAAAACCTCGGCACGACGGCAGAGACCACCTCCTTGTCCTAGCGCTAACGATGGATGGAGGCATTCCACCGATCCAAATGAATTGACATCAGGATCCTGCCGCTCGCCCATGTGAACATCAATCTGCTGGGACAATGCTCCTGTTCACTCCAGAATAGTTGGAGAATGCTAAGGGCCATTTGGTCCGCTGGGGCTATACGGGGGTCAATATAGGCCTGGGGAATGGTTCATCACGGATTCCCCCATACAATGAATTGATTAATCTTCATTGCTTTCTTTAAACGGCCATTGAACGCGAGCAAATCTCGGATTGCCCCAGTGCAACTGAGGCGACGAACGGTTTCAACGGCTGCATTGGCGAAAGTCTATGGCCCCCAGCTGACGTTGCTTCTAGTCCGAAATAAGATAAATGTCAGCAAAGGCTTTTCCCAGATCGGCAGCTCATCAAGAAGGAAACGACGTCCCGGTCTTGTTGGAGCCTCGAAGAAAGAAACATAGGAATGCGTAGTGATTTGGCCATCAAAATAGGGTTTGGTGATCTATCAATTGCAATTCGACCAATATGATACTGCCATTGTTATCCATTCTATACAGCCCTGTAGGTAGGGCTGATGCTCAAGTTATCTCTTCTTCTTTCTTCTCTTCCTGTTCACTCAAAAACCCACCAGAGGATCGTCCTCGGCCTTGCTCCACTGGGTAACCGAGAGCGGAGGCAGGATGCCCTAAGAATCCTCCACTGGATTTAGCGTTGATCGCGGCAGAGATTTCACTATAATTATCGCTTGTCCCCCGATACAACCACTCACAGACTGCCATGAGGGTCGTCCCGCGCGTCAGACCTGAAACAAGTCTCCTCCTCTCTTGCCGTTCTCACTGCCGAAATTAATTGTCCAACTCTTGTATCCAGGTCCCATTCCACAACCACAGTGTGTTTGTACGAGAAATAATACTCGCAAGTAGGATGCGAACCTTAGTTCAACGTGCGAAAGAGCCATGTGGCTGAGATGACATGTTAATTTTCTGCCCTGTGGGATCTCGGCCAAGGCTAAATCAGATCACATTCTCGATATGTCAACTGCGGTGGGGACCCCAAGTCTAGAACAACACTAGGAGGGTTTTCAGCAGGCACATGAGCAGAGGCAAAAACCAACGGGCATGGCCATCAGTCCGCTAGGCCAGGGGTACTTTTGTAGGCTGCCGAGATGGATGGATCCTAGTCTGACTCGGAGCCCGACATGCACCTCCTGTACCGGGGCAAGAAGACAGATTGGACGAATAGCATGAAAAGTAAGAGTGGCAATAGCCAAGACGTGCTTTTCTCTACATACCCTTTTGGGGACACTCGCTGTTCATCACTGTCGGTTGGCAACAAGCCCGTCACTTGGCTTTAGGTGTTGCAGAGACGATCTGTCAGAAGGATTTGATAGTCCTGGTAGTTTATCCTCCGTTATTCTTTGTTTTCTTGTTCTGCTTGGAAGAATGCGAATGTGATGTCTCTAGAGGCGGCACATCCTCCATAGTCGTTTAATAAAATAATCCTTGGAAGCCTCGGTGTTTGTTCTCTCTTCCACCGGTCCATTCTTTTGCGTTCTGCATCACGGTCGTTTCAATCGAGCTGGTTCTTGATTCTCTAGAACGACAGTGTCCCTTGAGGACCCTACCCCTTATACGTACTTTCAGCAACACATTGAGCATCCAAGATGGCCGACTCCCAAGGCCCGACGGTCTCGGGTGTCGCCCTCGCTTTTGCGGTCCTGACCTTCATTGTTCTTTCCTTACGACTCTTTTCGCGGGTGTATGTACTGAGGAAGATGGGGCCAGATGATTGTGAGTATAGTATGGCTCAGACTGGAACAGAGTACTGACAAGAACTCAGATCTTATTATCGGTGCCTGTGTAAGCGGAGTTGGACTCCAGCACTGCGATTGAAGAGGTCGCTAACATGAACCTGTGCAGGTTTTCTCTTGGGCATTCTCGGCCATCACAGTCGTGGGTATGTCATGAACCTGTTCGCTTTGAGCAGTCAACTGACGCAGCTACAGCCGTCAAATACGGACTCGGTTCGCACTTAGAAGATGTGCCCAAGGAGAACATGGTGACCTACGCATTGGTATGGAATACCCCATGTCCTTCGCTTCAAACCCAGTACCTGACGTCTTTAATCAGGCTGTCTGGTTGAGTTCGATGTTTTACCTCACCACCCTCGGCTTCATCAAGTCTTCCGTCTGCGTGTTCTACACTCGTTTAGGTGATCGCCTGCTCACGCGGTTGTCCTTGATCATGCTCGGGATCGTCGCATCGCAGGCAACTTCGTTCGTTTTGGTCGCCGCGTTCCAATGTCAGCCCATTGACAAGGCGTGGGCGTCGACCAAGCCAGGAAAATGCGTCAACATCAACGTCTTTTATCTCGCCAACGCTGCCCTCAACATCCTGACCGATCTGATGACCTATACCTTGCCCCTGGGAGTTATTTTCAAATTGCAGATGCCCACCAAACAGAAGATTGCTCTTGGTATGATCTTGTGCCTGGGTCTGTTGTAAGTTCTCACATCCCCCGACTAGACACACCACCGAGGAATCTTTCTCACAGTCTCCAATCCAGTGCCTGCGTCTCCTCTATCATTCGAATCACCTATATCCCGGAAATGCTCCGGTCATCAGACGCGACATACGCCATCAGCGGCGCGATGTACTGGTCAGTGATCGAGATCAACGTCGGTATCTTCGCCTCCTCGATTCCCTCCTTCAAAGCCATCGCCTCTCGGTTCCTCCCTCGCTTGGTTGGCGAATACTCCAGCAACAAAGGCTACGGCACGTGGTCGGGCACAAATGGGCGGAAGTATGGATCTGGCTTTTCCAAGGTGCGCGACCAGAATATCAGTATCGGCCCGCTCCGAGGGGTGGAATCGGACCGTGTCATTGGTACCGAGATCCATAGTGGATTCACTCGAACTGGCAGCGAGGACCGGATTATCATCCCCGATGGCAAGATTTTAACTCATACGGAGATCGAGACAAATATCGAAGAGTCCACTGATTTCCACCGCGGTTCGTATGATCGACGCTGATAATAGTGATTTGTCAATGTGAATATTAGGTCGCTGGTCATTGCTTAGGAAATATGTATTATTGTCACTCTTCTGTCTTCGTTCGCATTAATTGCGTTGTTGTGTTTCTGTTTGATACCATGGATCTTTTCTTATCTCCAAACTGCTGGCGCAAATTCCTCCATTGAATGATGTCCACGTTGGTGTTAATTGGAATCTTCTCTTCTCTCGACTAATAAAGTAGCTAGCCACATATTGGCAGACTGCACTGTCAGTCATCTTAGTGTTCGCAGACGAAGAACCTGTATGAAGCGTGCCACCGGGCTTGGCCAGTAGTATCTCTGGGCAACATATGAGAATATTTGCTCCAGCAATCACATGTCATAGATAAATTAAGCAATTGCGGGAGAGAAATGAACGGCCGGTCTTGGGTGCAGCAGAAGAGTGGTGGATTATTTCAGGAATCTCCGGCCATTGGCACCGACTTGAGTTTGTTATGTGGAGAGTCTGGGGATCCGCTACTGTGGAGCATCGTGAAGAGAGGACGTTCAATTTGGACCGGGGTACACTATCCGGATATTAATCTCCCGTCGTCGCTCCAGCCACAAAACGCCTCATACTGCCAAGAAAAAACAAGAGAAATACTCAGTACATCTATCCGGCGGGGTGATGAGGGCTCTCCACGTCGATATATAAAGAGCCGGCAAAGCAATTCTTTGGCCTTAACACATCAGCAAGAGGCATACGGCAAGACCGGCCTAGGCAAAATTACATATTGCAATGAAGAGTGTCATTCCAATCATCAAGACGATCCTTTGGATCGGACTCATCCTACCACTCGCCTCAGCCTATACGAATCCGATCCGGAATCCAGGAGGCAGTGATCCCGCCCTGGTATATACAGGCGGCTACTACTACCTCCTGACAACAACCTGGACGGATGTCGAGATCTCTCGTGCGACCAGCATCGAAGGGCTCAAGACAGGAGAGAAGAAAGCCGTCTACTCGACCACCGAGGCATCGCGATGCTGCAATGTCTGGGCACCCGAGGTCCACTACTTGGGAGGCAAGTGGTACATCTACTACACGGCTGGCAACGGTGACAACCTCGACGGCCAAAATCTGCATGTTCTAGCTGGTATGATGCAATCCGACTATCCCCAGAAACTACCAACAACCACCCTCTAACCCTCCGATAAATAGGAGGTACCACTCCCTGGGACGACTATACCTACGCTGCACAGCTCACAAACGAATGGGCCATTGATGCTTCCGTCCTCCGGTTCAACGACTGGGGCAACTACCTCATGTTCTCTTGCTTCCATGGCGTCACCTACCAGTCACTCTGTGTGCAAAAACTGGGCGACGACTTCATCTCTCTGACCGGCGACATCACCGTTATCTCCCAGCCAACGGAGGATTTCGAGACTCACGGTACACCCGTCAACGAAGGCCCCGCAGCCCTGTACATGAACGGAAAGACCTATATCGTATACTCCGCATCCTACTGCTGGACCCCGTACTACTGCCTGGCCATGTTGACATGGGATGGATCCACCGATCCCAGCAAGGCGAGCGCATGGAGCAAATCCGACGGCTGTCTGCTCTCCTCGGCCAATGGGCACTATGGGACCGGGCATAACAGCTTCTTCCAGAGTCCAGACGGGACGGAAACGTGGACTGCCTACCACGCTACATCGAACAGCGCTGGTGCATGCGATAATAGCCGTTATACAATGGTGCAGCCGGTAGGGAGCAACAGCGATGGTACCCCGAGCTTTGGTGAGGCTGCACCGTGGACACAGGTGTTTGCAGAGCCTAGTTAGATTGTGATTGGAACGACGGAGTACGTTGGTGAGGGCTTCCTCTGGAGAATGTTTCACTAGGGCCATCCTATTCAATGAGTCAATGGCTTCGGGTGGCTAGCTACCTAGGTAGTCTTGTGCAGAAGACCAAATAGGAAATGGTTGCCATCATCCTCAACATTCCTCGGACACCAATGCCCCGAACCCCGCGGTAGTCCCACATCCCCGCCTCCATACAAGGCGAAAAATTGGAGACAACACGATCGAATGACTCTAGCATCACAGTAGGCTTTGGGGTTCGGACTTCTTCCGACGATCTACGCTTTTTTAAATAGAAAGACTCACGATGCAGATGTGAGCACGCCAGAAAGCTCGTTGGTTTTCGTGTCTCGGGCCAGTCGTCCACTAGCCATGTCCAAGCCAGCAGAGGAATTCATCGAAAACAAGCCATTCCCAGAGAAGTCAGTAGACGGCCTCGATCAGGATGCCTTGTATCATGCTTATGCCGCCAAAGACGGCGAGTGGCATCGGAAGATGACCAAGCAATTGCTGCGAAAGGTCGACTTACATCTGCTGCCTTTCCTGGTTCTCATGTACTTGTTGAACTTTTTAGACCGAAAGTAAGTACAGAAGAAGGCCATTCTGCCGTGTCCTACGCTGACTCGTCATAGTAATCTTTCTCAGGCCCGACTGGGATCCCTCGAAAAAGACCTGGACATGCATGGAACCGACTACAACCTGGCGACGAGTATCCTTTTCGTTGGATACCTTTTGATGCAGCTGCCTTCTAATCTTTTGCTCACCCGCGTCCGACCATCACTTTTCCTGGGTATGGCCATGGGCCTCTGGGGGGTCATCTCCGCATGCCAGGCGGCAACACATTCGTTCAGTGGGCTGGTGGTATCTCGGTTCTTCCTTGGATTTGTCGAAGCGCCGTTCTTTCCGGGCGCAATCATGCTGATGTGAGTCGAGGTGGTTATGCTCCAGATAGGCCGTAGCTTACAAGTGATAGGTCGAGTTGGTATACGCGACAAGAGGTATGCGTCAACCAACCGCGGTATTGGTCCCTGCTAACATGCATTTCGTAGTTGAGTCATCGGATTGCCTGGTTCTATGCCGGAAGCTCCCTCGCCAATGCCTTTGGTGGCTTGATTGGTGCTGGGGTATTGGGGAACCTTGACGGAGCGCATGGGATCGCCGGATGGCGCTGGCTATTCATTATCGAAGGGGTAATCACAGTGGGAGTGTCGGTCCTGTCTGCGTGAGTACATTTATGTGTTCTCTATATTTCTCATCTGACGGCTGTAGGATATTCCTACCCAACTACCCCGCGACGACTTCCTGGCTCGATGCAAGCGAACAGTCCTACGCGCAGTGGCGTCTGATCAACGACGCCGGCGAAGCCGATGACAGCAGCTCCAACAGCATCAAAGAAGCTCTATACCTTGTCTTCACGGACAAGCGGATCTATCTCTTCATCCTGCTACAGCACACGTCCCTTCTCTCGCAGAACTTCCAGTACTTCTTCCCCACAATCGTACAGACACTGGGGTATAACAACATCATCACGCTGTTGATCACCGCTCCAGTATGGATCGCAACCTTCCTGGTCTCCCTCGTGGTCACCTGGACATCTGGTCGAAGCAATGATCGCGGAATCCACATCATTTCGCTGATGATGGTGAGCGTGGTCGGATGCATCATTTGCACAGCGACCACCAATATTGGCGCCAAGTTCTTCGGCATGTTCTTGATGCCCATGGGAGCTGTCTCCGCGTACCAGATTATTATTGCGTGGGTGGCAAACTCCTTCCCCAGACCTTTAGTCAAGCGCTCGGCTGCTATCGCCGTTGCTAACATGATCGGAAACACTGCGTCAATTTACGGCAGTTACATGTGGCCGTCATCGTCGGGGCCACGGTATATCCCTGGTGGAAGTGCGACGGCTGCAGTGGCCTTTTTTGTTGCGGTAATGGCCTTCATCATCCGGGTTGTTCACGCCAGGTTGAATAGGCGACTGGAAGAAGAGGAGCAGCAGGCGGGCGAGGATGATGACATGGATCGACCAAATCGGTTCAGGTATATTCTGTAAGGTTACCATCTGCGTTGATGACAATCCACGTTCAACGAAACAGCATGTTGTGCAAGACCTTTCTTATGATTTCTTTGTTGCATAATTTCCATAGAAGGTAGCAATTAGAGGAATTTGCGAGGAGTGCCCTCCTCGTCAGTCTATTCATAGCATGACTATATACAACAGTGTTTTACACCGACGGATGAGGGAATTCGCCCAAGGGGAAGCGCACAAACGTAGTCTCAGGCAGCATAAGACCTGATGCGCCTGCATAGAACGCCACTGCTGCACAAACAACAGCAAACGCTCCGCCAGCTTTGTTGAGGCGAACTGCGGCAGTCGGGTGCTCCGTCGTGAGGTAGTTGGCGAGCGCAAGGAATAGGAACGCCAATGTGAGGAAGAAGAAGAGCAGGAGAATAGCAATATTGGTCCTGAGAGCTGCGATGAGGAAGAGAAAAGTCAGGAAACACCACAGAGTGAGGTATATCCCAATCGCAAACGTGTATGCCCGCTCGTCGCCTTTGTACTGCCCCCGGATGTCCAGGGACGGGATCAGGAACATGGCGTAGCTCAACCAGAAGGCCCCATACGAACAGTGCACCGTACTGCCGAATGTATTACCCACTCGGAACTGCATGACGCCCGCAATGAACTGCGCGGCGCCGCCCATGAAGATAGCCAGTCCGAACACAGCTTGGTTTGGTCCGACATCGCCTGAAGGATCCGAGTGAGGCAGCCTGATAGTAACAAAGATGTCAGCGTCGCTGTTCGGCACATGTCCAATTGAGGAGGAGAACCATACCCAGCGCCACATTCATATAGCCCAAGAACAAACGTCGTGATCGCAAAACCGAGCAGTCCCAGCGGGCCCGGATTGGCGAGTTTCATATACGGCGGCTCATGGACATGAGACACTGTTCGACTGGGACGAGGCATTGTCGGCGGAGCTGGATTTCGGAGAGGCGTCTCTTCCTCTTTGGATGCATCGTATTCAGAAACTCCATCTGCCGTACCCGGTGCAAATGCGACACTGCGGATGTTTTGTTGCTCTTCCATGGTGAGTATATGCGACTGACAAGCTGAGCCGATCGACGGTCGATGTGTGCAAAACGAAGGAGGTATACTTAAAGATCAATGAGATCCAGCATTCTCCCGGTGCCACTATTAAGCTTTTGCGGAGAGTCTGGGATTTAATTGTCGGGATAAAAGTACGTGTCTTTCAATAGTGGTGATATCATCGAGTCTCGTGGAATCGCAACCGCAGCAAATGACGAGGATTTCCACGACACGTCCAAAAAGCGGTCAGTTGCTGTTCTCGCTTGAATGTTGTAGATTAGCCTATTGATTTTTTTATTTATTTTATTTTATTTTATTTTATTTTTTTGTACCTGTCTGTAGAATGTGCTGCAGGAAGTCAATGGGTGGTTATATGGGGTCCTTTTGACTAGCGATAGGTGGGAATAGACCACGGCAGAGATTGTTGAGAACGCGAAAGCCTCATCAACACTATGATTGTCCAATTCACCAGAAAATAATTGTCTTATTGAACTCATGTCAGTTCTCCCTAGCAGCAGGCTCCGATTCCCAACAAATCTCATTAGATAGAGCGTGATAATCCAATGAGCCTGGTTGGTTTTCGCGCATTCACCAATCGCTCTATATCCGGGACACAGGAGAGATAATATCCATGCTGCGTATTACGCGAATTATACTGCCTCGTTTGATGCTGCTCTCACAAAGGGGGCTCGACTCACAGTTGGAGTTCACTTTACGACCTATTGAGACAGTATATGTATGCAAGAGTACGCTAGACACATAAAAAGATCCCATGTTATGCCCCAATCTCTTACCGAATGGTCCATCGTGTGCCAATCGTGCCCTTTATCTCGCTGTGTTCCTCCCGAGTAGCATTGCAACGGGCTAATATACCCCGGACGGCTTCCTGGGCGTGACGCACGATGTCTTGTTCTTTTCGTCGGCCCCCGTCCACCAAGACCCCGTTGTCCACCAGAATCTTGCCATCAACCATGGTCATGCTCACGTCTCGCCCAGTACAGCTATGAACCACTGTGGTGACAGCCGACATACCCGTGCCATCCCCCCAATGCCATGGGGCTGCTGCCAGCCCACCTCGACCGTAAGGATCCAACACCACTAGGTCAGCCTTCTTGCCGACTTCAAGGCTTCCGATCTCACTTTCCAGTCCCAGAGCTCTGGCACCGTTAATCGTCGCCATTTCGAGTGACGTACTGGCGGGTATCACCGCAGCATCGTGGCAGACGCCTTTGTGTAAGATCGACGCCAGATGCATCTCTTGCAGCATGTCATAGTGATTGGCACATGGAGCGCCATCGGTACCAAGCCCCACATTAATTGAATACGGCGAGGATAGCATGGCGGGAATAGGGGCAACGCCGGACGCAAGCTTGAGATTGGAAGAGGGATTGTGCGCGACAGATGTATTGGTCGAGTGCAGCAGAGGGAGATCAACGTCGAGATCCAAGTTCACCATATGCGCAAGAACCAAATGATGCGTTGTCTTTGGTTTTTCTGTTTCACTGTGAGAGCTGGCTTCATCAGCAGCCAAAGGCTGACCGCACATCTTCGCGTCTCGGATAAATTCCATGGCACTGCATTCGTACGTGTCATGGTAGATATCGCGGTCGCGAGGAGCCTCAGCACAGTGCATTGTGATCGAAATCCCATGACTGGCGCATGCCTCGCCAAGCTCTCGATATTGCGACGCAGGAGCACCTCGGGGTGTCCCAGCTGCTCCCCAGACATGAAGACGCCCGTTGCATGCGCCATGACACTCCCGGTGACATTGCACCAAGGCAGGGATTGACATGGCCAGAAGGTCTCTATCACGCGGGTCAGTGATTGAGAGCTGTCTGTTGGTTTCTGTGAATTTGACCAGTTTCCCCTACACTATTAGAGCGCAATTCCCCGGAATGGGCGCTGGATGCAACTCACGACACAACCCCGCATGCCCATCTCATCCACTGCCTCGCATACATTCTCCCAGCCAGCACGGTAGGTCACCATCGGGTCTAGGAAACACGTTGTGCCGGTTTTCAACATCTCTGCCATGGTGAGTCGCGCGGCATGATATCCATCCCGGTCATCGTAGACCGACTCCAACGGCCAAATGGCGTCGCAAAGCCAACTGTGCAATGGGAGATCCTCAGCCAGTCCCCGGAGGAGTGATTGAACTAAATGAGCATGTATATTGATGAGGCCGGGAATGATGATTCTTCCAGTACAATCGATTGTTTTGGATGCGGCCAACCCAGGATGAAGAGGGCATTTCCCGATGGCCGCAATCCGCGTGTTTTCAACTAGAAGATAACCATCATGGATGACTTCCCGACTGGAATTCACCGTGATGATGGTTGCATGGAGAAAAAGAGTAGAATGCGGTTGAGCCATGTTGACAGATCTGGGTCCGACTGCCTATCGGACTTGAAATGATGAAATAATGGGACAGATATAGTGGCGCCGAATGGCAGTCCTAGTGCTGATAAGAGAGAATCCCTCGGCCGAGCAGGCTGTTCGCTATTCAACATGGCGCTATACGAGCTTATCGCAGTGTCATTCTTATCAGATAAGGAAACGAAGGGCGCATACTGTTTTGCTATATGGATCAAGGTACAAAAGATGAAGTCCTTCGCGCGAGACTCGTACATTTCCTTAATTCAGGATTATCATCAACATGGAGACGAAATCGGAACCCGTATCCATTTCAGAAGACCAGACATCCTCTCCCGCCGAGATTCTGCCTGCGCGATCTCAGTGGCGGTACTGGAAACACTATATTACCAGTCGTGATGGATGGGTTGGCGACTACGTATGTCGATTTTGTTGTTGTTGAGTGGACATACTGACGACTTCAGGACTATCTTTATCTCATCACGCCAAACATCTGGCCTCTCAACAAGAAATATGCAGGCACAGATCCGCCGTTTTATGGCCTCAATGACGAGGTTCCCATCTTGTTGACCCTTATTCTTGGGTTACAGCATGCGTTGACGATGATCGGATCGGTCGTTTCCCCTCCACTGGCCATCGCGGGAGGTGCATTCTATCTCAACTCGGAGCAGACACAATATCTTGTCTCTGCGGCATTCATCACCACCGGAATTGCCACGGCTTTGCAAGTAACGAGAGTCCATCTGACAAAGACACCCTTGTATATTGGTACCGGGCTGTTGTCAGTCGTCGCGCCAACCTTTGACATTCTAGCGGTGTGCTTCAACTATACGGATATGCGATACTCCAATGGGACATGTCCGACGGACGAACATGGCTCTCGACTGCCCTGTCCTGAAGCCTGGGGTGCTGTACTCGGGACGATGCTCTGCACAGTGTGGATCCAGATTCTGATGTCTCTGGTGCCTCCAAAAATTTTGGACCGGATCTTCCCCAAAGTAGTCACTGGGACCTTACTTCTCCTTATCGGCGTCTATCTCATTGCCAACGGTATGGAGAACTGGGGCGGAAGCTCCAACTGCCACGGAGGAGAAGGGTTCTATGCTTTGTGTCCGGACGTATCTGCTCCAAACCCATTGCCTTGGTGAGTTGGTCCTCTTCTCGATAAGCAGCATCATCCTAACAATTTGGATAGGGGCGATCCCAAATTGATCGGACTGGGATTTAGCGTTTTCGTCTCTATCGTCTTGGTCGAATTTTTCGGATCCCCATTAATGAAGTCGGCGTCCATCATCATCGGACTGGCCGTGGGATGTGCCATTTCAGGAGCGACAGGCTACTGGACTCGAGATCAGATCAATACTGCGCCTGTTGGCACGTTCCTCTGGGTCCATACATTCAAACTGTCCGTGGACAGTGCATTAGTGTTGCCGCTCCTTATCCTCTTCGTCTGCGAGGCCGTCAGTTGCATGCCCGACATTCTGGCCACGGCCGAGATTTCGAAGGTGTCTATCGATGGACCGGAGTTCCAGAGTCGCATCCAGGGGGGTATTCTTTGCGATGGAATTGGCAGTCTGATCAGCGCGCTTGGTACATCCCTACCGATGGTCAGCCAAGCCGGGAACAACGGCGTCATTTCGTTGACGGGATGTGCGGTGAGTCTTTCGCTCGTAGCCATATTATATCCATGATGCTAATCGTGTATAGAGCCGTCGAGCCGGATGGTGTGCGGCTGGCATTCTCATGCTCATGGGGGTCTTGGGCAAATTTGGTGCAGTATTTGGCTCCATGCCTCCCTCTGTCCTTGGCGGCATGCAGGTCTTCCTATACAGCACTATTGCTGTGGCAGGCGTTCGCGTCCTCGCCCTGGTCGAGTACACCCGCCGAAACCGTTTCATCCTCACCGTGGCACTTGGCATTGGATTCATGGACATTGTGTCTCCGGACTGGTTCACCTCGGTCTTGACGTACAATGGGGATAACGTGCATCTTCGGGGCTTCCAACAAGGCATCAATCTGATTGTTGAGACCCCGTTTATCATTGCGGCGGTGGTGGGTGTTATTTTGAATCTGGTACTGAAGGAGGAACCTCGCCGGGTGCTCCCTCAGTGAAATCGTGTACAGAATAGTCAATTAGAGTAATAGATAATGTGTCAATGTCGGAGAAGACTTTCATAACGTACCACTAAGTTCTTTATTGCTGTTTGCCCGTGTAATAGTCACGTTGGTCGATGTGAAGTGTTCCAATGTATGAAAATTGTATTAAAAATAAACAGTATGTGTGGTATACATTCCAACCTTCAACCTGCTGCTTCCATTGTCTTCAACTTGGCCTGCAATGCAGCAAAATTCCGTTGCATTGCCCGCTGATTGAACTCTTCTCCCGTCACCAGAGGATACTTCTTTTTCGGACCCTGAATCAAGCTATCCTTGCACGGCTGATTGAAGTACGCAATACTGTACCGATCTCCAAAGTAATCGCCAGGCTGCGACGGGGCCTTCACCCGGTGAAACGTGGACTTGAACCGATCGTCCGACCATGACATGAGCAGGTCCCCAATGTTGCAGACGATATCTCCCGTCTTCGCCTCGATCTTGGTCCACTTGTCCCCAATTCCGAATTCCGTCACAACCTCACGTCCTGGGCAGATCTCCAGACCACTCTGACCCTCTTTCTGGAAGAGCAGCGTCAGAAAATCCCAATCGGCGTGGGCTCCCGCGCGGTGGTATGTTTTGCCATCAGACGTCTCCGGCAGTGCGAAGTAATGCAACAGACGCATGGTGGTCTGTGCGATCGGCCGCGAGACATCGTGGCACTGAACGAAGAAGTCTTCGGGGAATCCCAGACCACGCGCAAAGCAGCGCATGAGTTTCTCGGACACATCCTGGATGCGGTGCATAAAGGAGAGGGATGTGTCGCGGAAGCCCGGTAGATGGTCATCGTCCAGCCAAAGATCGTTCATGTTCTCTCCAAACTGCAGCTGATACGACTCCTTCGTATCGGGCTGGCCGGTCGAGGGCCGCACCTGGGCGTTTTTCTCCCAGCCGACGTTGTTCGGGTTCCAGGGCACCGTTGCCTTGATATCGTCCGGAAGGCTGAAGAAGCGTTCTGCGGTAGAAAACATGTTCTCGATCTCCTCGATGGGGATACCGTGGTCGACAACAGTGAAGAACCCCACCTTTTCGGCCGCGTTGACGAGGTCGGCGGTGATCTCATCGATGCGCTGGTCGAAGTTGGCTAGAGAGATCTGGGGGATGGGACGGTCGACGTAGCAGGTTGCCATGGTGAGTTTGGTCGTGATGGTCTTGTGGTTTGGATATGTGGTGAGTTCGCAGGGGTTAAGGGAAGTTTCTATATATCCTGTACATGACCGTTTGGTTGGTATAAGCACTATCAGCCTCGGCCGAGCTTATCAGCATTAGGGCTTGTCCTCTTCGGCCGAGCGGCCGAGCATTTTGTCTTCTGCCCACCCCCGTCAACCTCGATCCATCTGCCTCATTCCGACTGTTTACAGAGCAAATCTTCCCAAATCTTTCCATGAGTGCTAATCGCAAACGACTGGCCTGTGTGGAGTGTACGCGGCGGAAGATCCGCTGTGATAAGGTGGTCCCTTGTCGGAACTGCACCAGACGGTGGGTACAGCCCGTACCTTGATCCGATACACGTCTAACAACGAACAATCCAGCGGTATCGACTGCTCTAGAGTCCGCTATGAGGGTGACGATCAGGTTGAACGTCTCCAGTTGCGCGTGCAGGAGCTCGAGGCAGCTCTACGTGAAGCGCGCGCCGGCCGCTCGACCGCCAGTCCGGTCCGACTCGAACGTGGCCCGTCCGCCACCGCATCGGTCGCGTCCGTCGACCGAACGGCTGAATACCCGGAGCGAGAGATCGAAGATGCCGCGACTATCCTCGAGTTCCTCGCATGGGGCCGGCGCAAGAACCCGGATTATGGCCAGGTGGTCGCCCGAAGAGAGGGGTTGGAGCAGCATTCGCCCGGCGACATCACGGCCGACGATGACGGAGAGGACCGCCATCTAGGGCCCGGGACTGCCTCGGCACTGGCCTATGTGCAGTCCCTACTACCACCTCGGACGCAAGTGGAGCAGTTGGTTGACTGGCACTGCGAGTGTCTGCTGTGGTATCACGGCTCGTTCCACTCAGTCCGGCTGCGCGAGGAGTTGGATGACTTCTACCGCGTCTCCGACGGAGACCTGACGCACAACCAGGTGGACTTGCGATGGATCGCTTTGCTGTTTGCTGTGCTCACCGGCGCCCTGGCCTGCGCACCGCGTACAACGGCTCAGGCTTGGGGATTCCCGGAATGGGAGCAGACGGCACTGTCGCAGCGATGGTTCAAGGCCGTGTCGACGTGTCTACACCACGGCGATTTCGCAGCCTGTCATTCCATCTATTCGGTGCAAGCTATCACCACACTGACTATGTCGGCGCATCTACTGGGGTTCTCTAATAGTCTGTGCGTCCTACTGGCTGCCGGCGTACGGATAGCACAGAGTCTCGGACTCCACCGCTTGGGCCCAGGGACCGACGACGACATGTCGCCAGAATCTGTCGACCGCGAGATCGGACGCCGTGCATGGTGCCAGTTGTGCATCCAGGACTGGTTCTCCATCCCGTTTTGCGAGAGCTATCTCATAACTCGACACTGCGCCAACACCGCCAAACCACGCAACTGCCGCGACGATGACATGGTCCCACGGTCGCATGACGAGCCTACGACGACCAGCTACCCACGGTTCTTCTACGAAGTCGCCGCATTGATGCCGTCTCTCCAGGATGGATTGATGTCCGCCAATACCCCCTACACCCGTTACGAGCAGGTGCTGGAGCACGACCGTCGCCTGCGACAGCTAGCCACGCAGGACCTACCATATTACCTACAGAACGTCCCGCTGGATTCCTCCTGGCCTCGGCATGTGCCATGGGCCCGACGCAGTCTGGCGATCAGCTCCTCGCACAAGATCATCATGATCCATCGCAAGTTCCTGGAGCTGAGTTTCACGAACCCGGTATTTGCGCGGACGCGGCGGACATGCGTCGCGGCCGCGAGGACGATTCTCAAGGAGCAGAAGGAGGCGATTCACGATGGTGGCCCTGTGTTGTGGACTCACCAAGCGTTTGGCGTGACCGCCAGTGTGCGTAACATTGTCATATACTCTCCGTGGACTCGACGACTAACCTAGTGCTAGATCATACTGTGCCTCGACCTGTTCTACCGGAATACGTCGGACCCCGAGACGACTCATCATCGCCAGCTTGTCCAAGACGGCCTGCAGATCTTATCTCACAGCGGATCGAACATGATTGCGCAGCGCGGCGTACATCTTCTTGAAGCCCTGCTCTCCCGCGAGCAGTGTAGCCGACCACCACCGATCGGTCGGACTCTCGGCGGCGAGACAGACGATCGACGGATTGACCTCGACCTTGTCGGCATCATTCGCAATTTCTGCGAACAAGGACGACTGCGCGGGTTCCCGCGCTTGGCAACTGGGGCGAAACAGGTGCAGCCGATGGACATGGACCATGGCTGGCCGCCGATCGACAATCGGATCGGACAGAGGAACGGAGGAAGTGGGAGACAATCTGTTTTGTCGCCATCGTTGGAATACCTGGCAGCTCCGTACGGCCTGGATGGTGTTGAGGGCTTACAAGATATCTTGTCTTTGGCGTCCAATTATGTCAGTTGATCATATGTTCCTGGCACATACCATACAGTATATGAAGTTACGAGTACTCAATGATAACGCATCATCAATCGTCACTGTCATTATTAGAAATATCTACAGCCGAAACGCCTCGTCCACTTCGGGCGTCTTTTCTCCAATACGGCTCATCTCCGCCCAGTTAAAGTCACGCACGTATTCCGTGAGCACCGTCTCGTCCTTCTCTTCTACCTCTACCGTGTCCTCACTCCGACCAGGCAGATTGAGGTGCCGGCTGATTGGCTGCAGCATGGATGGCAGCGTTTGACCAAGCTTGGTCAGCAGTAGAGGCAAGAATCTCCGGCGACCGCCAGGCAGGGAGTACACAAGAGTGACCAGATGTTTGAGGTAGTCCTGGGGACCCATTTCAAAGCCCGTGGATCGTAGTCCCGTCGAGCTGAGACAGGCCATGACATCTGTCAGGGTACAAGCGACCTCGAACACCTTCTCGATAAGACCGACCCCGTGTGTCTCCATACTATCCCGTGACAGTTTCCAGGTCGCCAGAGATAAATCGCGAGCAATCTGTAGTGGATATCGGAAATCCAGGCACGGATGTGTTGGAGTACTGGATAGAAAGCCGGCGCTGGTCGCCAGCTGCCAGATCATAGTCCGCAGCCACTGCTGTGATACACGCAGATCGGCCATGAGGACATCTGGTAGTTCGAGGTCTGACGGAACCGCATGCTGAAGATGATCTTCCAGTTGCACAAGCGAGTCGCGATTGTACGCAGTTTGTGTGCCGTTCCACTGGCTCAAAAACGACTCGTCAAATGGACGATACAGCTCCGCAAGGCACCCAAACCCTAGGCTGAATGGGTCTTCCGTTTGGGCGGTATCGAGTGCTGGACTGCCCGGTGTGATTTGCAGCGTGATCGGGCGATGTCGACGGATCGCATGCGCACTACCACATGATTAAAATCCTTCGCTCTACACAGAAGAAAATAACATGCTTACCGCTCTGATATGAGAAGATGCCAGAACAGCCTTCCTTGAAAGCTCGGATCTTGTTCCTGGTCCGCCTCTGCGCCCGGCTGGTCGAGCATCCCAGCCGTATACAGCGTTGTCGCCTCCCGCAAGAAATAATACGCATGTCTTTGGTTACCAAAGCCAATATGACATCCATAAAGTAAGAATGCGATGATGATCCCCTGACGAGTGGACCCAGCAAACAAATCCAGATGGCGACGAACTGCCATTGCCTCGTCTAGCAAGGCTCTTGCAAGGTCTGGGGAGATCTCTCCATGCCAGGAAAGATACCCGGTTTGGGTCAATACAAACGCACAGAAGGCAGAAACCATGCAATAAGAGTATAGGCAATCATCGCTGTCCATTCGACGAACATGCTTCTGGAATGTATCCGGGTGGAGGATGGGGACGGTGCCCATCATTCTGGCAAAGAAGTAGTCGGCGCAACTCTGCACCAAGTTCGTATGCAGCAGCCCCGGTGCCCGTCGGAACTCATGTAACCCTCTATCCTGGCGAACTGCTACTGGGGATGTGCTTGGGGAAGGCGCATATTCGGAGGAATGCTGGCGCAGCTCCGTGAGAACATTTGCCGTGCTGCCCTGCCGCCCTTTCTTCAGTCGGATGGCTGACGTCCGACAGACCAAATTGGCGGATTGACAGGGATCACACGGCCGTTGCGTGTTGCATTTCACCTTACGCCGACGACAGGCGTCACAGGCCTGCTTGATGGTCTCTCGGGGCATAGTCGGAGGAGGTTATGCGGAGAGAGTCTGGATTTCCGAGACACTCCGGGGGAGAAAAACGGGACCGGGTTGCCAAGCATTCAGTCAGGGTCCTTCAATTGGGAGTCTGTCTAATAGTGCTAGTAACCTAGGTACATCTACAGAGTAAAGCTGACAACCCATGATGTTTCCAATACTCTTCCCCTCTGACTCCCTTTGCTTTTCTTTCCATCGTCTTATTGTCCTGCGGTACTCTCCTCCGCAGTATATGCGTACTGCAGTTCAATAACGTTCAGGCCGAGGACTCTGTCCTGCTGCTCAAGACAGCGGGTGGCATGATCGATGGATGGGAAAGTGATATAACCGTAGCTTGTGAGCGATCCAACTTAGCATCATGGCTCGTGGGCCAGGGTAAATGGACAACTTACTCTTCCCACAATCGCCTCCCGGTCTCGCGTCTTTCAATGGTCTTTGGCTCATACTTCGCCATAGCCTTCAGGACCCGCTCATTTGGCCACTTGGTTGGAAGTCCAATGACACGGAGCCTGTCGGATGCTCGCGCCGGGGCTGTCTGCTGCCATTCTGTCCACTGGCGGCTAAGATTGCGGTCGCTCTCAGATTCTGGATCCACAAGGAAAAATATGTATCCGCCTCGTTGCCCAATGTAGTTCATGGCCATAATGATAGGGCGCAAGGCGACAGGAACAGTGAAGAAGAGCACAAACGATACCTTGTGGTCATTGAGACTGTCCAGAGGCCCTCCGTGATGAATGAGAACCTTTGTGTCTCCAGCCGTAAAAGAGGCAACGGCTTGTCTTGCTTCTTCCAGCTTAATGGTTGTTGCTCCAATAGCATAACGGCGGCCCAATTGCTTCTTCACAAGAACACGTAAGCCATTTGAGATGCGGAAGCTATCCGTGAGAATCAAGAGCTGCTTCCGTCGGATGAGGTGATGCTTGATGAATCTGACGATGGCTTCCCTACGACCCTCTCCGGGGTTCAGCTCGAACCGGGCCAATCTCTCTTCGGGGACCTCAGGTGATATCTTTTCAAAATCAGGGAGATCTTCTCGCAGAACCATATCCAGAACGTGTTTCGAGATGTCGCCGGGACTCGTGACAACGCGTATGCCATTCTGCTGCATGAGCTCTGCACAGAGCCTCATCCACTCCCTCCGGGAACTATCGGCTTGCAGCATTTCATAAGGTCCGTCGATAAGAATGTAGTGAAACCATCCCAGCTCCACCTCTTGGCTCTCAATACGAGGTAGCAGTGCACGTGGCGTTGCAACGAGCAAGTGGTAAAGATGGGGTTGGATGAGTTCAGGTGACAACTCAGAGTCCTCGATCAAAGGCCGCCGCACAAGCCTTATTGAAGGTGCCAGGCTTTCAAGAAATTCGGAGAACTCCCACGCTTTTTTGGTGTCTGAAAATAGCAGAAGTGCATGCGACGTTGTCTGACGATTCAGCATTGCATTCAGGATCGCAATCACACTGCCCATGGTTGGGCGGTGGCGAAGCCCTGCGATACAAACCACGTCCAGTCCAGTGATGAGTTTGAGAAGGAGTGTTCTCTGCATTGCTGTGAGCGTCCTGAGTCCCACTGATTTAAGTCCATCCCGCAGCCAGGGATGGAGCTCATGGACAGTGTCGAGCGCCTCAGTCTGAGTGCCGATGAGGTGAATATTGGTACTGTTATCACACAGTTGGTATGCGCGGTAAGGGGAGAGAGACGGGGACTCACGTGGGCATACTTAAGACTGTAGATTAATGAAATTGTATGTAGAGGCGAATAATTGCCATAAGGTGAGGGGATTCAAAGGGTTTGCAAATAAGATGGAGGGCAAAGGCGGGAAAGTCGAAGATGAAAGGAAGGAAGAAGATCGGTCGCTATCACCTTGTTTCATTAGTGTCTTCCATCAATTCCTCACATACATCTTCAAGGTGAGCCAAAGGCTTCCATCCCTCCATTTGATTACAGGTACTATACAAGAATGTGGAATGAGATGTGTTCTGGTCCTTCGACATGTGAATATGACTGTCCTCAGTCAACAATATATTGACAGACTATTCTTTCAAATAAGAACACTCCATATATACATCATGTTTACTCCTTCGCATGATCCTCACGCACCTCGACAGAGTCCTCATACGGATCCACATGCGTCTTGTGGAACTTCCTAGCCGACACCCCACGCTCAAACAGCACATCCAGCTCCTCATACGTGCGTCCCTTGGGCTCAGGCACGCGGAAAAATGCCCAGACCAAGCAGCAGAGACAAGTTCCTCCCCAGAACCACGCAGTGGCAGCACCCCAGTTCCACGCGGTTGTGTTGAGTTGGTAGTTGGTCAACACGTTGACCACGATGTTGCTGATGTTGTATCCCGCACGCGCTAACACGATCGTCTTGGCCTTGAGCCGGGTGGACGACAGCTCCGTCACGAGGGAGTACGTGATGGGTCCAATCGTGATGTCGTAGCAGAATGTGAAGATGATCAACATGACTCCGACTGCCCACTTCGCAGCGTTATTCTCCTCCGGGGCCCAATGCAGACTGCCCGTGATCAACATCAGGATGAAGGCGGCCGTTAGACCGCAAAGGTGCAGCGTGCGACGACCAGCAACAGACATCAGGAACCACGAGCCCATTGTGCCCAGCAATCCGAGGGCATACTGGGCTAGGGAGAGGTTGAATGACTGGATCGTGGGTAACCCAGCTTGCACACAGAAATAGGCAAAGTAGCCCATCAGATTCTGTCCACAGAGGGTCTGCACCAGCCACAC
The DNA here is from genome assembly GCA_001931935.1 of Aspergillus aff. floccosus IMV 01167. NCBI lineage: Eukaryota > Fungi > Ascomycota > Eurotiomycetes > Eurotiales > Aspergillaceae > Aspergillus > Aspergillus aff. floccosus IMV 01167. The sequence goes on along the minus strand of MSJE01000052.1, from coordinate 936,953 downwards.
GCCACACACGACCTCTGTCCGTCGCAGGTTGACGCCCTTAAAGCAGTCGACGTACCGTGTGCCGGCCGACAACGACTTTTCCAGCTCGTTAGTATGCTCGATCATAGCGATGGTCGCATCGGCGTCGAAGGTCGGGTCTCGAGAGGATGTCAATCGCTTCAGCGCACGGCGGGCACCGTCCACGTCGCCGCGACGAACATGCCACCATGGGGACTCGGGGGCAAAGAGGATTCCGATGAGGATAGGGAGCGGCCACACCCATTGAATAGCAAAGGGGATACGGTAAGCCCACTGGTCATCACGCGTGATGGAACCCCGGTTAACACCCACAGCCACGAATTGGCCGATCACCCAGCACATGTTGATATAGGTCGTCAGGTACGGGCGGAGCACCACGGGGCACACTTCGGAGGCATACTGCGCCGGCAGGGTCTGAAAGATACCCCATGGAATACCGGCCAGGATCTCGGCAGCGAGCAACATCTGCACGTTGACTGCGAAGAAGAAGATAAAAATCACGGCGTTCATAGCGATCAAAGCACTGATCATGGTCCAGCGGTATCCAATTCGCTCACAGACCAGACCGTTAATCAACAAACCGATGACCTCACCCACCCGAGCTCCGTTGGAGAGGGCCGACTGCCAGGATGCCGGGACACCCCATTTGCCATCGGACGTGGGCACGCCGTACTTTTTGTTGAACGGAGGTGAGGCATACATGGACCCAAGCAGCGCCAGATCATAGCCCTCCATGATCAGCGTGGAGGACAGCAACACCGACCAACCCACAGCCTTGGGATACAGCCGGATGGCCTTCCACAGAGTCATGGACTGCTCTTGCTGAGCGCCATGTTTTCCATGAGCCAGTTCGGGCTTGCGATGAGTGGCCTGGTGCTCCTCGGCGGTCGACATGGTGAAAGACGGGACAGACACGGGGAAAAGAGAGAGAGTAGAAATGTTCAGACCGCACCGATGCTGCAGTCCATGACTTTAGAATCGACCCTGCCAAAGGAACGAGTGATGCGAGGATACTTATACCTGGACGTCTTCAGATGACCCCGACTCACGGCAGAAAAACCATCGTGCAATATCTGGGACAATCCGGGGATTTGCTGCACTCCACACTGGCTCGCGTGGAGAGAAAAGCACGAAATGGACCCGCTCGGCCCGGTGATTGGCACAAATGGCCTGTTTCCGGAGCCAAGTCGGAAGCTTTACGGTGTCTACCCGGAGTCCAAGTATGGCACTCCTCCGGACAACCCCCGGTGGATTATAAGAAAGACTGCCTAGAACCGGCAATCACTCTCATTGTGACCAGAAGGATCAGTGAACCACAGTCATGTCACCTCACGCCATCCAGCTCGTGCCGACGGGCGCCAACAACTGGTGGAAGGAAAGCACGGTCTACCAGGTGAGTTCGGGCGCAAATCCAAATACTCGTGTTGGATCAGATTCTAATCGTGCAGGTCTACCCCGCCTCGTTCAAGGATTCCAATGGTGATGGCTGGGGTGATATTCCCGGCGTTATCGAGAAGATCCCGTATCTCCATGCGCTGGGAGTCGATGTCGTCTGGCTTTCGCCACACTACGACTCGCCCATGCACGACATGGGATATGACATCTCCGACTATGAGAAAGTTCTCCCAGCGTATGGCACCGTGGAGGATGTCGAGAAGCTCATCGATGCCTGTCACCAGCGGGGAATGAAGCTTCTCTTGGATCTGGTTGTCAATCACACCAGTGACCAGCACAAATGGTTCCAGGAGAGTCGCAGCAGCAAGGACAACCCCAAGCGCGACTGGTATTTCTGGCGACCGGCGAGATATGACAAGGATGGAAACCGTCTGCCTCCGACCAACTGGCGCGGCTATTTCGCCGGCAGCACATGTGTGTTCATATCTCCATTTGTCCCATTCGGTGCTAATGGTTGTAGGGACGTGGGACGAGCATACGCAAGAGTACTATCTTCATCTGTACGCAAAGGAACAACCCGATCTCAACTGGGATAATCCAGCGACACGGAAGGCCATCTACGATAGTGCCGTGCGGTTCTGGCTGGACAAGGGAGTTGATGGATTCCGTGTTGACACCGTGAACAAGGTATGCTTATCCGAATTGTCCTCAGAGCTGTGGTGCTCACTCCCGATAGTATAGCAAGTATACGGACTTCTCGGACGCTCCGATCACAGACCCGAAGAGCTATGTCCAGCCGGCCATTGGCAAATGGTGCAACGGCCCCCGAATTCACGAGTTCCTGCGGGAAATGTACGACGAGGTTCTGGAGCCATATGGCGATGTTGCAACGGTCGGCGAGCTGGCCAACACTCCTGATCCTGCACATGTTCTTAAATACGTTGGCGCATCTGCCAAGCAACTGAGTATGGTCTTCCATTTGGACGTGGGTCATATCGGCATGGGCGACAGTCTGGAGGACAAGTACATCTTCCACCCATGGAAGCTGACCGAGATGAAGTCCATCGTCAGCAAATGGCAATCTTTTATTGAAGGCACCGACGGCTGGACCACAGCATTCTGCGAGAACCACGACAACGGTCGGTCGGTATCACGCTACGGTTCTGATGCGCCTGAATGGCGGGAACTGTCGGCCAAGATGCTGGCTCTGATGATGGTCGCGATGACGGGGACCCTCTTCCTCTACCAGGGCCAGGAAATCGGCATGATCAATGCTCCCGCGGATTGGTCCATCGAAGAGTATCAGGATATTGAAGGTCTTGGTTACTACCGCGAGGCCGAGCGGCAGACCGCGAGTGGCGCTGATCCCACCCGCAAGGACCGAATCATGGACGGCCTTCGTATCCTCGGCCGTGATCACGCCCGGCTGCCGATGCAGTGGGATGACTCGGTAAACGGTGGCTTCAGCACCGGGAAGCCGTGGATGCGGACCCACGACTTGTACAAAGAGATCAATGTGAAAAAGCAGGAGGACGACCCGAACAGCGTGCTGTCATTCTGGAAGAAGACACTGCAGCTGCGCAAAGAGCATCGCGAATTGTTCATCCATGGCGCTTTTGAGGTCGTCGACTTCGACAACCAGCAGACGTTCTGCTTTGTCAAGTCCAGAGACGAAAGGAAAGCCTTGGTTGCCCTCAATTTCACTCCCGAGCCTCAACCATTTACGCAGACATCGATGGCGAAGGACATGCAGCTGCTGGTCAGCAATTCTCCCGAGTCTTCCTTGGAAGTGCTGCACCCGTTTGAAGGCCGGATCTACATTTCATAGATAGAACACGAGTTTAGCGTCAGGATGCAAATAATAGACCCCTCTTTCCATGTCCTGTGCGGCCTTGCAACCCGCGTCTTCCTGAGCTAGCGGGAATGAATACGGAAAAGGACCTCGTTATAACATTCAAGTATACCTCTGGAATACAAGACTTGTTCAGTGGTGCACTCGCCGGGAGAATCTCTGCATAAACTCGGCAATGCGTGGCTCGTATTTGCCAAGGTAGAGTATAAAAATATCACTGATCATCGTGATCGTCGTGCGCCATCGTATTTACGACCCACAATTGCTTCATCAATTGTAGCAGCGCCAATGAATAGTCCCGCTGCTCTCTATCTGTGACCAGGAACCGACCTCGCAGGGTGCAATCAACGCCACCTCCTCGACCATGCGATCCTCGAGATTGAGATGGACGGTCCGGGTTGCCCGAAATAGTAGCAGGATCTCTGCATTCCAGCGGACTCCGACACTCTATACAAGATCTCTGCCGATGAAACCAGGTCTATATAAACGGCCTCAATGCCCACGGTTATCATCCTCTTTCACACTCAAAGACAGCACATTACTTACAGGCAAACAAGAATCTATCAGTTACAATGAAGCTTAACAATCTCGCCCTCTCCGTGGCCAGCACGGCCTTGACTTGTGCCCTGGAAGCGCACGCAGACACTGTCCAAGGATTTGACATCTCCAACCACCAGGATTCCGTCGACTTTGCTGCGGCATATGATGCGGGTGCGCGTTTCGTGATGATCAAGGTATGGCAACACAACCTTGGAACACCCTCATTTATGACCTAACGATCGCACAGTCCAGCGAAGGTACTTCCTATAGCGATAGTTCGTTCAGCTCCCATTACACCGGAGCCACCGACGCCGGCTTCATCCGCGGCGGATACCATTTCGCGCTTCCGGACGCATCCTCGGCCGCTGACCAGGTCAGCTACTTCATCTCGAACGGCGGCGGCTGGTCCAAGGACGGCATTACCCTCCCGGGTATGCTAGACATCGAATACAATCCCTACGGCGATACTTGCTACGGGCTCAGCGCGTCCGACATGGTCGCCTGGATCCAGGAGTTTGTGGACGAATACCACAGCGCCACCGGCGTGTATCCCATGCTGTATACCACGGCCGACTGGTGGAGCACCTGCACCGGGAATGCCAGCGGCTTTGGCGACAAGTGCCCCCTTGTGCTGGCGGCGTATAGCAGCTCTGCTCCTTCGACGATTCCGGGCGACTGGGCGACGTATACCATCTGGCAGAACTCGGATAGCTATGAATATGGCGGGGACTCGGACATCTTCAACGGGCCGTTTGAGTCGCTGCAAAAGATTGCCAACGCGGCGTGATCGAGTGTACATACGTTGATTATTCGAATGTGGAATGTAAATATGGCTTCATGTATCTTGGAGAATTCTGGCGTTGAGTATGCTTTTCAGTATATTTAGAACCCCGCTTACTATAATATTGCCTCGGCTAGGGATGGTGCAAGGGATAGACATGATCTCGCAGAGAAATGCAGATCGACTGGTATGAGTGCTCTCCATAATTTATCATGTGTTCTCGAACGATTGTTCCTGCAGCTTTGTTACTGAGAATGTACATCCCTAGCTCCGATATACCTACAGGTCTTTGTTGACACATTCTATCTTTGGAATGGAGAACCCCCTCAAGACCCTAGGAAACCTCGGTAATTGGATAGCATGGTGATTCAAATGCAGATGATTAAATCAGTAGTGCGAGTCAAGAGAATCCCTGTTCTAATATCCCTTCATGTTATCTCTCGAATACAACCGTAGCATTGCGGAGGAAGCTAACGATATATATATTTCCGTCCTACGTCCGCATCCCTCAGCAAGATGGTCATAAGTCCGAGCGTAGCAAGTTGATTAATTAAGACTGCGGGGAATTAATTCATTAGCGTTTCTTTCTCTGAACAAAATGGCTTGTATGGGCCCTGGACGATATGTTTTGCAGGGAATTCAGATCAACAGGGATCAACAAGTTTGCTTCTTTCGTTTCCCCTTGATTTCCTGTTCCTGACACTTAGTTTCCGCCCCTGAGATTAGTCAGGACCGAGTCATGCACGCCTGGTTCATCTCTCCCAGGGGATACTTTCTAGGGCTATCATGGAGGGCTGTAGGGAATGCTAGAGACTCCCATCCAGGCAGCAGAGATGCCTTCAAACAGGTTGCTCAGTCAAGAGTACAATTCATCAGCCCACTGCCGAGAAGCCGAGAAGCCACACTCCGCATGATGCAGCCTCCAGACTCTCGTGGACGACCATCAGGGGCAGATCTGAACTAGGCCCCTCCATTCTGTAGGACAGGAACTAGTGCCTAGACCGAGGGGCATTGGGGCCAACTCTGTCGGTGCTCTTCCATCAATCAGAGACATCACACTCGCAGACCGACACTAGACCATGCCTCATGCATGAGAGTAGCAGTAAAATGTGGTGGCGGTTTCGAATACAGCAGAATGCGAATGACTCAGCAGCCCTATCTCAGGGGGATGCATTACCCGATTCGGAGATCCAAACATCCCTTTCTTCATCCTCCTTCTGTGCACTTGCAAACGACACTCCTCGAGTATCCTTCCAGCTCTAGGGGCATGCCCCCTTCAACTCGGTTCTGCTTCACTACATTGATATGCTCCATCATCCTCCACCTAGACTACTCCTCACCACTAGGGATGACGATCTCCCTCGCTCCACCAACTAACGTGCCAAGATCAGACGGTCCTACACCGGGCAAACAAGTCATCGGTGCTTCACTCGTCCCACAGTCTCGATTGCTGCGGGGTTAGGGTCACAACAATACTAGTGAAATGACTTGGGATCTGCAAGGATACCCGCCAAGGGCCATGGCACAGGGTGCGGAGAGATTCTTTCTTTCTTTCTTTGATGGTTTCGGCCATCAATGGTGTGTGGACCTCCCTGCGTCCGGAGAAAAAGGGTGTCGAACATTCTCCTCGCCCTCGATAAGGTCTAGGGGGGAGGGTGCATATAAATAAGATGGAATGATAATCTCCCCTTCGGCCTGGCCGTCTTCATCCAGCCATTGGCACTTCGACTTGAATCTTGTTATTCTTCCCAGCCACGATGCATTTGGGAAGCTTCTGGCTGGCCGCCCCCTTGCTGGCCGCCTCTGCTTTGGCCATTGCCACACCGGATCAGCATCAGAACTCGGCTCGTCAGACGACAAAGTATGCCCCGAAGCAGCCACCGCTGACCACGCCCTGGACCGACCTTGTCGGCACCAACCCGTGGCCGGAGTATCCGCGTCCGCAGTTGCAGCGGTCCGAATGGAAGAACCTCAATGGCATCTGGCAATACCAAAACGCGGGTAGTCTCAATGCCGTGCAGAACCCGCCTTTTGGGAAGGCATTGGCAAACGAAGTGCTAGTGCCGTCGTGTCTGGAAAGCGGACTTTCCGGTATATACCCTGGATGGACAATTTTGAACATGTGGACTGACCGAGATCTTGTGTGTAGGTATACAAGGGAAGGGCATGTATTATTCATGGTTCAGTACCAAGTTCACCGTCCCACACTCATGGACCAACCAAAGCGTGCTCCTGAACTTCGGAGCGGTGGATTATGAAGCGACAGTCTTCATTAACGGCAAGCAGTCTGGCTTCCATCGCGGTGGATACTTCCACTTCACGGTTGACACCACGGACTATGTCAAATTCGGCGCTGAGAACGAACTGTATGACCCAACAATCCCTATGCGACTATGACGCCACTAACCTCTCAGCCTGGTCTTCGTGCATGACCCCACGGATACCGGCGATGCGGTTATCCCCATCGGCAAACAGAAGATCGTCCCATCACACATCTTCTACACGCCCTGCAGTGGCATCTGGCAGAGCGTGTGGATCGAATCCGCGCCGCGGAACCACATCGCGAGCTTGGACCTCAATGCCAACATGGAAGGAGAGAGTAAGCGGCACACAAACCGGGTGTATCATCATCTGGCTAACCGCATCATGCAGTGACCGTGCACGTCCACAGTAGTACCGGCGCCAGTATGCCGGTGGAGGTCACTGTGTTTGACGGCAATGACGAAGTGACCTCCCACAAAGGCACATCCGACTCGGCCTTCCGCTTCACGGTGCCCGACGTCCAGCTGTGGTCTCCCGATTCGCCCACTCTGTATAACGTGACCGTGCGGATGGGCAACGACAAGATCCAGAGTTACACGGGATTCCGAACGATCTCCAAAGGAGAGGTCGATGGCGTCGTTCGTCCCTTGCTGAATGGTGAGTTTACCTTCATGTTCGGCACCCTGGATCAGGGGTACTGGCCTGATGGGCTGTACACCGCGCCTACGCGCGAGGCCATGGTCTATGATTTGAAGGTGCTAAAGGGGCTGGGTTTTAACATGTTGCGTAAACACGTAAGTGGCTTGAACGGGCAGTCCCGCAGTTATGAAGTGCTAATTACCTGCACAGATCAAGGTGGAACCTGCTCTGTTCTACCGCGCCTGCGATGAACTGGGCCTTCTCGTCATCCAGGATATGCCATCCCTAAGGCCATTGGAATCAGTGTTGCCCAACGCGGAGCAGCAGAAGGAATTTGAGCGCCAGCTCGAGCTTCTGGTGAACCAGTTCAAGAGCTTCCCCAGCATCATCACCTGGGTACGTATTATGCCGTCGATGACTATGCTGTGAGACTAATACATAAATGCAGGTTATCTACAACGAGGGCTGGGGCCAACTGATCGATGGTTATCCCGAATTTGCCTTGACCGATCGCGTGAAGCAGCTAGATCCCAACCGCCTTGTTGATGCGACATCCGGCTGGATCGACCATGGGGCTGGAGACTTTAGCGTAAGTCACCCAGACAGACTTGATCCGCAGATTCTTATCCATACAGGACAACCACCACTACGCAAACCCTCAATGCGGAAGCCCCTTTTACTCTCTCTCGTCCAGCCCGTTTGACCCGAGTCGCATCGGGATCCAGGGCGAGTTCGGCGGTATTGGGCACAACGTCTCGATTGAACAGTATGTCCGCAGAATACCCACATACTCGTAAATATTCGCTAATAGAAGCAGCCTGTGGAACGACCAGAAAGCCATCAACGGAATCAACCAGACGTACGAAATCGACGAGACGATTGAGATCTGGAACTATCGCAGCCACATCCTACTCTCCGAACTGGAGGACCAGACCCGTCGATTCTCTTGCAGTGGCGGTGTCTGGACGCAGACGACCGATGTCGAAGGCGAGGTGAACGGCCTCATGACCTATGACCGCCGGGTGAAGAGGTTCGACACGGAGCAGTGGAGAACTGACATCCAGGCGCTTTACGATGCAGCGGCGTCGCGCGGTGGTCGGTCGTGATTGTAGGCTACCTGGTTTTACATTATCTTTCTTCGTTTCTGTCCTCGACTGCACATGCCGACCAAGCTGATATCTCTGGCTGAGGGGACTCGCCATTGATTCGATATACATATGAGATCTGGTATATAGTATTCACCTGTTTAATCTGGGCTGTGTTGATTGGGATAGACTTTTGTGCCTAATAGACAAATATCTGATATCAACTAAGGCACTTGTAGTATAGGTGCTCCATTGAAACGAATAGTGAGGCATTGCCCCCTTGGATACATAAGCCACTAGTGCCTGGAAAAACCCCAAGTCCTGCAAGCTCACACCCTCACTAGCCCCGAAACGACACCGTACACATGCCCGTCTGCAGATCCATGACTACCCTAGAATACTAGACAGGAACGCCGAGATGACTTGCGACATCGCAGAGACCAGCTTCACACATCAGCCTTTTTCTAACAAAACGGAGGGGAACCACGTACCGGAGCAACATCATTGATCAACCCCTTTGTATTACTCACAAACTGCGGCGTAAGCAGGTCATGAGCGTTACCAAGGAGGTCGGTCACATTCGTGATCAGAGCCGGGGTAACGAGACCACCGACACTATCCAACAGCGTCGGAAGCTGATCAAGCAGATTTTCAAGCGTGTCGGAGCCGAGTAGGTCACTGGCCGTGCCAATCAAGGACTTAGTCTGGTTCGCAGTCGGCTGGGCTAGGAGGAAGGCAGCGTTCGTGACGAGAGTGTTGATGTTGCTTAGGCTGTCTGGGGAGAGCAGGTCTTTGACAGCGCCGAGGGATTCGGTGAGATCACCCAGCAGCCCACTCAGGTCGAGAGCGCGCTCTGCGAGAAGGTTGATGTCAACGGCATCAGGCACTGGCTCAGCTGCTGGGATTGCATATGTAGTGATGGGCAGCAGGGCCAGAGGAAGGAACTTGAAGAACTTCATGTTGCAATTGAAATGAAGGAGGCTGTTCTCTGTCTGAGACTTAGCTGCTCGCCAGAGTGGACTACTATTCCTGGGATGTTGAGTCCTTTGGAGAGACAACTGGAGTTTTTATATTCGCTGCCCTCTACTTTTACTGATCACCGGCTATCACATTCCCCATGTTCCAATTGATGACCCGATGCTATCTGCGATTAGAGGAATAATCTTGCAGGGTCTAGATTGGGCCCTGAGGGGGAGTTTGTTAGAAACCAAGGCTTACTGCCATAAGGTGACGGCACTCGGGCCCGAACTCGATTCAGAGGGTCTGACTCGAAGAGGCGGAGGCTGAGGAGAATCCATCTCCGATGTGGGTGACATTGGTGGAAGCATGGGGTGGCTACGTGTGAATTGCTCTCACTCTGGGTGGTATATACTGAAATTGCATACTATCAGGAATCTCTGTACTATGAGCAGACGCCACCCTTGGTCAGGATCGTGGTACCGGTTAATCTCGTGAATGGCTTCACATACACAGAACTGGTGGCCAGACGCAGTCGGGAGAGGCGAATTTTCCCACATTCACCGATATCTGATTCGTACTCTCGAGTCAGACCCTACATTGGCGTTTGTAGACTCAATTTGCGAGCATGGCCGAGGTAGGGAAACCTCGGTCATCACTCTCTTGGTCATCGCTCTATACATATGCAGCTGATACAATCGCGGTGACGGAAGGACACGGGGTGTCATATAAGCTGCTGATGTCCGGGCTTTGTTATCGAGCGCAGCACTTGGCACTTGATCCCACGTAACAGCGCATTACTATGTGGTTCCTTCCCTACGCCATTTTTGTCTTGAGTAGCTGGGGAGCTCTCGCCCAGGACGAAGCAGTGAGCCTGGATGGCGCCTTGCTGAGCAGTCAAGCGTACGTTCCATCCGAGAAACTGATATCGGTCATACTAATCGAGAGTACCGTATAAAGGGAAGCCCTCAAATCAGCATTCCCCAGCGCCACGCCATACACCGTGCCTTTCAGGGTCCCAGGAGGAAATTTGCTACAGCCGCCTGCCTCAGTTGCGGCTGGTATCATCACTGGCGTACCAGCAACCGTGATCGCGCAACTCGCACTTCCAGCTGGCCGCAGTTCGATACAGTCCGAGTTCAGGGCTGGTAATACACCGGCGTGGTACCAGGATCTTCCCGCAGTGGTGAAAGAATATGTCAACAGTATGCATTCTCAAGTAGCTGCGGGGGCTGTCAATCTCAGGGCAACTCCAACGGAAGTGTCCAGCACCGTTGCTTCGGAGGTTTCCACGGGCGAGACTGCTTCCGGTAGCAGCAAGGAACATGCTGCTGCCGCAGTGGCCACATCAACTTCATCAGGTCTTGCCCCTCAAGCCACAGGAAAGCTGTCAGGTAGTCTAACTGGGGCGTTGGGACTTCTCGGGTTGTTGCTTATACCGTGAGACGGGGGGATAATCCTTCATTTACCTAGCAACCGGTATTGGCTACTAGCATGTGCCACTCCCAGGCAAAATCTGTGGTATAGATTGACTGAGTTATCGAAAAGGCAATGGACGTACCCCATGCCACGAAGTATATTGATATTTTGGTACAACTCATCGGACAGCCAAGACGGTTGTCTGCTGTAGGGCGTCGCAGTTTTGGTTTGACGACGTGTGCATTGCCGATGCATTCGGAAAACAAGCCCAAATAGCCGACTCAAGTCGATGAAGATTCGCCAGCGAGAAACCGAGTGGCTTGACGGAATGTGCGGCCTCGCACACCAAGTGCTTCCAGGCCCGCCAAGTATTACGACACGAGACACCTCATTCCGTAAGCTGCTGGCTTGAGCCATCGACAGGTGTTTACATCTGTTTAATGTGCGGTTATGATGGTGGGAAAATGATCTGAACCGTGGCCACCTTCCGAGTCATAAAGGCCTGCTTGTCCACTTATAGTGTTTGACTCAGAGTGTGCTGTATCCGGTCGTGCTTGCCGTTCATATCAAGAGAGATTTCTTGTAGAATGATGACAAGCTTCCACAGACTCATGAGCGGTGAAATTCCACCGTCTCCTGACTCGCCTGTTCGCATACTCTCTCTAACCAGACTGCTGAGCCAATAGAAAGCCGGGGCCCATCCGGGGCCAACCCATGGCGAAGCGGGGGAGATCCTATTTGATTAAGACTAATCTAAATTAATCAAATATGCGGGGAAACATTCGGTCTGAGACGTTGGGACCGAGCAAATCCCCGGATTGAACAGACCACGATTCTTTTGCTTACACGTGCGGCCGAGGAAAAGCGGCATCTCAGCGAATGCCATCGACGCCGGGGGATTTTAGGGTTATAGACAGATCGCAGACAGGCACATCTCCGTCCAGAAATAAGCATGATTCAACGGGTATCAATCGGATCGTCAGATGATAGTTGTACATAAGTGCCTGGCGGTCCCATGCAGGTAAAGTGGGCTTAGAGTCGAGCTGCCAGGTTGGTTGCATTCCACTTTGTATTTCCAGTATGGACGCATCAAAAAGATCGTCCGTATCGCCGAAGCTGGCTGCAGACCGTGCAGCCAGAAAAAGAGAACAAGACCGACAAGCGCAGCGAATCGCGCGGGAAAAAACAAAGCGACACATTGCCCGTTTAGAGGCTCGGATCGCAACTTTGAGCCAGGCTCACGGTAATGGAAGCGTGAAGACTCTGTTGGGTGAATTAGAAAAAGAGAGACAAGTCAACGAGACACTCCGGGCGACACTGCAAACCATTGAGAGATTCGTTAACGCTGGTATCTCTAGTGGTAAGTGAGAGTGTGATGGTCCCCTGGTAAAGAGTTCGCTCTGATAGGGTCAAATGAAACAGCGGCCGACTTTCCGATATCTCGGGGAAACGGCCAAGGGCAAAATCCACCGAAGCCTGTCTCCGAAGAAGATTGCCAAACAACTGGAAACCAGATCCTCCCTATCGCAAGTGGGAAGCAATTATCCCCAGCCTCTCTCCATATTGAAGAGCCGTTGAATATGCCGGCATTATCACATTTGTGTTTACCAACGTATGCTGGGGGTAACGGTCCTAATTCATGGTTATTGAGAAACAAATCGTGGGAAAGCTCAACAAGCGAGAGCTTTACCAACCCAAGCGGTTTCGACATTTTGCAGACAATCCACCCATCATTTCAACCCGTGGAGACAAAGTGTGATTGCTGTTCATCATTGCTTTATCTGAATGACTTGTTCGAGCGCTGTGCGTACGTGAGCAGTCCTTTCGTTACTGAACAACGGTGGCGAGACATCGATATCCCAATCAGGGCCATTATGGATGGTTGGGAGTCTGTATGCCGTATTTACCGATTGGACAACGTGTGGACGATTCTCCGCACCGCAGACGAGGTGATCTGGCGTAGATGCTGCGGTGCCATCGAGCGCTTGGCGATTTTTCGGATTGTCAACTGCATGCTCCGAGTAGGTAGTTCTTTGTCGCCTCTGTCTGTTACCACCGCCCAGTATCCCGTCTGACTGACTGGCGCTTAGTATCGAGCGCATCCATCTGAAGCCAATCTGAAGACACTACCGGTATTCATGCGCATACGTCCCTCTCAGATTAAGGTCCTGCATAAGCCTTTGATCGATTTCATTGTCTGGTGGGTGCGATGGTCCATCACTGCTGCAGGCGGAGACTAAGGAGTTTTAGGCCAGGGCTGCGCGAACGGCTGGTGCTCTTCCCTCACCAACACTGCTCCGACAAATTTTGGGCCTTGTTCTGGACCAGCTTTCGGTTCCATTGGCCGTATAGTCTCCAAGAAGCCGTTGTTCGACAATGTCCCTCCGGGTTGTACCGATATTCGCAGCCATTCGATCAACATTTCTCCAACCTACAGTCTTGGTGCATGGCACCACCATTCTTCCAGGAGTTTCCAGAACTGGACGCGGATGTCCCCGCCGCCATGGTATCCCCAGATTCGGAATCGCTTTCCCCTGAACAAGTGCGGGAAAGCGGGGATAACCCCCGAGATACTGAGACAGATGTGTCAAGTATGGTGGGGGCGTTTCTGGATGCGACCGCAGGACCGCCTCTGATGCGGTGCCCTTCGAAAGACTGGGAGGATAGTCGGAACTTGTTGTTCTGAATATAAAAGGGATTCGGTTCAGCATCTCCCCGAAATGACGGCGTGCTCTCACCCCTCTGTCCAAAGCCACCGGAGCCTGATGGTAACGCGTCTCGGGCAAAATGGTCAAGCCGATGGGCTGTTTTCGCTGCAACCGTCTCCTGACAGGGATTGGGATCGTGACCTGCAATTGCGACGACGCGGTCGCTCAGTGGCTTTTGGGGACTTCCAGCGGGGGCCCGAGCGGGCTGATGAGCAAATCATGCGGTAGTGTGCCGAGAACAAGAGGGAACAAGCAACGCCATCGCGGGGATCATTGGCGGGAGGCGTCAGCCGTGGGGGGAAACTAACTTGATAGTTTAAGAGCCAAGTGGAGAGCCAGTCAAGCATCTGTCGGTCACCAAACGACTCGAAGAAGCCGGAGAAATCTGGGGATGTGGAGGTGCTCGATCTCATCGACTGTGGGGGAGAAGACAAGACGATCTGGATCCTGATGATTCTGATAATGACTGATCTGATCAAAGACCTATCTGGTCGGGTTCTTCGTGGGAAATATCCTTCTTTCTCATCGCCTCGTCTTGTCTCCTCCTGGACTGAAGCCAGTCCGGAACAATACAGCCGAATTAGACAAGGATGACGATCCCTGGTTCTGACGCGGACCAAAGCAATGCGATCCAATAAGAAAGTGGGTAAGGAACGACCAGCAGGCCGTTGAGGAGAGAGCGGCGTGTGAATGCGACGATGCGCGGGGGCGGTTGAGGGTTGCAGTGGTGGTGAATGATGTTGTAGTGAAGTCGACAAAGAAATTATATGAGGTCGACCACCCCAAGTCTTCCTCACCTGATCACCTCCCCTCTTCTTCTTCTCTTCTCTCTCTCTCTCTCTACATCTCCCTCAAGGTCTTCTCTTTCCTCACTGATTCCAGTAAGACTTCTACTCTACGCTTCAAGTCGAACCCGACTGTTTCCCGTCTCTGTCTACATCCCCCAACATCATGTTGGTGGGAAACATCTACATCATCGCCGGCGTCGCCGTCGTCGGCGGTGCCCTCTTCGGTTTTGATATCTCCTCCATGTCAGCTCAGCTGAACGAGAACTCGTACAAATGTTACTTCAATCAAGGACCCAAGGGTCCGCCTTTCACCGACCATGAGGACTGTTCGGGTCCCCATTCTCTCGTTCAGGGTGGTATCACCGCTTCCATGGCTGCTGGCTCTTGGCTGGGTGCTTTGATTTCCGGTCCCCTGAGTGATCGAATTGGTAGAAAGACTTCTATCATGGTTGGCTGTATTGTCTGGTGAGTTGGATTCTGTCCTTGACATCCATATGGGAGACTCGTTAGCTGACTGGAATCGTACACCATAGGATCATTGGTTCGATTCTGTGCTGCGCGGCTCAAAACATTGGTATGCTTATTGTGGGACGTATCATCAACGGTATCTCCGTCGGCATCGAATCCGCCCAAGTCCCTGTCTACATCAGTGAACTGTCTCCCCCGTCCAAGCGCGGTCGGTTTGTCGGTCTTCAGCAGTGGGCTATTACCTGGGGTATTCTTATCATGTTTTAGTATGTCTCATCGTCCGTCCTTCGCTGCCCCTTCTTCTAACGCGTTTCCCACAGTATCTCCTACGGATGCTCGTACATCGGCGAACAGAAGTCCTACAGCTACAGCACCGCCTCCTTCAGAGTACCATGGGGTTTGCAGATGGTTCCCGCCGTCTTCCTGTTTTTGGGAATGATGCTGCTGCCCGAATCCCCGCGTTGGCTGGCCCGCAAGGATCGCTGGGAGGACTGTCATCGAGTCCTGGCCTTGGTCCATGCGAAGGGTGACCTCAACCACCCCTTCGTGGCAATCGAACTGCAGGACATCCGCGACATGTGTGAGTTCGAGCGCCAGCACAAGCATGTTACCTACCTGGATCTCTTCAAGCCGCGGATGCTGAACCGTACCCTCATCGGTTTGTTCATGCAAATCTGGTCACAGCTGACCGGCATGAACGTCATGAGTACGTCTCCCCCAAGACTTCTTTCTGTGGGCAAATATGAACTAACGACATCCCTCTATACAGTGTACTACATTACGTATGTGTTCTCCATGGCTGGGTACAGCGGAGATTCGAACCTCCTTGCTTCGTCCATTCAATACATCATCAACGTGTTCATGACTATCCCAGCGTTGCTCTGGATGGATCGCTGGGGCCGACGGAACACCATTCTTGTTGGTGCCGCCCTCATGGCTGCTCTGATGTATGCGAATGCGGGGATCATGGCAGCCCATGGGGTGGTTGTCCCTGGCGGGATCAACGGTGTCCCTGAGGAGTCCATGAAACTCTCGGGTGGTGCGGCGAAGGGCCTGATCGCTTGTACCTATCTCTTTGTGGCCAGCTTTGCGCCCACCGTTGGACCAGCCTCGTGGACATACCCTCCTGAGCTGTATCCTCTGCGGCTGCGTGGTAAAGGTGTCGCCATGTCCACCTCTGGCAACTGGGCCTTCAACACCGCTCTCGGACTGTTCACCCCGGTTGCGTTTGAGAATATCATGTGGAAGACCTACCTCATCTTCGGCGTCTTCAATACCGCGTTCTTCATTCACGTGTTCTTTATCTTCCCAGAGACCGCTGGTAAAACACTGGAGGAGACCGAGGCCATGTTCGAGGACCCGAACGGTATCAAGTACTTGGGAACCCCGGCCTGGAAAACGCGGGTCAAGACGTCCGAGATCGCCCGTCTGGAGCATGGCGACGTGGAATCCAAGAACATCCCCCACCCCCACAGCCCTACCGCTGGGACATCCTCGACCGCTGCGGGAGATAATGGGGAGACTGGCGAGTCCGCTGGGGGATCGAAGACTGCCGAACAGCAGGTGGAGAAGGCAATGTAGAGCTCTACGAGACATATCGAGTTGATGTGAATTTGTATGGGGATAAAGTGAAAGGTAGGTGGGTTAGGCAGTAGTTGATTGTAACGGACGTACTAGTGTGCATAGGCACCTCTAATTTGAAGATCTGCTATTACTAAATTGCTCCGAGAGTATGGAGTAAGATATGCGATGGCCGCTGAATACGTCGATAAGTAACATGCTCTTATATGGTAGGGGTCTGGATGCTCTATGAAGATAACTGCCTACCTCTATATATACCTGGGTCGAAGTCCTTACCGCCACCGCTACCGCAAATGAAAAAGACCCACTATCTCCATCCCAGCCTGCTGTGAGTTTATCAAACTCTCCACCTCTTCTGCTTGTGAGCCCCATTTGTCGAATTTATCGATCTACTTGAAGAATGAACATGGTTGTCTAGTTCCTGGAACCTGTTGTTTACCTATGTCTGCTCCATTGGGTATGTCGTATCCGTTTGCCGCTCCGTAATGGGTGCCCGCCCTGAAAAGGTAAGCTTTTGATATGGATTCCCTGAAACAGACAAAGCCGTGGAATTGCGGGCCCGAAAAGGAAAAGTCGCAACAGAACCCGCCCCGAACAGGATAGGCGGGCTCTCAAGAAGGACTAGTTAGCTCCATCCAGGCCAATCAATAGGCAGCGACCCTGAGAGGAACCCTGGAACAGCCACGATGATTCGTGGCTGCGCAAAAAAGCGGGCCGCCGTCACCAATCAGACGGGCGAACCGGCAACTCCGTGGCATTTTTCCCCTCCGCGCGGGAATTGAGGATTGATTGTCCAACGTTGATCATCATCCCATCTCCTGCTCTCTCTCTCTTGTCATCCGTCCCGCCCGTTCATCAAGTTTTCCATCGCTTCATCCGTTTCTCTTCTCTCCCGTCTCTCTCTACGTCATGCGACATTCGCTTGAGCCTTTTCCCTGCCGTTGTTGGAGATGAATGTGCTCCGTGTTGTTCCCTCCGCCTTCTTCGCTTGGTGCCGTTGATCGTGCCCCGTCTCCGGCCAAAGCCCCTGCGGCGGTCATGCTGAGAGATCTGGAGAAGACGCTCTTGGGGTTCTGGTTGTACGCCACTGGTATGTCTCAAAAAGACCCGATCTTCTGATGGATATCTTCGTCTCGGTTCGATGCTGACAGTCAACTCGCGCATCTCTAGGACAGTTCTTTCCTGGTCAACATGATCCCGTCCGACGACCCCGAGGATGGCGACCCTTTGCGCTGCGTCCATTCTACCTTTCCTTCATCGCCGGCGTCATGATCCTGATGCTCATCACCCTCGAGGCCCTTCGTCGATACACCGAGCTGAATGGCGGACTCGTCTTCTTGCAGGACACGGAATCCGTAAGCAGTTCCGTCTCATTCGCCTACAATTACGTCCCCATCATCGTCGCTCTCGTTCTGGTCACCTTGTGGTCCTTCATCGACTTCGATGTCCTCCGTCTCGAGCCGTATTTCCAACTCGCCCGCCCGGATGGCGTCCCCGCATCCGTGCTCTTTATCAACTACAATTTCGGCCAGACCTTCATCACGCCGCTGACCTCCGCCAAACGAGGTCATTGGGTCGTTCTACTCGTCTCCCTGCTCACCGTCTTGATCCGCATGTTCCTGCCCGCCTTGCAGAGTACTCTCTTCGAGTTGCGCGAAGTGGACGTCCTTACCAATGAGACGATGAAAACCTGGCCGGATTTGGTTGATCTCTCCACCCAAGCACGCTGGATTGCCGCCGAAGAACGCGATGACTTCGATTCGGTCGAGTCCGTCTTCTCGTCAACAGGAGATCTTCGTCGATCCCGTTCTAATCGCTATGCCATCGCCCCCGTGGAAATCCCGATGGATGACCTGCGAGAAAGCACCGTGTGGACGGTCAACCAGACCATCTACTGGTCCGACCTGGCCTGCCATAACCTGCTGACGAATGCTGATGTTCCGGTGGCTTTGAACACCACCGACCCAGAATACCCCTTGGTGTCGTGGAACGTGACGGGGGTCCAGCTTGATAATGCCACCCACGACTGTCTAGTGGATTTTGCCTATGACAGTATTCTCTTTCCCGCCACCGATTTTTTGCAGGTCCGCTATTGGGAACCGGTTCGGTCGACCGAAATGTCCACACCGGACGAAGGCCGCAGAGCCTTCGCCGCTCGAGGTTGCGCACCCTACGACATTTACGGCGTCCTCATCTCTGTGAACGCGACGGCACACAACGCCCCCGAAATCACTGCTCTGGGGCCGGTGTCCACCTCGGTGGCTACCATGTTTGCCTGCAAGGTGGACTACCACAAGGCCCTCGCCGAAGTGTCCATGCATGCGAACAGTTCCATCACCTCAATCAACATTACCTCGTCTACGACCGCCAGCCTGACCGCGGATCAATTCAACATCCAGGAGTTCCAAGGCCTCCTCGCCCATCGCGCCCCATACACGAGTGACCTTCTATTCATTCAATACAACAGTACGAGCGGTGATCGTATGGTCACCGAACTCCCCGAGATCAGCCAGTCCCTGGGAGACTTTGAACCTGTCTTGGTGCTGGATACCTCGACCGTCATGGCCAGTGACGAGTTCATGTCAAAAGTGACCAGGGGGGTGAGGCAGAGTTTCGTGCTCACCATGGGTCGACTTTTCAATCCGGATGCCCCTCCAGCCGTTGTCCCGGCATGGCGACTTACCCGCCAAGTCGCCATCGCCGTTGTCTCGTTCGCAGCCATGTGGTCCGAGATCATCCTCCTGATGGGCATCTGTTTGGTGGTGATCATGTTCTATTTCTATCAGACGCGTCCCAATATCCTCCAGAGTGATCCGGGCTCCATTGGCGCAATGTGCAGCATGATCACCGACCTCTTTGGCCCATCCAACGTTCTCGCCGACGCGAATTTCGAACTCGACAAGTTTTCCACTCGACGATTGCGGATGCTCCTTCGAAATTCTCGGCTATACTGGACTGAAGGGCCGTTGGGACGACGGGTGGAGATTGTGAGTACTGACAGTAAGTGCTCCAAAGAAGGCTTCAACGCTCGTATTCGGTCCACTAATGACAATTTTCTAGACTCCCCACCGAATCTCACCGACCGGCTGCGCAATCGGGTCGATCCACGGCCCCATTTTCTCATCATCCCTATCTTTATCATCGAATTCCTCCTCCTTGCGGCGGTGATCGTAGCCATGGCATTGATCATTGCATCCATGGCGCATAAGGGTAGCTTCCAGCATTTGACCCAGTCGGATTCAAGTTTCTTCCAGGTTATTTTGTCCTTCCTGCCATCGGTCGTTGCATCGGCCGTGGGATCCCTTTGCAACTCCATCCATCGAAACGTGAGCATCCTCGAACCCTGGGTCCATCTCCAACGGGGGATGGCCTCGGCACGGACCTCCCTGTCTATGAACTACGCTGCCCAAACTCCTTGGGCCGTCTTTTTCAAGACCATCCGCGACCGCCATGTCCTTTTGGGGCTGGTCTCGATCGCCTGTATGGCAAATACGGTCCTCACGGTTGTTGCCGGTGGCTTGTTTACGCAGCAACTCAAGACGTCCTACGTGCCAGCCCAATCGGTGCTCACCAACTACAGCAATTCGGTTTTTAAACAGACCGACTTTGCGGCTGATTTCACCGAGTATGATCTCATCCAGACGAGCATCACCAGTGGCGTATCACTACTTCCATGGACTATCTCGAATCAGTCGTTTGTGCCGCTGAAGATCAATGATCCCAATCCCGATGTCACGTACGGCGCTCGAACGCTAGGAATCGGGGTAGATCTAAACTGCAACCAGTTGGACATTCGTTCCAGCCTTGTCGTTGACCCCGCCACCCAATCAACCTTTTGGCACTATAGCCCTTTTCATAACGCCAGTCGGGTCTGTCGGGTCAATATGTCGTCACTCAAGCACGAGGGCGGGATCTCCCTTTCGATCCATTTTCTTTCCCCGGACGCTGTTGAAGAAATTGACGACTGTCAAACCTCGACCGTGATGGTGGTGGGCCGGTGGAACTACACAGCTAACAGTCCAATCACCGATGCGAACACCGTTGCATTACACTGTGAACCCACCGTGCGACTTGATGACTTCTCCATCTTCTTCGATCAGAGGGGCCAGATTCAATCATACGACCCCGTTCCCCATAGCTCCATCTTGTCCGGTGCCATGTACGACAATGCAACGATCAGCTTAGGGCAGTTCAACAAGGTCTTTGCCGCTATCCCGCAGAGCTTCATGAGTGAAACGAGCCCTAATGGGTCCTACGTCTCATCTTACGATTGGGCTGGATTCCTGGTGGCTCGGCTCTACAAACAACGAGAAGCGAGCATCAGCTCGCTCGACCCACTAGCCCTCATGGACATGTCGCAAGTTGTCTATCAGTGGGTCTACAGCACCTATTTCTCTCTCTGGCGGAGCATCTACCTGGAGCCGTTGACAACCCCGCACACGGCCCCGAATGCCACGGCCATCAACCAAACCTGGACTATGGTCCCCTCGGTGCCTTCTCTGGTCATTGCGTTGGTCATCATCGCGGTGGACACGCTGGTCGTGCTCCTCGTGTTCGGGACCCGACGCGGACGATTCGAGGGCCCACGAATCCCCCGCTCGATCGGTGCGGTGATGCCCTGGATTGCTCACAGCCGAATGCTGGAAGACTTCCGGGGGACGTACTCATGGACGAGTATCCAGCGTCGCATCCACCTCAACCGACTGAACAAGCGGTATGGCTTTCGCATGTTTCCGGGGTCTGATGGCCGCTGGCGGTACGCGGTCGAGGAAGAGCCTCTAGTAGAGGAAACAAAACACGCACCGACTCCGGTACCATCGGTTGATCCGACCAAACCGCCGGACGTCATGGAACTTCAGGTGATTGCGGAGAGTCCACCTCCGGGTCGCCCTAATGAGTAATGTGGTATGAATGGATTGGTTTTGATTGTAAAATAGATTTTGGTGTTTTGGAAATAAGGATTTGTATATATAGTTCATACACGAAGAAACGTTCGAACATTCCATTTTGGTTCCAGCCTCGTATAACTTGTCATTCTCAGGGCGTGAAGATAGCCCTAACGCCACCGTCTCCGCTATCGGCTTGAGCCCCGCTTCAGCAAATATATCCCGACAGGACCTTGGAAGACCCCTATCGGTGCTACGCAATGGACAAGAATTCACCAGTTGAGGTCCTCCTCTTCGGATTGGGGGCGTCAGTATTGTCCAACCTTTCTCTGTAGTCCCGCTAACGTCTGCAGAATCGGCTCCTTCTACGCATTCATCGTCCAGCGCTGCCCTCAGGTCCGACTGACGGTGGTGGCTCGGTCCAATTACGAGGCTGTCAAGTCTGAGGTACTTGCAAATCGCAAAGGCAAAGACTGAGACCGTAACTGACTGCGACAGGGCGTCCTAATTGACAGTGCAAATCATGGCGAACATCGCTTTCATCCGCACCAAGGTATGATTCCCTCATCTCGACCACAGAAGGATTCTGACGTCGCAGTCGTCCGATTCCCGAGCGAGGCGGGAAGAACCTTCGACTATGTTGTCTGCGCAAACAAAGCTATCGACACAGAGGACGTAGTGGCCAAATTGGCCCCCGCAATGGGTGACAGCACAACGATAGTTATCATCCAGAACGGGGTGGGGAATGAAGAGCCGTTCCGCAAGGCGTTCCCGACGTGCTCAATCATTAGCTGTGTCGTAAGTCTTGATTCATTTTCTGATCAAATAATTCCTGACTGGCTAGGCCTGGGTCGGCGCAAGCCAGCCCAGCCCAGGACACGTCCACCACACCGTTGCGGAGCACACCGAGCTGGGTCTCTTCCCGAATCCTGCACTGGACGCGGAACTGGAGAATCAGCGCGTAGACACGTTCGCGTCACTTCTCCGTCAAGGGGGAACCAACTTCCAGGTAGTGGATGACATCCAACGTCGGAAGTGGGAGAAGGTCGTGTGGAATTGCGCGTGGAACGCCACCACAGCGCTGACTTGCATGGACACCCACGCGTGGTTGTCGTCGTCTGCAGACGCCGAGCCCTGGACGCGCCGACTGATGCACGAGGTGCTCGCTGTTGGACAGGCGTGCGGTGTACCGCTCGAGCATGGCCTGGTGGATCGGCTGATTGAAAAGATCAATTCACTCCCGCCGGTGACCACGAGCATGCAGATGGATCGTGCTAATGACCGTCCAATGGAGATCGAGGTTATTCTCGGGTATCCGATGCGCAAGGGCCGGGAGTTGGGTTTGCAGACGCCTTTGTTAGAGACGCTCTATGTCCTACTGCGTGCGATTGATGGAAGAGCCCGCCAACTGACAAGGGGTTGAATTGATCGAGTGAGCTGAGAAGAATAGACCAGCTATGTGCTATCTAATCCACTGCAATCCAACCAGAGAATGGAGACCATCAGTCGCAGACTATCTACAGACTAGCTGTCCAAACGCCATCGTAAATCATCAACATGTACTTCGTCAATGTCCGTGTCCGCGGCGCTTGCGTTGAGCCCTCCTGGCTGCGCGCCTGAATACATTCGCAGACCCGTCGATCGCCTTCAGTGGCGGGGTGAGATCCTTGCCTTTGTTGGGGGGTCCATTGAAGTCGCCACTGCTGCAAGCTTCGTCGATGGCGGAACACTTGTCCTGCCAGACCTGACACGCAGAGTTACCAGTAGGAAGGGCGGTGTTCCAGCACACGTCGCTCTGCTCCCAGCAGTTCTCGGAAGACTAAACTGTTAGCCGGTCATCACTGCAAACGGATTCAAGAGAATACTCACAGCCCAGCAGCCATCTTCGGTAGAGTACTCAGGAACCTCAAACCCACACCAGTTGTCACGGACGAGGATACACCCCTCGGGCTTGAGGCCGTGCTGCGGCGCCTGCTGCACACCTGCCACTTTGACATTCGCCTCCACCTTCGCAGAACTAGACTGGTAGACCTTCGGCCCAAACATCGGATAGGGCAACTTCAGCGGCTGATCATAGATATTGAACGTCAAGCCAGGCATATCATCAAGATGATACGTCCCCTCCCCAATGCTCACAGTCTCGGGCTGGGCACTCCCACTCCCCTGCACAAACAACTGCGCACAACCCACATAGAACTGCGGATCAGGCGGGTTCGCATCGGCATTATGCAGGGCCAGCAGCTCCGTCCGAACAAGATAATACCCCTGGGCAATATCCTCGGGAATATTCGCCGAAAGGAACCCGTTGTTATCGATGAGCTTCTCAGTGCACCACTTGCCAGCGGCAGCGTCATAGTCCTCCTGCCAGATCTTGAACCAGCCGTCGCCGGCGGCATTGTTGTCGGCCGTCGCGTCATCGACTTTCTTCATGTACACGGCGCAGGGACCCTTATGGCTGATGTCGATGGCGCCGGGCTGGGCGGCGTCGGGGTACTCGCGGAACTCGAAGGTGAGGAGCGAGGAGGCCTTGGCGGGACAGACACGGGAGACGGCTTTCTCGCCGTCGTAGCCTGCCAATATTAGAGAGTGGATGAGAGGGTGTACATTGGAGGGGAGTTGACATACCACAGGCCATGTTTTCGCTCGTCAAAGGGTAGATGGGGTCGGAGGCGGTCTCAGCATTGCGGTTCATGCGGACGCAGACGCCATCGCCTTGGTTTACGGTGTCGACATAGAGGGTAGTGAAGGTAGTGTGGCAGGAGACCAGGGAGAAGAGGAAGAAGAGTAGCAATCTCAACATTGCCATGGTTGGCTGAGAGGGAGGGAGCGTGAGAATGAATGTAGAAATGTAGAAGCAAACGATGAAGGTGCTATCAAAGCACAATGGTGGTCGAAGAGATGAAAGGAATGACGAAAGAAGAAGAAATCTGTAGACGAAGGAGCGAAAGAATGAAAGAATCTGCCTGGAGCAAAAAAATGTCTACTCTGATGCTGAGGCTGTAGTGAATGGCGAGTATATATACCCACTGATCTTGACTCGTACAACAAAGAGATGAAACCGCCACCAATCATGGCTACTGCATCATAGATTAAACAGCGCCTAATCACACACTAAAACCCCCGGTCAGACCAACCGGAAGATTGGGAACGATCGGCTGTTGTGAACGAGATTCTGTGGCGTTAATTTCCGGACAGATCATGCTTGGCAGTTTCAGCATGGAGGGTCTGGTGGAAATGAGATCTGTTGGCGACAGGGTTCAATGGCCATAAGGGAAGATTTGCCGGTGAGATGAAATCTCACAGGAACGGTCGACTGATGAGATGCTACGCCTGTCCCACAAGAATATTACCGTGGTGGTCTGATGTAGCTCATTTCGTCGAAGTGTAACACTTGTATTGTAGATCATGTCTGGCTTTTGGTACACATAACTGGAGCGGTATAAATTTGCCATGTGTAGATATTGTCCAGCTGGATAGATGTAGACGGCTGTTACTTGATAGCTCTATATCGCTATTATGCAGCAAATTTTTGTCGAGTCCTGAAAGCCTCTGGCTATAAGAACAGCATTCTCCAATGCACTCCGAGATCATGAGAAGCAGAGTACCATGAGACAGTGGAAGACCTAATATATATATAATCTTCCTGTGGCCTCTACAAAGGTAGCAAAGAACCCAGGCAATGCCCCCAACACAGGAAGCAAATTGCCTATGTTTCATGGCCGAGTTAGTGAATGGTTAGCGATTAGTGAACTAGTTTATTATTGCAGCTCGATGGGTGGTTCTGTAAACAATAAGTCTCCATCGGCCCAGCTTTTGATTAATGCTATCGCACTCACAGTGTGAAGGTGCCTCAGTTCACTTACTAGACAGTGAGCAGGCGCATACGCTCTCAAAAAGCAATATGCTGCTGTCAGCCGCATGATGGGCGCTTCCCTGGACAATTTCAACCCGACCCCCTACTTCATTTCACGACAACCAGACAGATTCTACCCTCGTCATGGATCCATTCACTATCATCGGGCTCGTCTCCAACATCATCTCATTTATTGATTTTGGGCGAAAATTGCTCACTGATGTGCGGGAAATCCAAAACTCGGCTGCCGGGGTCACGCAGGATGTTCTCAACTATAGACTCATTACGCAGCAGATGCGCGATTTCGCCGATAAACTCATCCCTGCGGGCAAGGATGTTGATGATGAATACAAGGGGATAATTTCTTTGGCAAAGCATTGTCGCACGGCGGCGGAGGATATTTAAAAACTTCTAGAGAAGATGAAGCCTAAGGATCCAGGGTTACGTCTCCAAAGCTTGGGTAGTGGGATTAAAAGTCTCCGATATGGAAAAGAAATCTCTAGTCTCCTGGTGAAAATCGACCGGTATAGAGATCAATTACTGGTATAACTGACATGGGTCACAACGTACGCTCGTCGCACCTGTCTGAAAACACAAAGAAATCAAGCTGACGATAGCAGATCCGAGGTCAGGGCCCAAATTGAGGAGCTTGCGAGAGACTTCGACAAGAATGGCGGTCGAATTATAAAGCTCCAGAAACAAATGGAAGAACTGGACCGGTCGATAAAGACCACCAATGACCGCTTAAGCCAAGGGATTCAAGATTTGCTCGGACTGTCGTACTGCTCGTATATCGCAGTGCATTCCCATCGCTTGCTTGAGAATCTCAGACTTAATGAGATGAACGCTCGATTCGAAACCGTCCCGTATGCGCATGAGAGAACATTTGAGTGGATCTTCAGCCGTCGCGAGAACGGCAATGACCACGACAAAGAAGCCAGCAATGAAGAGAGCGACGAGGAACACAACGACCGAGATGGGTCGAATCATGAAAAGATCCGGGAAGGTTTCACTTCATGGCTTTCATCGGAAGATGGGATCTACCACATTTCCGGTAAACTGGGATCCGGGAAGTCAGCTCTGATGAAGTTCCTGTATCTGGATCCCCGTACTAAGAATATGTTGGAGAAGTGGGCGGGCTATGGGACTCTCATCATGGCGAACTTCTTCTTTTGGAGACCTGGATCGAGATTGCAGCATTCAGTGCGTGGATTATATCGGGCACTTCTCTACAAAACTCTTTCGGAGGTGCCCACTCTAATCCCCGAGGTGCTGCCAGAGCAATGGAAGGAGATCCAGTCTAAACCCTGGCAGGTAAATGTTACAGTCGACTTCTCGCTAAAAACACTTCAACAAGCCTCTTCCAGGCTGATGTGCTGCCAGACCGAGGATCTACGCATCTGTCTCTTCATCGACGGCCTTGATGAGTGCGAACACAACGAACGAAAAGAAAGTGACACCGATCAGCATCGCCATCTAGCCCAAAGCCTATCTCGTTGGTGTGCTGAATTTAAAGGCCGGGTCAAAATTTGTGCGTCTAGTAGGGAGTACAACGTATTTCTGGAGAATTTGCCATCTGAACGACGATTGCACATGCAACGACTCACGGAAGAAGACATGAAAATCTATATCCGCGACCGAATGAGGTTTGCGCGGCAAATAGAGAGATCAGCGGAATTGATTGACTCAATCATCGACAAGGCTAACGGCATATTCCTCTGGGTGGCGCTGGTCACTAGTCGGATACAATATCTCCACGAGAGCAAGGTCAGCTGGGACATTCTGAAGAAGGAGATTGACGAAGCCCTCGAGGGGCTGTATAACCTCTTCAACCATATCGTCCAGTCACTTACTGCCTCAGACCTGAGACGAGCCTATCGAACGTTTGCAATAATGCAGAAATTGGGTGAATACGAATTATCCCTGCCACTTCTATCCTACCCATTCATCGGCCATTATAGCGGGGACTCAGATGTTGACAGCTGCGAGATCTCTCGTCAAGAGCGGATGCCTGAAAGTGACCGGCTCCAACAAGCACGGGGTATGCTCGTGGGCTACTGTGGAGGCCTGTTCGAACCTACACAAACGAGCTACCGTTTCGTAGGCTCGGAGAAGATCATCTCATTTACACATCGTTCTGTCCCAGAATTCATCAAGCAACTGGACATTAATGAAGAGGAAAAGCATCTCCGAGCTTTTTGCGTGGAGGACGAGGACGCGGCCTCATATCTTCTCCTGGCCTATCTGTGGGCCAAGGACATAGGTAACCTGCCCCGGGAGAATGAAGACACTGGCAGCCAGTGGATGAGTTACATCAGTCTTCGCATTATAGAGATGAGGAGGGATGCAAAGATTGGGAAAGTGCCATTTAATTTCGAGGAGCAAATATGGTCTGTTCTCAGCCGACTCGGGGCGAAAATCGTCACGGAACGAGACACTTACGGACTACTTTTACTCCGGGCAGGTGTGAGCGGCAACTATGTGATTGTGCGTAATCATACGCACGCCAGCTATTTCATGTCCCACCCTTTCTATCTTTCAGCTTGGGCCGACAACTTGGAATACGTGCAATGGAAATTGGCCCATGACCCGTCTGTTACACAGACACCATTCCAGATAATTCTCCTCTTTTACTGCCTGCGTTACTCATGCATCGGAGAGGAAGCGGCAATACTTTACCAGATACTCGATATGTTACGAGACAGGGGGTTATCGCCGCAAACAATGACAACACTTTCACCGTCTGCGTATCTCCAGTTGGATGATTATGTCGAGATTACTGTTTGGCAACATTTGATAGTCGCTTGTTTGGAAGGAATGTCTCGCACCCGACTATTCTGGAGGTGGCTCCTAGAGAACGGAGCCGACCCCTATTTTATAGTTTCCTGTCCGCAAGAAGAATGGGACAACAAAGAGTCTGCGCAGTGTACTCTAGTCCTTGGTCGAGAAAGACGTCGTCTGGACACCATTTACATACAGCAAAACTTTGATGGTCCCCTAACATCAAAAAAATACCCTAATCCGGACGGAACCGGCATCCGGATGATGTTGATTGATCTAATCAGAGAGATGCATTTCGAGAGGGAGGAAGAATTGATTGAGTTGGTCGAGCGGAATATGTGGCTTTTTGGAGATGAGCCAGAGAAAATCGAGTCTAGCAGAGGAATCCTAGAAGGGGTCGTCGAGGAAGAAGCAGGTGACACAACGCCTGCGAACAAGGCTGAAATAGCGGCTCTGCATGACGAAGCTTTGCCCAGATTCAAAGGGAAAGGGACGATATTGTCTGCATATATCCTGGGTAGGTGTCCCGCGTGGAAAGACTTGACTATCCTAACGAGTGTTT
Source organism: Aspergillus aff. floccosus IMV 01167 (assembly GCA_001931935.1). NCBI lineage: Eukaryota > Fungi > Ascomycota > Eurotiomycetes > Eurotiales > Aspergillaceae > Aspergillus > Aspergillus aff. floccosus IMV 01167. The sequence continues at coordinate 908,378 of MSJE01000052.1, read as the reverse complement.
GCAGGGCTTTTATCCGCTGTGGTTGTGGCATATCTGATTTCTGCGCTTCGATTTTAATGTTACGCCATCGTGTCCTCATATTTGAGAATGCAGCCGACTCACGTGTAACGAAAACAAGATGTGAGATAGATGACCATGAATATATGCTTCGGAGGAAGCTCTGAAGTCAAGCGGCAGGGCAAATTGGTGCTGCTTGCCCGCAACTCATGGAATACAGGCGAGGATATCTGAACGGCGTCAACTGAAGGCAGAAGATCTATGATTATAGAAATTAGTCAACGGAGCTTCTCTGGATTTCCAAATCTAGGCCTTAAGGTCAAGAAGTAACCTCCAGCAAGAAGGATTGCTTCTGATCGCAATCAGTCTGAGACGATTCAGCTTGTCCCAACAACAAAAGTACACCAGCTGAATGTTATACGTCTAAACGTCAAAACGCTCGGCTGTCCGTTTCGGAGTATCCTCGGCGGCCATATTACCCCATGTGGCAAGTATGCCTCATTTTTGAGAAACAAGCCCTAAGTGAGGCCCACGCTGAACTAGATCTACAGGTACCTTGTAGGAGCACTAGACTCCAATTGATCTATCTGCGAAAGACTCCAGACAATCACACTTTAGCTTTGCATGTCACATGCATCAAAATTGGGGGCTGTCAGGGATGGTCTCAGCCTGAGACAGCCATCCACGAGACTCGGTATTTGGTCTCCAGCCCGCCGAAATCCCCCTCGTACTCGTAAATGCCATCGAGGTCGGCATTCGAGTGTCGGTATTCAGCTGCTCTGTGTCTAAGGGAAGGTCGAATTACTCTCAATCAAACGATAAGCATTGACCTAAGAGCCTCTCAAGTAGACTGGGCAGAGCACGCCCGTCCTACTGAATGGGCATATCATTATGATTGATGCGATGTGTCCTCGGTACATTATCAGGTAGTCTATACCCACGATTTCAAAAGCCGTTCGCAGCCCTATACCTCGGTGCAGTGCAGTTGAAACACAATGCCATGTCTCACCAGCATTCACTCCGACGCCCTAGTGGGTGTATCAAAACTTTATCTCTGTCTCAATTATGAAAAAAACAATGGGATGGGGTATATAGTGCAGCGCTCTCATCTTGAAAACATGGGGGACCATCAAATTCTCTCATTCCATTCTTCACTCGTTCATTCATACTGAGCTGGTCTCAATCTTTCCCTTTCATCAATCCATTCTTTACATCTCAATATGAAGGTCACTGCCCTTACTCTTTCTCTCCTCGGCACTGCCTTAGGTGCGCCGACCAAGACCGTCGAGACTCGGCAGCTCGGCGATCTCTCCTCTCTGGGTACGAGCAGTGGACTGGGCTCCCTGGCCTCGCTCTTCCCAATCCCATCCGGTCTCTCTGGACTGGGGGGGCTGGGAGGACTCGGCAACCTGTTCGGTTCCGGCTCCTCCACGGGGAGTCTTCCCAGCTTCACTGGCATCCCCGGGCTCGGTGGAAGCGGCGGACTAGGGAATCTGTTGGGCTCAGGCTCGTCGACTGGTTCCATTCCCGGGTTGGGTAATCTCGGTTCTTTGCTTGGAGGTGGCAGCAGCAGCGGTAGCAGCGGCTCCAGTAGCGGCTCCACCAGCGGATTGAGCAGTCTTTTGGGCGGTCTGGGTGGTATGTGCACATTATTTCTTAGCAACAACCGAAGAGAGAGTTAAATAACGCAGAGGCCCATGCTAAACGCGCTGGAATAGGCTCCTCCACGGCCAACGGCGTCACCAACAAGGACGCCTGCCAGCCTTTGACCTTTATTTTTGCCCGCGGCACCACCGAGCTCGGTAACATGGGCAACACTGTCGGCCCAGCAGTTGCCGAGAAGCTCAAGTCATTGACGAATAACAAGGTGGTGATCCAGGGAGTGGATTACCCAGCATCTGCGGCGGTACGTATCTTATTTATGTCTTCTGCGCTATCACAAGTACTAATGAAAGTAGGGCAACGCGGCAATGGGTGCGGAAGGCGGCCCGCAAATGGCGCAGCTCGTGCAACAGGCACTGAAGCAGTGCGCCAACACCAAGGTCGTGCTTGGCGGATACTCGCAGGGTGCGATGGTTGTGCACAACGCGGCCAACAAACTGAGCAGCGGGCAAGTGTCGGGTGCTGTGCTATTTGGTGATCCGTTCAGATCCCAGGCTGTGGCGAATGTTGACGCCTCCAAGGTCAAGGAGTTTTGTGCGCAGGGTGACCCTGTCTGTCTGAATGGGGGTAATGTCATAGCGCACATTAGCTACGGGGCTAATGCGGAGGAGGCGGCGCAATTCTTGATCAAGGCTGCTGGTGTTTAAGAGTTAATCATGCTGATAGTCACGAAGACGTTGCTGTCGGGATGCACGAATTTATGGTTCAATATGATGTGACTATTTACTTGATTTGCTGTTCCAATATACAGGTCCTCATTAGGATATGGCTGCTTCAGTAAAGCTGCCTGGAGGATTAATCTTTGATGGCCGGGTTTGATTCTGAATTCACGAAAAAAAAAAAAAAAATAGCCATTACTTGGCAATTCATATTTAAATAGAGTTAAAGTATGGCAATACAATGTAGTTGAGGCAACGTTACATATGGACCGTACTAAATTGGGGCTAGCAGTGGGAAAAGTAGGTATGTATATCCCTTGTCTGCGGAGTATGTATGGGAAACTACCAGATAAGAGTCAGCATTGATGACGTGTAGTCAATCATACTAGACTTTTGCTCAAGCCAAGGGAGAGCCTGATAGATAATAAAAACTAGAAATATTTGTCATTCTCCTTTCCCATTGCCTATCAAGAGGCATGCTAAATCATCTGCGGATATCTTTAAGGGTCACTCAAACACTTCCATGAGGTTTCACCGCCACTTCAAAGTCATACTTGTGCCAACGATCGCCTTCCCATTTCATGAACCTTCCAACGAGGTTCTGTTCATGACGAATATGCTCTAGTTTTGTATTCTCGCTGGTGTATCTCCCAGTAAACTTATAGTCGGTGCCATGGTCCCTGACCTGTTTCCACCGATCGCCATCTTGGACCAGAGCGGCATCCGGCTTTTTCAACAACTGCCGATAAATCCTATCCCTGGCCTCCCGATATCCGATGAGATTGTCATTAGGCCAATCCTTCACGTGGTACCCTTCACTGTGGACGCGAGCGTCCGTTGTGTAGTGTTCAATTCTTGTGGATGAGGGGGCCATCTTGTATGTAGCTTCGTTGAGACTAGTGTGGGTTGCCGACTGAGAAAGTTATGAGAGATGTTGTCTGCGGAGGGAAGGGAGTGTTGTTTTTGTAGGATGCAGATACCAGACATCTTTCAGCCGTAGAAAGGGGACGCTGAACTAGATATAAGGTCCTTACGCGATACTTAATGTCATGCATGCGTCATTCCTGTGATAGAGTGCCTGTCATATGATTCTCAAGATGGATGGGAACGATACATTTCGTTCCGTAACCAGGAAAAGGCAAATGCCATCAGAGCCTAGATCAAGAGGTCCACAGGATCATGAGTATTGAGTATGCTTTCACATGATGCTAATAAGAAGAACTCAATTGTAATCCATATGTTTGCGGTTGGTACGGCTCTTCCAGGAGTACCCAGGCAGAACGTTGGAACGCCGAAGTTCAAGGCGAAGAAGAGCAGATCTGAGATACTCCGATGGCATCATGAACCATGGTAGATGACTGCAGACACATTAGGATACCATAATCTGTCTTATTCGCAGGCCTTGAGGCAAAGGTGACTGAAACGCGAATAGGAATACAATAATGACAGATAACTAGACTGGTTAGCTATCTGCTCACTCCAACGTAGTTGTCGCAGCAGGCTGTTCAGGGGTTGGCTCAGAGCATGTTCCCAAATTCCGTAAGAAAAAGGCCCCAAGGGCTAACCGAAAGCTACCGACCTGTCGAGAATGAACTGCATATGGTTGCTGTCTATACGACTGGTCACTATGTACAGTACTCGGCGTGGACCGCTTAGAACACCTTGAATCCACCCGGCATCAGAGTCTGAAAGACACCCGACGGGTCATACTTGCGTGCGATCTTCTGCAGCTTGAGATGGTTGACCTCCCCGTAGCCCGGGAAGATAGACTGGAACCCGGCCGCATCACCCATATAGTTGAAGGGGTCGTACAGGCCAGCCTCTTTCGTGGCGTTGTTAATCTTGTACGTCGTGTCCTCCACCCATTTTGCAACAATATCATCGTAGTCAGACCCGATCCATTCCACCACCTCGGCGTAGCAGAGGTACACCTTGGAAGAATCCAGGCCGAGGGCATTGCCGCCCTTGGCCGCCGAGGCGGCCATCCAGTCGGCACCGATGGGCTGCCAGTCTAGCTGGATGGTGGAGATGTTGGCGGCAGGGATTTGCGCATACAACTTCGGCAGCTCGTTGAAGAACGTGGTGTTGATGATCTTGATGCCCTGGAACAGTTCGTCGTAGGTTGTGCCAACCACGGTGCCGGCCACAAACACATCACTGCGACCCTGTTAGCTCCTGGGAGGTGAAGACTTGATGGACTGGACATACTTGATGTGAGGGACCACCATCGCACCGGTTTCAGCAGCAAACTCCGACACTGTCTTGAAGCCAAGCGTGCTGCTGATAGCCGGAATATCGGTGAACGGCTTGAAAATCTCGGGGTAGCTTGTGTCCGGACTGTCGTAGAAGAGAATGACGGATGCCAGAAGCTCATCTCCAGGGACGAGGGCGGGCACGATGTGCGTCTTGGGGTCGTAGATATCGGAAGCGTATTTAGCAGCGGCCTAGGTTGTCAGCAACGACACGACGCTAAACATGAGTATGGGGGTAGATATTGGACATACCTCTAGGAACTGATCCACATACTTCGCCGCGACGGTATGCGAACCAGCCCAGACCCGAGGCGATTTGATAGTCTCGATGTCGAACCGCGTGACAATGCCAAAGTTGCTGCTGCCGCCTTTCAACGCCCAGAAGAGATCTGCGTTGGAAGACTTGTTGGCCTGCACGATGGAGCCGTCTGCCAGAACAACCTCATAGTTGATCACAGTGTCGCAGCCCCAGCCAACCTGGTTGCCGTAGAAGTTGACGCCACCGGCAAGGAGCAAACCGGGCACTCCAACGGGCCCGAGACGGCCGCCAGCCACGGACAGATCGTACTGCTGAAGATAGGAGTAGACATCCTCCCACCTAACTGTGTCAGAGGAACCCCAGATCGATGCGCTATAGAACCTACCGATAAGCAGGACCGAGCGAAAGAACAGATTGATCCGAAGACAGCTTCATGGTCGTCAAGTTCGACATGACGACGAGCACTCCATTATCAATATTGTTGGAGCCCTAGGCACACAATCAGTATTGTCGTAACGTTCATTCAACAACATCACCCACGCGAATGCCCATATGGCCTCCTCCTCGCACAGCGAATTTGGCCTCCGCATCCACCAGCGACTTCAGCCCCTTGGCCAATTGCTGGCTCGATTGCGGGCGAAAGACGCAGCCGGGAGACATCAGCTCGGTGTTGGACCAGAATTGGCTCGCCTCATACTCGTAGACCGCGGTGTTCTGGAAGAACACGGCTTCACTGAGACGGGCACTGAGGGCGGTGCAGCCGCTGGACGCGGTAGATGCGCCGACCAGGTGCGGTCCGAAGACCATGCCCACCAGGGGCACGAGCGTAGATACTGCGCGCATCATGGGTGATGAAGGTATTGCAATCGCAGAGAGGCTTGCAGAGAAAACTCCAGAATTTCCCAAAATCCGGGAGACGCTGTCATATGAGCCCGCAGCGGAAGCATGAATCAGGAGAGCTGCGCCAGACAGCGGAGCCTTTGTCAGGCTTGTTGGAGACGCTAAAATCGTTAGTCTTGGGCCCGGAGTCTTGTTCCAGTTCATCAGAACGAGGGCAGTGGAGCCATCCGTTGATTGAAGTGGATTCCACCGCGAAGTCCTCGAAAATTGTCATCTACGCAATGCAGCCGCGGCTATTCTCTGCTGAAGATCCGAATCATCGGAACAGACGCCCAGAGCAGGTTAGTAAGGGCGTTAGTAGGCCCTAGCAAGGCGCCAGGGGGTGGAGAGCGAATCCCACCGTGTCTCCCTCCAGCCTGCCCAGCATCGCCCCGTTCTTTGGAATGTGCGCGATTGATTGGCAAAGGGCAATTTGGAATGGAATTCCGCTGGTAATTCATTAGCATTATATTATCTAGTGCTAAATGGACCCGACCAGGTGGGTGCTGGCCCCGGACACTACGAAGAAAGCAAAAGTTCCACCCGACAGCCCTCTACTCCGTAAACAGCAAAAAAAAATCCGACAACTCCTCGCCATCCCAAAGCCCCAGCTTAGTACAGAAAGTACATCGTGACAGAAAAAGTAGAAAACATATCTTAGGCACTGGCATCATTGTTCCCTGCTGGACTTCTCCACATCGAACTCGACCGTCCGGACAATCCCCTCCACGAGCCCGTGGGATTTCCCCTGTGCTTCCACAGACGACAGTATATGCTCCTCGCTTTCATTTCCAGGCGTACTCTTCAAGGTTGTCAGGGTCGTCGAGTACTGGTGGCTTCGGTTCCCCGTAAAGTCGTGGTTGTCGCTACGGGGCACGGATCCCAATTGATGACCATATTTGCGCGTCGACTCGTATGAATTGGATGAGAGACCCAGCATACGGGGGAAGTATCGCCGCACGAACGGTCGCATTGCTGTGACGCAGCCGAGACCAATACCGAGGTTTAGCTCGATAGTACACCACATCAAGGCGTCGGTTGTGGCCCCTACAGCCAGTTAGAAGGAAGGTGATCAGAGTGAAAAATCCAACTTACAGGTCAGATCGGTGGTGTTCATGAGGTTATACAACGACGCAAGGCGGATGCAGCTGACGATCCCCACGCTGTTCTCGTCAGTCGAGTATCATATGGTATGAAGTGCGAGACTCACAAGCAACCCATGGCCAGAATTGACCCAACGGCAATCTTCTGTCGTAAAGGCATCTGCAAGCGGCGTAGCCATGGACTATCACCATTAGCACCGTCACTTGTGTTCATGATCCAAGATGTAAACGTACATGGGAACAACGACTGTCGCAAAATCTGTAAATATCCCCAATCCCGCGTTCGCAAAATAAAATACCGGTCGGTTCATGCAGCTGCCCTTTAGGTCTAGGTCCCATGCCTTTTCAACCGGGGTGCAGCTGAAGACGTTGGCGAGAACACTGGCGACCGAATACCCCGCTGCGATAAAGACAATGGTCCAGACGGCGATGTGGAAGTTTTTGCTGGGGAAGATGCGCATGTAGAAGATGAGGACGGAGCACTTCGTGATTCCGGTGGCAGTGCAGTAGAAAATGGCCGAGATGACGTTTAACTAGGAGGGGTCCGATCAGTGGTTGGCGTCGCTGCGATCTGGCGGAGAGTCGATTCTACCTTGTTAAACCATGGCGTGAAATGCTCCAGAGGGACGTCCCACAGATGCTTTCCAAGTCCGTATTTGAGCACTGTTCAGGAGAATGATCAGTCTGGGGGTTCATGATGTTTGGCTGTGTACGTACTGGAAAGTGTAACTCCAGTCAGGACGCATGATAGCACCTAGCAAGAATCTGGTCAGTTTCAGCTTCTAGACGGGATGCGATTCCCATACAAAAGCAGCAATCATCAAATCTGCGCACAGTTAGCCAAATCCAGCAGACCAGGCACGTATAAACACCCACAGTCGTCGGATTGAAAGCTCCGCACAATCACAATCCGAGTCCATGTCCGCACAAAGACCGCGATTGCAGCCAGCGGAAGGAAAATGCAGTTCACCACCAGATATTTTGTCCCAATATACGGAGGGTCGACGAAGTTGTAGGTTTCCCCAGGCGGAGGAGTGGCCGCCGGTGTAAAGGCGGTGGTAGTCCCCATGGGTCGTCAAGAGAGGCCGTAAACGACAATCTTCATGCGTGCCAGCAACATCGGAGGGATTCAAGTACCAAAAGACATAGGAAATTCCCCGGACTGGGGGGTGATTTGTATTGCAAAGACTTGTAGAGAGAGTTTGAGGAGTGGAAGAGACCAGAGGGGACAGTGCCATATCAATTAATTCAGCTGGTCCCATTCACGATTATTAGTAGATGCTAGAGCATCAATAGACTTTGACATCCACCGTCACTAATAATATAGATGCAAATGGTGCGCAGAGGCATGATCCTTCGCCCCGTTCAAGCATCGCCGACCACTGACTATCGTGATTTTCCGGGGAAGACCATCCTTGGTCTCTCTTTCAGATTTAAAATCACTAGAATCAATAACAATGACAGACCAAGTCTGGCAACTCGGGTTCCTCACATAGACTATCCATCGCCACCGAGGAGATCCGTACCACGGGGCTCCCACAGAACTCACTAAGGGCAGGCCCACAATGAGGGATAATACTTGTTCCTGGGATATCTACTCCGGAGACGCTTCGGCCGTCCGCACCATCGCACGGTCTCAGGTGGCCTTCAGAAACAATGTACGGACGAGACAGGCCAACACTGGGTCTGTAATCTGTGCCCGAGTGGAGCCAGCATCGCAGTAGAGTCCTGGGTCGGAATGGCCTTCATCTGGACGTGAGCATGGGGCAAAGAGAGCGCTGAACACCGCACGGCATCGTCGATGGAGGTGAAATAGGGTTTCGGGCTTCCGTTCCCCCCTGTGGTCGTGCATTCGCAGGAGGGATCTCCCATCGAAGCGTTTGATGGGATCTGCGTCATGCACCATTAAATAGGAAATGATAGACCCGCCTTCTCCGTCCAGAACCGCGTGGCCAAACCAAGAGGGATCCGCCAAGCAGATGTCTCGTTGCGAGGTTCTGGGGAGACCTAAGATGGCACTTCTTTCTAGCGTCTTTCAGCATTCCCACGGTGGCGTCGCCATATGTGTACCCCTAATATCGCAAAGTGCGAGCCATATAACCCTGCTGAATGGACTTGGGACTTCTTTCAACGTAATTAGGCCGTCGACTATGTTTGCTTTTGCGCTTGCATCCTCCGCAGGTCAACTGCAATGGTCCGATTTCGGTCGTACCTCGGTAGGCTACAAGACTTGGGAGACTGATCATCTGTACGAACACGTTCGACGGGAATCGAGGGTGACGGAACTCCGTTGGCAGTCAGTCGGGTCCAGTTTCTTCTAGTCCCACGCGGCGTCGGCTGAAGGTCCACACTATTGTGCGCTAGACAGATCTTCGACGGCCGGCAAGAAAATGAAGACAGAAAGGAAGGGAAAGAATTGGCCACGGGTTAGGGCGATCAATATATCCTCGTATTCTTGAAATGAGATGTGTTTTTCCAAGAGCTTTAACCTCGAACGGCACCAAAACTGGACTGCTCATCGGCTTCGGGTAGAAACTCGGCAACTGAAAGAATGACTTTGGCCATCTGCGTTAGTTAAAACAGAAATGGGTCCTGCTCCACATGGTCTACCAAGATTTCGAGTGCTTACTACGTACACCCATGAATAACAGATCTAGATTCCATCAACAGGCCAACACCGAGCTCGCCCGCAGAGCGAGACAGACGTGACAGAGCTGGGAATTAATTAGCATCATCTCTAGAAGGCTGTGTGGTCTGTATGGTACGTAGCCTCAACGACGGCAAGACAGGTGCTTTGTGAAACTTGATTTGAGAGCAGAAGTATGAAAGGGAATATATATTAAGGGTTGGCGGTATATGGCCGTTTTCATTGCGATGGATTCCCCACTACAAGATCTTGCTTAAATTTGTATATGCTCTAGCGCTCGAAAGACTCGACCAACGCTCACGTCTCTAAAATAAAGCACCTATGACTCAGTCACCTCTGTGGCCCGGAATCGCTCCATCGGGCCATACCGCGAGGTCAACTGCCGTAGCAGCCTTCCCCAGAAGAACAGCGGAATCGCCAGAAGAATACTCGCGACTTGGATCGCCGTCATTTCGCCAAACACCACGGCGGGCCCCTGTTGGCCGATCCAGTCAGCCGCGTAAAGCGAAAGCAGCATGCCGATGGTGTTGCGAATCACGAAGATGATCACCAGTGCTTCGCCGGTGAGCTATACAGAGTCGAGTTAGACTGCCATCCCATGTGCAGTAGGGATAGTAGCATACCGGTCGGTAACAATCCAGGGAGTACGTGACTGCCACATTGGATATGGCTGCCACGCCAAATGCTTGCATAGCATATCCAGATGCCGCACCTATCCAGTGGACTTGGTTTGCAATACACAATCCGAAGATCAGAATCCCGCCGGGTCCAATTACGCCCGGAATGACGATAGCTGGAAGACGATATTCTGGTAGGCGGACACCACCACGCCGTTTGGTATATCGGGTTGAAACGATATCAATCAGTCGTCCGCCGAGATAGAACGCCAGTACAGACCCGACGAATCCGGACAGCGACAGCAAGCCCAAACTTCCTGCCGGCCAATTATAAGGTGGTGCTGTGAAGGTGCGCGATGCGGTGAGCTGTACAACAATGTTCCTATTTTGCTGTTAGTAAGTTGACAAGGCGATGGGACAGGCCACCAGGAAGGTACCATCCGACAGATATGCCAATAGAGAACGCAGCCCATAAGAGCTGTGGATATGCAGCGTTACACAAAATATCGAGGACAGTCCTCAGAAACGAGGCCTGTGGATAATATCCCAGCGTCAACGACATCCACTGCCAGTGTGTTCTCCTGGCCGCTCGAGGACGCGAGTGCGGATACGTCGTCTCTCGCACGGTGAAGATAGCCACAATAAAGACGACGCCGACGGCAATGGCGAGGAAATAGCACATCCACCGCCAGTCCTCCTCCTGCACTAAATACGCGTTAATGAGCGGTCCAATGAACAGACCACTGGTCAACGCAAGGTGGAAGATCATGAGATAGTGTCCGCGGTCCTGGGGGGCGACCATATCTGACACCACGGCAGGGACAGTGGCGTCTGCTGCGGCCGCTGCGAGACCGGAGAGGATGCGCGAGGCGAGAAGCTCCCCATAACTGGAAGCCCGACTGGACCAGACATTCATCATGCATAGACAGAGCATGGATGCCAAGTATACAGGGAGTTTGCCCACTACCCGCATCAGGGGGACCCAAAGGATGTTTCCTAAGCCAAAGAGGAAGACGTTGAAACAGACCAACTCCCCGGCCTGAGTCTCTGAGACATGGAACTCCTTAATAACCGCTTTCGTGGCCACCGTGAAATTGCTGCTGTTGACATTGGCAAGGAAGGTGTAGAAACAGATGGTTAAGTAGGTTGTCAATTTGGCCGCAGTTGACCAGTTCTACCGTTAGTATGAGTATGCTGGACAAACTTGACGACAAAAGCCAACTCACCTGAGGATCATTCGGATCGAAACCCCCTACGTGCTTGAGCTCACCAGAGGGGACGACAGCCAGCTCGTTGGCCACCGAGTCGTTATGGCTGACAGAGGGCTTGGGTTTCGTCATGGTGGATGCGAGAAGTGTTAACGAGAACAGCTTTCCAGATCATGGGAGCCTTGGATAAGAACAGCCTGCCCCCACCCCCACACGTCGCGGATTAAACGCGGAGTATACGGAATGGAGGAGCTCGACCGACGTCTGCTAGACGCTCGCAATCATAATCGAATGCGTGGAGTTGCCCGGTGGAGTCTGCGATGTCGGGATATCCGAGCATGAAGTCGGCCATCCCGGACGAAATAATAAGCCTCGACCTGATCTTCACCAGAATTGCTTGTCTGGGAGGCAGAGCACGACTGCAGTTCTCCCAACGTCTGCGAGCGGACTTGCTACTGATGAAGTGGCCGGTAAACAATGCGGATTATCCAGATTGTACACTCCAAGGTTATTGCGGATGTGCCCACAACAGCGCGTACATTAATCAGTGATGGATTACGAGTGTCAACAAGCGAGAGAGATGCTTGACTCTTGCCTTGCTCTTGGTGTCCCTCCTCGATATATCTCCCCGCGTGCTCCGCGTGGAATTCGCGGGCGCCGTGATCGTCTAGGGAAGCTTCGGTCTCCCCAGAATCATAAAGACAGAGCCCCGTATAAGTGGCGGCAGTAACTCATCTCGTAGTAGCCGCCCAGTGGCAAGTCTATGATCAATGCATAAAGAGATCACAAGGCAAGCGTGAGGATACATCAGAAAAGCTTCCACCCATCTCTTCACCCGTCAAAATCCCACATGACATGAAGATGTTCTACAGCTTGATCGTGGATGCTACTCACGTGGCGTTCGCTTCCCAAGCACTGTGGATATGTCGAACTCATAGACCTCTGCACGGACGGAGGGAAGAAGCTCCTTCAGGTGGGTGATTGCTTCTGTACGTTCCTTGAGGCGGCCATCACGCGCTGCGGCAGCCGCGATTTGTAGGGTTTCCTTCAGCTTGGGCGTTGGGGGAATTTTGAGAGCCGGTGGACAGGTACAACTATCCTGGGGGATAAGGAGCCGTCGCTGAAAGACTTCTGCTATTGCCCTCTTGTATTTGGCCCGAGCCTGATGGATTTGTTCTTCTATATCTCTTATGTCTAGTCCCACTGCCTTCCTTCGTGATCGGTCCCTGTAGAGGAGATCCACTGCTTCTGCGAAAGACACTAACTCCGCATGTGTCTCTCGGTCGATTGTAATTGTCGAGACTTCTGGCGTAGTCGAAACTTAGCTTGATGATAGGTGGCTATTCGTTTCTGTTGGTGATGACCAGCTTTTGCGACTCACCTCACACGTAGGGAAAGGAGTGAAATCGCTTTCGCTTTAATCAACGCAATCGAGTCGGTCCTGGATGCACTGCCCGGAATCACCAATGACCGTCTGCCGGTGCTGAATGGCAACGTCCTCTCGTCGCTCTCTAGCCGCAGAGATGACTTTGTATTATTGTGGATCCAGTCACTCGGGTTCTGCAGTCCTTCTGTCACTGTCATCGAATGGCTCTGGGGTTCTCTCGACAAAGACGGATTTATGTAAGAATGACCCTCGCTGGCCGCCAGTGTCAGAGGAGCGTCGGTCTCGTCGCCATCATGAAGTCGTCTGAATCGGGCTGCCGCATTAGGCCGTAAAGTGCAGCCAGTGATGCCATCCAGCGTGCAATTGGTGCAAGGATACCCGAGAACAGCGGCATCACAGCGAACTTTGCGCCAATGGCAGCGATAGCAGGCTGCGGCGGCTCTTCGAATGCGTCTTTCTGGAGATTTCTGGGGCTTGGTGGCTTGCATTTTGTCGTTAGGGATGTATCTATGGACTCATATGACTCGATGAGGTCAAGAACCGCCTTTCACATGACTTGTACAGACTCGATGGGTTTCCACATGACTCTGCTTCTCACACCACCCAGGTTGTCTTCCTCCGGAGGGTAATAATCGCCCTGGTGGGAATTCTCCGTCGAAGTTGCAGCACCCTGGCCCCAAGTGGCGTCACTCCGCGAACAGCTGGGGAAGCAATACCCCGCAGGGGACCTTTTACCAGGATGACCCCCTCCTTGCTTGCCTCGGACCGCTCCCTGCTAGCAGCACTTAGAGCTAGGCTAGTCTGGCAGGTTGGATCCCCTGATACCTCAGGAGGAGCTGATTTTAGGTTGATCAGACCGAGCTGGCCGTTGGGGGCGGGGAAGATGCATGGGTTAGTTGCCGACTAGGAGTGCGTCGGAGGATTTCCTCTAAATGTGATCGAATCATGGAGTCGAACATGTGGTGCCGATTAAGACCCGCAACGAAGTCTACGGTTTGGCTTGTCCGGACCCTATTCCATAGATTCTCACGAGCTGACATGCGACTCTGGCCTTTGGTGTCCGGGAAGCGTATGAATTTATACCGGGCAGATGGGATGATCTTTGACAAGGTGCCAATGCTGCCATCGTTTCTTTCCTACAAGAACACGCCGAAGCCAACAGAAATCATGGGAAGAGTGAATCCTACGACGGGATGCTGGCAGATCCAACAGCGCTCCAAGACAGATTTAGACCTCGAGGCTGGCGAAGGAACCTACAATTCTGATCCATTTGACTGGATTTGGAAACGCCTCAGAATGCCCCTTAAGCGTTCGTTTTATTTTTCGCTATCTCTGCTATTGTTTCTCGCCGTTCTCTTCCTGTACTGTGAGTATCACCAAATACGCCTCGTTGTGGAATTTGTACCCTGGATTGCAATAGCACTGATCCTCGTGATAGTCACCAGCTAGGAGGTGTGCCGTGGGAGAAGGACAGGATCTCGAAATCTAGTGCTGGAGTTTCAACAGTTACTATGAAAGACACGGCTCACCAGGAACCAAAGGAGTTAGTATTATAATTCTGAGTCAATTTCATGTCCCCACCACGAATGGGCCCTGAGTCTACCTCTGTAGAGCCAAATCACGATGAGGCTTTTGTCTCTCCCCATAAATTAAGCCACCCGTGGGGAAACTTTTCTGGGGCCCCAACTGCCAACTGCTCAATCTCCACATAATGAATACGATTAGCTGATCAGATTCAGCTTCGGCATCCTTCGGCCGTATTGACTCGTCATTTGCAGGCGAGCAATTTCGATAAGCTGCGTGCCCGTGTCGAGGTCGTGTTGTAGTCCGTGCCATATAGCCGTCTTCGGCCAAACTAGGGCTTTGCTTTTGTTGTCTCCTGTTTGCTCTTCAAATAACGAGCTGTCATTCATATGCGGGGGAATATAGAAAACCCACTGTATGCATAGATTAATTGCAAATACGCCACGCCGGACGAAAGTCAAGCCTTTTGCGGCCACCTCGGTCCGCTGAAACCGCTGGACTACTATAGGAGCACGTGGATTCGGCCAACCTGACAGGATCCAGCCCACGACGATCGTTATTTGGAGTGTATGGGGCTTGGCAGATCATTCACCAAATGTTTGATTGTTCAAAATAATCATACCGAATGGAGATGTACAGGCGGAGAATGAGCGTCTCGTGCCCCCAACCTAGCCGTCGAAAATACAGACCGACAAAACAAAATAAATTTGAAGCAGCTAGAGAAGACAAAAAAATATCCAAAACAAATCCCATTACGCCATGTTTCGCAGGCGGCGCCGCATGTCTCTCATGTAAAATTTCATCGGGATCGTTCGAATAAATCGAGGAATCACTGGGTAGGCAATCCTGGCTCCCAACATCGTGGTTTTATAAAACGTCCGTCGAAAGCTGCCCGTCTTCAAGCCATACCCTTCGCGAATCCTGTCCGGCAGCATCTGTGCGGTCATCAAACGGACAATGGGCAGAGCCATTCGCAATGGCAGAAACAAATGCTTGTTGTATAGAAGATCGTTGGCGATGTGTCGCGCAGGGGGGGTGATTTCCAGCTTAGCCACCGTTCTATTCCAGTATTTCCAAAAGGCCTTGCGATTTTTCGGCCACATCTCCCGTGGCACGCGCAGCGCCACGGCCAGCACAGAAAACTCCTGGTAGATCTGGTCCGCGTGAAAGGGCTCCATGGCACCGTAGACCTCTTCGTACATGTAGATGCCACTGGCGTAGAGGGTCGCTGCGACCCAGGTCTGAAGTTCGGGGTCATCCGCTGAATAGTCCGGGCCTCTGACCTCCGCATGCGCTCGGTTGACCATTGTGATGATTCTCTTCTTCTCCTCCCTTGTGCCAAAGGCCATGCAGTAGACAAAGGTGAGGGTGGTGCGGAGTCGATGTAACGGGCGGTATGCAAAGCTGCTATGGTTGTCAACGCCTTTGGCCACGCCGGGCATCGCGACCTGCAGGAGAATAGCTGCCGCCCCAGCCGCAAGAAGAATGCCTTCGCGAACTACTTTCTGCACTCTCTCGGAATTCTGTAGCGAGTCGAGCAGCTCCTCGCTGGGCACGAGGCTAAGGGTTTTGTTTGGCTCCTTCTCTGAGACGGTCGACTGCCAGGGCTCGGGAGAGTGTTCTCGTGGCGTAGCAGGCGATTTCTCTCGCGGGGAAGTCATCGTGTATCAGGCTCGGTGAATGAAAGGTATGCACTGAGGGATCGTTCAGAATCTTACTTCGCAGGTTAGGTCATTGCATGTATTGTGTATATAAGATGATAGATGGTGTCCACATAGTCCGTCTGACTGTCTCAAGGTCTACGTAACATGCAAGAAGCTACCTAGCCTGCCGCGGTATGCGGCCCGAGGAGGCCATCCGCGGGGTCTTGATAATTGCATCATCCCCAGCGGACGATTAGGAGGAAACTTGGGGTAAACGACCCGGTGTGAAAGTGTATTTCTCGGCTAGGGATTAGAGAATGGCGCTAAGATGTGCATTAGCTCTAGCCTGTTCTGCCATCCCCGCAGTGTAATATAGATTGCTGAAAAAGAGTAAATATAGATTAGTCGGGGGTGACACAGCTGCAATATCCGCCTGCAGGCGCAGCATTATTGTCAGCGTTCCCCGGACTCTTTGGCGATTGACCCATCGGCTGCTGCTGGTCCAGACCAGAACAAAGCAGCAGTTTCCCATTATGCCTATCGGTGAACCGTCCAAGTCCAAGTCGACTTATATCGACCCGGGGAAGGCGTCTATGGACTCAGAGGGGTTGGAGAGTCGCGATGGGTCTCAGGAGGAAACGGGCAACTACATCGGAGCAAAGCGAGAGAAGCCCCGTGGATTCTGGTCGAGGCTATGGAAGCACTTTAAGCGGTACTGGCTGTGCTATGGCTTGCTGGGAGTCGTCTTTCTAGCCATATTCCTGCCCGTCTTCTTCCTGGTCATTCTGCCTGCCATTGCGCAGAGACTCGTGGATGATGCCGCCATCCCAATCCAGTCCGCAGAGGTGCTACGACCGACCCCAGATACTATCACCTTCTCCCTGGCTGCGACTATCAACGTTCCGCTGGGACTTGGTGTCTCCGTCGATAAGTTCAATCTCAGCCTCTTTGACCGAGACGTTAAGCCCCGAAAGCCCTACGTGAGCGCCGAACTGGGCCCGGTTTACCTGAAAGGAAAATCCCAGCTCACGATCAGCAACCAGACGGTGAAGATTTTGGATGAGGAGGAGCTCACCAAGTTTTTGTCCAAAGCGGTCTATTCAAAGAACTTCACCATGTCTGCTTATGGAAAGACGACTGCACACCTGGGGAAGCTCAAGGTTCCGTTGACGTTGGATAAAGATGTGGAACTTGCCGGTATGACTTGCTGATGCACTTGTTTACAGACATGGCCTAACACGCATGACAGGACTTGACCAGCTGAATGGATTTTCCATAGACGCAGCTAGTCTCGCTCTCCCTCCAGAGGAGGACGGGTCAAACTTGATAGGAACTGCTACACTGCCGAATCACTCATTGGTTACGTTCGCTCTGGTATGTTTGATCCTCATGCCTCTAATACGCAATCTAACAACGACATAGGGCAATGTAACTCTGGACCTCAAAATTGGGGACATAATTCTCGGAAACGGGACCATCGACAATGTATTGCTGAGACCAGGCAATAACACAGTTCCCCTACGGGGAATCCTCGATATACAAAAAGCAGTCGGCAACATTGGTACCATCCTAGCCGCTGAGACAGAGGCCCTTAGCCATGGGAATCTGATGCTGTCGGCTTCTGGCCATTCAACTATCTACGACGGATTTCATATCCCATATTTCGAAAAGGTCCTCAACAACCTTACAGTCACAGCGAACGTGCCCATTCTGAAGGTACTATTCGGAACTCTAACAAAATTGATCACGTCCAATCCGGACGCCATTGCAAATGTGACGAGTGCGTTGGGAGATACAGACTTGACGAATAGCCCCAATATGACGAAGAGTAGTGGAGGATAAAGGGTGACATGATTTTGGATATGCAATTAATGTTATGCCAGTATACCGTGATGGCTCTTCTAATGAATTTACGATGAATTGATGATATCCTGACAATGCCAAATGAACCATACATAAATGCTTCAGACTTCCACCCATGTACACGTTGTATCCATCAAACCCATCCCCGCACACTGTATACAGACTCGGGCATACGCAGCGGCTATACATGCATGGAGACGCATGACTTTCATGGTCCATGCCAGATTGCAGGGACTAGTCGATCCATGCACGCTATTTTCTCCGCACAGGCACACTGCCTCCCCCGCCGTCGCGGTCCGAGGCACCGAATTAGTTTCCATCAGGGTTGGCGGATTTCCGAAAGTCAATTAGATTAGGTCGGACTGGCGAGTCAGTTCGCTTATGCATCTTAGTCTGCTAGCCCAAGCCAGATCTGCCCCGGGCACTGGTGGCGATGATCACGGTGTCTGTACCCGAGCTAGCTCTGGTGGACGGGAATTTTACACCGTCAGACGATACGCTAGAAGGCATCCCTCGACAAGAGGCATGACAGAGGAAATGATGGTCCCGCTGGGATCCCGCTGTAGCTCCATAATGACTATGCTGCGAGGGTCCTCGGCAAGCGTCAATATAGGCCCTCGTGTCAATCATTCTTAGAGTCTTCATAAGACCCATTGTACCCCAGGTCCAATCCCGGGGTCCAATCCTTTCGTTCTGAAGGAGTCCACTTGGGCCATTTGCCAACAGTGTGAAAATGAGAGTCCTGTACACCCTCGTCACGCTGCTGGCCGCCGGTTCCCTGGCAGAGCCGGTGTTGAACCTACGTGGTGTTGAAAATGCCACGGCTTCTACCGTCGAGGCCAACAACAATGTGGTCGCTCAACCTGCGCCTCAATCATCGTCAGTCAGTGAGAAGACTGCTGCTGCCGCTGCTGCTGTCGAGACTGAGAAGACAACCGACGTTGCGCAGCCGCCAGTAGCAACCGTGATTTCCTCACTGGCAAACGCGGCCACAGAAGCCTTTTCCATTCCCAGTGTTGACACAGAGCCTACTTCGTCAACAGCACAAAGTGTCAAGGCGACCACAAGCACAGCAGTTGCTCCAAGCACTAAGTCCACAACGTCGTCGTCCTCCTCCTCGTCGTCTTCCTCCAGCAACAATGGAATCGATGGTCTGCTGGGCGATCTGTTCCCCGGTCTGGGGGAAAGTGGCTCGAGTAATGGGCTTGCAAGCCTCGAGGACGGCATCAAAAACATTGCTAGTCTATTTACGCCTCAATTTGTGCAGGATACTGCATCGCTGGTCAACCAAGCTGCCAAATTTTTTGACGACACCACAATCAAAGAGGGCAAGGAAATGATCAGTACACTCGCTGGGCTCAAACCACTCGTCGCTGGGGCATCTGGGGCCTCTGGCAGCTCCGGCGCAGAGCTTTTCTCCACACTTTCGAACGGCACCTTTCTAGGTAGCCTCGACAACATCATCCAGGATATCATTGCGCTTCCCCCTGTTCTGGCTGAGATCCTCGACCTTCTCACCAGTGATCAAGTGACAGCATTTCTCAAGGCACTGCCCGAGCTGCTCGATGGCATCAAGCCTATCTTGAATCCGGATTTGCTTAAGGCGCTGGAGAAGCTGATTACTGACAACTTGACACCAGAATTGGTCAACGACTTGTCCGCTATTTTGACAGGGTTGCGGCCGTTAGTGCACGATCTAGCACCCATCTTTGGCAACAGTACGATGGAGCCTCTATCCAAACTGGTCAGCACGATTGTATCGCCCGATTTTCTCAACGAGATCGATGCCCTCCTCGCTGCTTTGCCTCCAATTTTAAAGGACATCATGCCTCTTCTGAGCTCGGATGTCTTGGAGCCGCTGATCAACATTGTCAAGGAGGTCCTGACACCAGAGGTCTTGAGCGAACTTGGTGACTTGCTGAAAACACTGCCGGCTCTGTTGAAGGATCTCTTGCCCTTGATCAAACCGCTTGTGGAGTTCATCTCGGATGTCATAACCCCAGAGCTGATCAATGAGCTCAAGTCTCTGCTCAAGGACATTCCCTCCATCATAAATGAGCTGCTACCTCTGATCAAACCATTAGTGGAGATTGTGAAGAGCCTCTTGACAGAACAATTCATCAACGACCTCCGCACCTTGCTAAAGGATCTCCCGTCTATCCTCCACCAAGTGCTGCCGCTGCTCAGCTCAGATATTATCCAGCCGATTATCAACTTGTTGAAGAGTGTCCTGACACCAGAGCTCATCAAGGAGATCGGATCTCTTATAAATGCCCTGCCATCAATTATCAAATCGGTCGTACCTCTTATAGAGCCTCTGGGCAACCTTATCAAGGAGGTCCTTACGCCCGCGCTGATCAATGACCTCAAAGAATTGCTGGCGGATCTTCCAGGCCTGCTGAAGACGATCATGCCGCTGATTCCGACTCTTGAGGACCTCTTAAAGAAGATTGTGACAGCTCAACTCGTCAAGGCATTAGGGTCACTACTTGACGCAGTGCCAGGTCTCGTGAACAGCTTGCTTCCGCTCATTCCATCAATCCAGAAGCTCATCGTCGAGACCTTCACCCCCGATTTCATCGCAGAGATTGGAAAGGTTCTCGAGGCTGTTCCTGGCCTGTTGAAGTCTCTCCTTCCGCTCCTTCCACCAATCGAGACGCTCATTTCGAAGATCCTCACAAAGGAGCTGATCGCCACCGTCGAGTCCCTCTTGGATGCTGTGCCTGGCATTATCAATGCCTTGCTGCCTCTGCTTCCAGAGATCGAGAAGCTCATCCCCAAGATCTTGACCAAGGAACTGATCTCCGCAGTGGAATCGCTGCTGAATGCCCTACCGGGTATCCTTAATGCAGTCCTACCACTACTCCCAACTATCGAACGACTCATCCCGAAGATTCTTACGAAGGAACTGATTTCCGCTGTCGAGTCAGTCTTGGATGCCCTTCCAGGAGTCATCAACGCCTTGCTACCCCTGCTTCCAGAAATCGTGCAACTTCTCCCTAAGATACTGACCAAAGAGCTGATCAGCGCAATCGAGTCGGTCCTGGATGCGCTTCCTGGAATCATTAATGATCTTCTGCCGCTGTTGAATGGCAACGTCCTCTCGTCGCTCGTCCACATAATTACAAGTCTGCTCACGCCGCAATTCATCAATGACGTGGGAACGATCGTCGGCTACATCCCAGGAATTCTGCATGACCTCATGCCTATCTTCACTCCAGAGCTTTTCAAGGCAATCAGCAACCTTCTCACTGCTATCGTGACCCCCGAATTTGTCAACGACATCACATCATTGATCCAGGCTGTCATCCCAATAGTTGGGGACTTCATCCCGATCATTGGCAGTGAGCAAGTGAGAAACCTCATCGCTGGATTGCCCAAGATTATTGATGCTATCCTGCCGATCCTGGACGTCGACATCATCCTGGCCCTCGTGGATGCTATCAAGGCCCTCCTGACGGAGCAGTTCATCACTGACGTCGGCACTGTTCTCGCTGCAATCCCACATCTCCTGCATAGCATCATTCCTATCTTCAGTCAGGATCTCCTCGGCCCGGTCGAGGACGTTATCTCGACCATCATCACGAAGGATCTGGTCGGCGAGGTCGGAGACTTTGTCGAGACGGTGCCTCCTCTTCTGGAGAAGATTGTTCCCCTGGTACCTAAGGATATTCTCCAACCAGCAAGGAACATTACCAAGGCCCTGATCACACCCAGAGTCATGAATGAGCTTGGTGACCTCCTTGACGCTGTTCCTCCAATTTTACAGAGTCTTCTCAATGTCATCTCTAGCAATGCCATTACCTCCATCCTGGATGCAGTGCCCAAGATTATTAACAGCCTGCTGCCTTTGCTGAACGGCGACGTTATCTCCAAGCTTGTCAACGATGTAATTGGTATTCTGACACCACAGCTTGTGAACGACATAGGCACCGTCCTGGACTCCGTTCCAGGGCTTGTGCATGCTGTGATACCCATCTTCCAGGGTGACATTCTGACGACTGCGATTGACAATGTTATCCCGCTGGTCAAGGCTCTCGTTGCAGTAAGTACCCCCTCCGGCATTATGGTTGATCTAGCTGACCCATTCTCCAGCTGCTTCCACTGTTGACGAACATTCTGTCTGGGATCCAACTGTGAGCCGGCTGTTGGTTGTGCGATCTGTTACATTAGGAGACACATCATGGATGAATGTCTCATGCTGAAATGATTGATAATCACGATCAAGTTAATGACATTAATGTTACATAGTCATATGCCGCGTGGCAACGATATGAGAAATGAGGTGGTACAAGCGCTTTTCTGTGCTCAAGATCTCTTAGTAAAGCAGATGGCATGCTCCTAGTATAGCATACAGGCAAGCAACAATCTTAAAAGCAGTATATATCCAGTAATGTACATTCTAATGTTTACTGGCTGATTATCCACCCCGCACGCAGTCATTTTTTACTGTATCTACTTTCGTCCGGTCATATGGAACACGAAGTGACGCACATTGTAATGCCAGCGTATCAGTGGCTGTTTATCAACCCAATCAATCCCTACATAACAGGACGCCATTCACGCCCTATTGCTCCTTATGGGCAGTGTATCCCTTCGCTTCCGCGGACCGGCACGGAATCAAGAGCAGAGCCTTGTCTAACCTGCCCAGGCAACAAACGCCAACCGGTAGGTCGCCCTGGAACTGGGCATCCCACTTCCCTCGCCCTTCTTATTCGCAAAATTTCAGTCAGGATCTTGCGGAATCCAGCCCCTTGTATGCTTCATCGAACAGCGCAAAGCAAGATGCGGTATGGTACAAGCTAGATCTGAACATACCTCTGTACTTAACCTCGCCTCCTCAGTATTGATCTGTACTTAAAGAAATGCCTTGGTGGTGGGACCAGAAAAGAGTTATGTATTGTGTCTTGCAATTCTGAAAATCAGTGTACCAGTCGTGAGCCATGGGCTTAGGGCTATTAGAGGTGGCTGTACAACCACCCACTATGCCTTCGCACCTACGAATGACGGGCATCTTACACGGCTGACGCCAGGATATGCTTCTGTTATGCGATGATGGCACCCTTTTCAGACTAGCCAACCCTGCAACTTTATAACCTCAACCTACCCTACCCTCAACTTTCCTTCTCTATTTCCCAGTGCTCGGTCTTCTAAACAGTGACTTGAAACCGGATCAACACAATCTTGACCAAAGACTATATAATGGTCCGTACGCTATGTCGCACTATCTTCTGTTTTAAGTCGAGCCTAATAAACATCTAGAGCAATATCGTTGAATCTGGTTCATGCCACGTCCATGACAAAATGCGGTTGAGGAAGCCACACCTGAAAGATACACTCCCAATCCAGCTATGCGTTCTATGCAATCGTCCCTTCTGCGTCGACCACAAGGGGATGGAGGATGGCGTCTGTGAGATCAATCATAAGACATACTATCGAAACCATCCAGCTGCCCAGAACCACTTGTATCGTACTTATGAGGACTGGAGGAAAGATAACGAGCAGAGGATAGTTGATTCGATATCGGAAAACGAGGAATCAGCTGTGACTGGAGACAAGAACGTGAACTCCTAGGCAGATACGCATGATGGGCTTTGTAATAGTTAGGAATACCAGCTTCCGTGTCATTGTGCTTTAACTCATCAGAGGATGCTACGCCAGCTGTGATACTACACGCTGGGACTAACTGAGGAAGAACATGATCCCCATGTCACTGTAAATTATTCGTTGAGAGCCCACGCTAGATAGGCAGGCTGATCCGCCGACCTCTCCTCGGCCCACGGTTGCTGGGCCGAGTCTGCAAGCCGCCGGCATGCTTATGATACTGGTTGTGAAGTGTATTTCAGCGATTGCAGATGACTCTTTTAAAACGCATGGTCATGCGTTGCCGTCCCTGCCCTTTCATTTTGATGGTCTACCTAACCATCATCTGCCCTCTTAATTCTGAGCCCTACAACCGCCACCCAAGATGACCACCACCGATCCACAAACCGAGAAACACTCGGAGGCCATCACAGCAGCCCTCAAGGACCCCCAGCATATCCAACGCATCCTCCGCGAAGGAATCATCCTCGCCGGGGGCGCAGCCGCCATTCTCCTCCAGGTGGCAAATCCGGGCGTCGGCAAAGGCGTGGGCAATCACAGCAACTTCGCCTACCGGCCTGTCGATCGTCTCCGCACAACAATGACATACGTGTACTGCATGGTATTTGGCTCGCCGCAGGAAAAAGAAACTGTGGTCCAGCTGGTGCACCGCGCGCACTCCGTCGTGAAGGGGTCTGACTACTCGGCCGACGACGCGCAGCTGCAGCTATGGGTGGCAGCGACACTGTATGCGGTGGGGGTTGACCTGTACGAAAAGGTGTTTGGGGCTATCAGCGAGCACAAGGCTGAGCAGCTGTACCGCGAGTACGCCGTCCTTGCGACTTCCCTGCGTGTCCCGCCGGAGATGTGGCCTAAGGACCGGGAGGCATTCTGGGTGTACTGGGATGGGCAGATACAGAGTTTCGAGGTTTGTCCGGAGGCCAAGGAGGTTGCCAATGACTTGCTGCGCAATAAGAGATTGCCCATCTATCTGCGGTCGTTTCTTCCGCTACTGCGGATCATGACTACGCACATGATTCCGCCACGGCTGCGGGAGGAGTTTGGGCTAAAGGATACGAAGGGCCGGAAGAGGGTGTATAAGGTCACCATGGGCCTGACCAAGATCACCTATCCCGTCATTCCCAAGGTCATCCGGACCTATCCTCACAAGTACTATCTGAAGGATATGCGGCGACGTATTGAGAAGGCGAATGGGACGCCAGAGAAACTATAGATTGATGTGCTATAACTTATACTGCTGTTGCTAGTAGTTGTATAAGAACAAGGGCAGTTAAATTGTTTACGTTGAGTAATACAAATGACTATGACTTGAAGGCAAAACCTCTCACGAATAAGCCAAGTCCATACGATCATACTATCCGGTACTGCCGATACTTGACCTCAGGATGATCGTCTAGGCTTTGGCCTCCGAGGTCACTACGCGTAATCTCCACCGTCCCAACCCGACGTATTTCGTCTTCGCCATCCCGGATCAGAATCAAAGCAGGATAGATGCGCTCGCCGTCGACGGTGACTTTGCCGATAATCAAAAGGAAAAGGGTCCAGCTTGTCAGCTCGTCCATGAACACATTATAGTCTATAAACGCGCCGCGTGAGAAAACCGTTCCAGCGGTAGTAACAAGTTGATACTGGTCTCCCACGCCGTTGGTGCCATCGCTCAGACGGACGGGATCCAGCTTTTGGAACACACGTGCCTTGATCCGCGGGCCCCATATAGTAACCCAGCCCCCAGTTACCTCACCATACTTGTTGTGGCTGTCCTTTAGGTCGACGACCGGCTCTTCCACCAATCTGGCGATCCCATCGCCGTGACGGTATTCGTGCACTGGCGGCGACACCTGCCCGTCGACCGCGGCCCACGACCACGACGGTGCACGATAGTTCCTGGCGTCCCAGTCCAGTTTGGTGTCCTGGTCCCCGGTTACACTCCACAGAAGATCACCGAGGACGTGTGGTCCGGTCCACAATCCTGCGACGTATTCTCGTTCACTGGCGCCATAGTTATCATTGAGAACTTTGGCGAGACCTCCAATGGCCACTAGTTTATCGAACTCAACGGTGAGCTCTCGAGTACAGTATATGGCTACCAGGCTCCACCAGTATTCCCAGAAATTAACGCCACTGGGGATGTCGTCCGCTTTGAGCTGACGCCCGGGCCGCAGGAACCCGTCTTCGCCGATACAATACTCGGAGCATTCGAAGTACACTTGGGTCTGTCCGAAGAACAGCATTCGCGGGCTTAGGACTCGCTCTTGGAATGTCCAGCCACGACTGCTGACGGTCTCGTCGCTAAAGTTCTGCACCTGGTTCCCTGTAATAACGTCGTGATAGGGCACTTCGAAGGCTTCCGGGTGACCGGTAACATCGCCGAGGGTCATTTGAAATCGACGGTATACTGGCACGTTGGGTCGATAGATACCATCCCGGGCTGCAAAGGGCCGGAGGCCATCAGAAGCACACACAGTCAGGTAGGAGTTCTTGTAGATATCGCCCATTTGACGTAGCTGCCTGCTTTTGTCGGCCGGGTTATCCTGGATGATGCAGAGAGCATCGATCCACAAATAGTCTATGTTCAGTTTTATCGCAATGTCGACGACGTCCTGGTACGTTTCGTGTAGAGATGACCAAGAAAGGCCACCTTTACTGCGCTTACCAGCAACATTTATGTTGAGAGTCGCCCCCAACGCCGTGTACCTATCGCTCGTAATCCTCTGCTCAGGCCAGCGATAGCTGAGAGTAATGTACTTGGCTTTTCTGCCCGCTGGCGGCTCCCACAGTTTCATATTGCTCTTTCCATCTCCGAGAAAAATCACTCGGGGGGGAAGAATACAATTTCCAGATATCGCGTCATCAATTGCCGTGTTACCATCATGGTCATGATCGTGGGCACTGACCAGTTTGTGGACCCAATCAAGCCGTGTTCTGGGGTCTGGTGAGATTTGACGGCCCCAGAGAGTTTTATGAAGTGGATCATCTGGTACAGAACAATGATGCATGTCAGTGCTCGAAGTCTGAAATCAGTATCAAACGATATGAGCCAGAACCCACTGGGACTAGTGACGAGACCAATTTCCCCGATCAAAAACGCATATTCGTCCAAGTCGGAGTCGGTCCAGTAGGTGAATGCCTGACTGTACTTGTCACTCAAGACCAGGTATACGTTGAAATCATTGAGCTTGTGTTTGTATTGGGATCGATAACTACCATCAGATGAGAGATTATTGCGGAACTGCTGGCAAGCCTTGCACATTAGTTGGCATAGAGGACAGTCGTTAAATTCCGCATTGTCGTAAATATCTTTGTATGAGGAATGAAACCACCCCAGACTGGCGCCAGCGTGTGCGAGCTCATAGAGGCCTCCTCCTGGAAGCTTCCTATTCATTTTTGCGCCGTATGGAAGGAGTATGGATCCTTTTGGCATCCGCTTAAGCGATGCGATATCGATATTGTTGCAATTCGAGCAGAGCATATTGGCTGCTTTCGTAGTATTGGTATATGGCTTTGACTTCAACGGGATCGTTGTTTCAGGAGGTTATCAACAGAGGCTGACATTCTGATTTATATCTGTGCAAATCCCTCTGATGGTCTATGAATGCGAGTGCCAGCTGACGCAGACATATCCATGTTCATATTGGTGATTCCCCTCATTGCAACATGGTTGGGTTCGTCAGCTTGCTGTCACCATCCTATCATGCTCATGGCTCCTCGTCTATTCTTACCCTTTCGTCGTCGTGGCTGACTGTGTGGGCAGGGCTAGGGCAATACCGGCTGAGATTTTCTGTGATCTTCGCTACAAAGGCATTCTCCAGAAGGCTGTCGCGGTTATCAAGATGATGCGAACATGGAAAATGCAAACACTTCCCCTATCACACACTTGGTATTGGTGGTTTCCTATACGCGGGATGTACACAACAGCAATGAGGATGTGGCGCCCAAGTATAAGTCGCAGTCGATATAGGGTAAGGGTCAATTCAGCCAGCCATGTTAGCAGGAACATCCAGCTAAAGTATGCATTTAACCATCTAATAAGATACACATGAGGTATACAACGTCAATCCACGCCAAAGAACAAACATTAAACAGAACAAATTCCAACTCAAAGCGTAGTCCGAGGACCGAGCTTGTGCTGAGCTCGACCTCGACCAGGGCTCTTGATCCAATAATCCATCAGCCCCGATTTCTTAACGTGATGCCATGAATTAAACTCGCGTTTCTCTGTCTCGTGGTCCATGTGCTGCAGTTTTTTGCCAAAGCCCAGGTTGAACGGACGATAGTCGGGATCGCTGACGATACGGCGCACAACACTGCCATGGATCTTCGCATCCGGAGGCAACGGCCGGCGTAGCCCCTTAAAATGCCAGCGCGTCTCCTTGATAGATCCATCGGGCTGTACCGATGGCCGCTTCCATGGGAACCACTCGAGCAACCGCCAGAACATCGTCTCGACGCCCTTACCACTGTCGTAGTCGAGAGAATCATGAAGCTCAGCCTTCTCCGCGATCCTCATCACCTGGTCGTCGTACTTCTCGGCCGTCGGATCGAAGCATCCCATGCTCTTGAGCTGTTCCTCATCGAACGTCAGACCCGCACGCGTAGCCTCTTGGATCATCCACATCAGCGGAATCTGACTCGCCGCCCATTTATCAGCCGGCCATCCGCCGCCGATATCGCTGTGGTCACCCGCAAACCACACCTCCTCAAAGTCATCATGCAAGACGGGATCCAAATGTGCGGAGCCATCCTCCGAGTCCTTCCCCATGGGTGTCGTCGCGCCGGCCTCAGCCTGCGCATCCCAGGTGCTTACACGGCCGCGTTTGGACATCGGGCCGCGCGCGCGGGCAGGCTGGAACAGCACAGGCTGGAACTTGATGCGGCGCTCGTCGAGGCTGACGGCGTGACGCATGATGTTTGGGTTGGGCTGGATGCGGGTGTCCTTGCTTACGTCGAGGTTGAACTCGGCGACGCTGTTGACCGTGTCGAAGAGCCCAAGAAAATGTACGTAGCCTACGGAGCGGCACATGGTGTCGCGGCAGACGTTGAGCTCCGCGTGTGTCTGGTGGCGCTCGCGGCCTTTGTCGGAGAACTTGTACTTGACAAAGGCTTCCCATACGAACGGTATGATCTCCTCGTTGTCGGCGGAGATGAGGCCGGCAAAGTCGAGCATCTCGTTCAGGAATCGGGCTGTGTAGGCGCCGCGGGAGAAGCCGAATAGGTAGATCTTTGCGCCGGGTTGCCAGCGGCGCGCGATGAAGCGGTAGCCGCCGATGACGTGCTGGTCAAACGAGGTGGCCAAGGCTTGATCGAAGATTTTGGAGGTGGGAAGGTTGCTGAAGGGGTTGAAGGCGTTGGCGAAACTGCCTGCCGTGATGCTCGTTCCTATGCCGGCTATACAATGTTAAAGCCTGGGTATATGCTATTGCGGGTCTGCACCTACGCTGGTAGTAGCAATCTAAGTAGGTTAGCAGCTTTCTTGACCTGACTGTGTATAGAAACTTACATCGGTTTTCCTTGGTGCGATCGAGCATTCGGAATATCTTCAGGATATTACTCTCTCCCCCGTCCGCGCGAAAAGTGTTGCCCGTGCCATCAAAGCAGAGTACCAGCTCGCGCGGTGGCTCGCAGCCGCAGTCTGTTTGTTGTTCACTGCTTGATCGCGACATGTTGATTGTGTTCGTAGTGATGCACCGACAACTCAGGCTGCACGGCGACGACGGCGACGGCGGCTTTTATGACACCCCAAGGAATGCATGGTCCGTTCGACGTCCGGGAAGGCCTCCACTACGGGCGCCGGTCATGTATGGGCATGACACAAATTGGCAGGTTGAGGTTGCCGATCGAGGCGATGATCTCAATAGCGCTGACCGTAGCGTCTTGGGGTTTATTGGCAGCGCACACCGCATTGCCGCAGTCCGCTCCAGCTGAGCCACTCATAGGCGTCCCGCGGGCAAGACTAGGGATGATTGGGATTGAGATGCTCCCACATGGGCATTCTGCAGGGTGTAAGGGATGTGATGGGCCTGAACTGTGCGGCCGCCCACTGGCCCGAGCTGGGTAGTGCCGATGCGAACTGTGATTTTCTTTTTGGAGCTGTCGATCTGGACACGACGGACAAATAGGATTCAATGCTTTGTAGGGGCGCTCTGATGTGGGCTGAAGCCGAGAAAGCCTGTTTATGATGAATACGAAGCGAAAGGGGCTGGTTGGTTGCTGACAGGCGTCCAGCAGGGCTGAGCATGTCAGTGACACATATCCTCATAATAGAGACTGCAATGGGTGAGTTATGGGCTCTTGGTTACGAGTCGGATTTGACCGTGAGTGCTGAGTGTGTCATGCTGCAGTGTATCCGCAGTGTATCTTACAGCTGTCTTTTGGCTCTGGAGTTTCACAACGGAGCCAACATCCGAATCATACCTACTTTGTGAGTATTCCTGGATTTGCCGCGTTTGACGACTCAGTCCACGTACTACATGCATTCATAGACGGTGGTGTCAGTGACCTCGGAGAGAATCCGATACACCCTCTAGAGATGGTTTGCTGGCCCTACGGAGGACTGTCATATACATATGAGCTGTCATCAAGAACACAGTGGATCGTCTGTTCAATGCATGTATGATCTAATAGACAGTGACTTCAGCCCTCCTCGCTGACCGCCGCCGAATCAGACTGTAGACCCCACGCGTCGATGCTTGCTTTTCTCATAAACCAATTTGATGCACTTGATCTTCTGTATCCTGTTCTCCCCACCACTCCTTACAGAGTCCATCTCCTTACTCCGGGCGCACGCCCTCGCACACCAGAAAAGGGAATGGCAGCGTCTTCGTCTGGCTATCCTCCCAATCCTCGACATTCTTCTCCAGTGTCCAGCCCACCGACACGCGCACCTGCGCAAAGCCCACGTCCTTCATGAGATCCTCAATCCAGACACGCGGAATGCCATGTCTCTCGACGCCCTCCAGCTTCGACGGGGGATGGAACTTGATCGCCTCCGGCCCGAAATCTTCAAAATCGGTCAGCGCCACCCGTCCTCCGGGCTTCAAGCATCCAAGAAGAGTCTGCAGGAACAGTCGCAGGTCCGGGACATGATGCATGACGAGATGCGATAGGATCAGGTCGAACTTTCGGCGCTGGCCCGCGGGGGCATTCTCGTCGCTGGCGGGCAGGATCGGGTCCTCGGGATCCTCGAGGATCTTGCACAGGGCCACGATGTTGCGCGGTGCGTCAGGCTGGGTCGTCTTTGCCTTTAGCATGTCAATCATACCCTCGGCGATGTCCACGGCGACGATCTCCCGGACCAGGGGAGCAACACGCAGTGTCAACAAGCCTGTGCCACAGCCCACCTCGAGAACATCCAGCCCGGTGTTGGTTGCCGTGCCCTTCTGATCGGAGAGCGACTGGATGAGGGGCTGTAGCGTCTCAAAGGCGAGTCGCGTGGCCTCCTGGACGGAGGGATTGTTGTCCCAGTTGGCGGCTTCGGCATTGAAGCGCTCGTTGCCGGCTTGATTGGACTGGCTGGTCATGTTGTGCAACTATCAAGGCTGGTGGTATTGGTGCTGGGGGTTGCTCGTGACAGTCTGGGATCGTGAGCAGAGCAAGACAGCCGTGGTTAGTGTCGGCATTTCGGGTAGTCTTTGCGGGGTTCCGAAGATGCAATGTCGTCACGAGCAATCGGCCTGATCTGCAGCATAAGAGTATCTCGGATGGTCGTTTGGTGCGATGGAGCTCATGGTCTCGTGGGAATGGTGGACATCGCCCAAAGAGGAAATCAGGGCTTTCTTTCTGCCATGCATCTATCTCAACAGTCGATGGATGAACTTCCACCTCCCATTGTCTGCTCATTCCTTCGCAATACTCCGTACGCTCTCCTCCTTACCTTACCTAAGTGCTCCCCTCGTATTACTCCAAACAACCTCTGTCCACATAGCGTGTCTTACCTAGGTCCACTGCTAACCGCCGATCACCAGTCGTGAACCCCTTATAACCACAAAAAATTTTGCGCTCGCAAGGGGATTCTCTTTCACCCTCTCGTGCAACTCGCCTCCAGCGCCATGCCTTCAATCTTCTCGGCAACTCTGGCGCTCTGCGTGGCGACCGCCGGCGTGCTGAGTGGGATCTGTATGTATCCGCCGCATGGGCCCCCGCCGACACGTTTTCGAACCGATCGCATTCGCTTCATCACCGGCGCATTCCCCAAGCTCGCAACGCACACCTGCACCGTCGTCTTTTTATATCATGCGCTGGTGACGCTGTACTATACGCCCATCGACACTGACGCGCCGGTCCTATCTACTCTCTGCCCCTACCCCCACCATCTCGATGCGAATATCGTCACCTGGAGCCCGCGCACCATGCTCTCCCTCCTAACCATCTTTGTCGGGGCCATCGTCCGCATCGCTGCGTACGGCGGACTAGGCCGGAACTTTACTTTTGAACTGGCGGCGCCGGACCGCCTCGTGACGGGAGGCATGTACCGGTTTGTCCAACATCCCAGCTACACGGGACTCGCTATGGTGATCGGGGGTGGCCTGGGCATCTGCTACCTGTGGCGCACGGCGGCGATTGCGTGCTGGATGCCGGATTCTCTTTTCTACGACCTGCGATGGCTGGCAGAGCTGGGTGAGTTGGGCGTGGGCGTCGTTGGCCTGTCAGTGCTGACGATTCGCGTGCGCGACGAGGAGAGAATGTTGAAGGAACGATTCAGGGATGAATGGGAGATGTGGCATCGACGGACAGCAAGATTTGTGCCCGGAATTATATAGATGGGGATTTGTTGTGTGGTTATACTAGCTAATGTTCATAAGGTGTTGTATCCCCTGTGAATATATATTGTGGATGATGATGACATCATGGATCGCAACCCTAATTCATTCACTTCAAACTTCACATCCACTACAACTACAATTCATTTCAGTCCCAATCCTCATTCTAATCCTCATCAGCTCGGTCGGAAACCCCATTCCGAGCAATTGTTGTTCGCATCCTTCTCGCGCATCGACGAAGCTCCTCTTCTTGGCATCGGAGTTGATCCGTCCGCATCATCGTCTTCCTTCTTCTCTCCTCTTCCTTCTCTCCTTCACTCCTCTCCCTCCCCAAATCAACCACCATGGGCTTCATCAAAAAAGCATTCAAGCTCACCACCTACGGTGGCACCGCCACTCTCGGCGCCTTCTTCTGGGCCACCCGCAAAGACGTCTTCGTGCCCATGTCGCCCGCCGACTCCATCTTCCACAGCGCCCACTACCGCGCCCAGAACCCTTCCGACAACCCGACCGTCCACGACTTTTGCGTCCGCCGTGTCCCGCTGTCCGAGATCAACCCAACCCTGCTGGAGAAGAAGGGCAAGCTGGTGGAGGCGTTCTGTGCTGGAGTCTGGAGCGGCTGGGGTGCGTTCTATCC
Source organism: Aspergillus aff. floccosus IMV 01167 (assembly GCA_001931935.1). Classification (NCBI taxonomy): domain Eukaryota; kingdom Fungi; phylum Ascomycota; class Eurotiomycetes; order Eurotiales; family Aspergillaceae; genus Aspergillus; species Aspergillus aff. floccosus IMV 01167. The sequence continues at coordinate 875,681 of MSJE01000052.1, read as the reverse complement.
CTCGGGATGAAGATCCCGAGAACATACACACCGTCCTAACAACGTCAATCAACAGGCTACGCCTTCCAACGCGCCTATCTCGCCCGGAAATACCAAGGCCCCGATACCGCCTCGCACCTGTGGTCCCGCGACGAACTGCGCTCCTCGTCCTACGATGTCGGCACCCTGATCACCGACCACTTCGAGGTTGTCGAGAAGACGCCCGATCGCATCGTCGTGCGCTGCGGCGACTCGCCGCGGAAGCAGGGCGTACGCGAGTCTGATGGGCTGTTTGAGATGTCTGCTGTCGTGAGGCCGGATGAGGGTGTTGCTGAGTTTGGGCTGAAGAGTTGTTTCTTCCAGGGGTTGGGCAAGGCTGATGCGCCGCCCATGCCGGCGCATATTATCTGGCTGCATAAACAGTATACCAAGTTGTGGGCGGAGACGGCTATTCAGAATGTCCTTCGCTAGGTCCCCCCGATGGCTTCGGAGAACAATGTACATAATGAGTCTGTGTTTGCGACGTTAACTATCTGAGGCTGCTTACATATGCCAATGATACCTTTATGGCGGTTCAACATCAGCTGTCTGGATGCATCGAGTGTTTGGGCAGTCCTTCGGCCATGAGCAGTAGCCGACGACTGCCATCACCACGGAAGTGAACTGACTTCGATAACGCATGGAGAACGTTTACTCCTTACTTCGCCAATATGACATGTCTCCCCCGCAAAGTCTATACTAGCGGTCAAACGGCTTCCCAATGTGTCCCATCTATCTGACAGGCCTGTCATCCCCATGCATAACGGTCCAAACGATCATATGCAGTGTCTGCCGTTATAACCGTAGACCGGCAGACGCAAGGGCGCGAGCAAAGTCCCGGGAAGCAATAACGGAGATCGAAGTCAATAGCCGGATATCTATTCAATTATTGCCATACGCCAAACCATGGCCAGGACCATATGACAGATCACTATCCTAATAACCCCGTCTATGAAGCCAGCAAAGGACAAGCAGAACCATTCTAGTCATTAAAAAAAATACAACCAAAGACAATATGAGACAAAGAAGCTACTCCACCAACCCATCACGGCTTCACAACCGCCTCAATCACCGACTCCATCCCCGGACTTCCCTGCCAGATGTTCTGGATCTCCAGTCCTGCGCCGTCCAGAAGCTCCCTCCACTGGCGCTCGGATCGTTCGACACCCGCTCCGATGCTCATCATCTGGACGTCAAGCGACGCCTGCAGGAGCGGTGTGTTCGTATCGGGCAGCACAAAGTCGACAATCAGGATGCGCGAGCGGGTAGCGTCCATCGCCGAAACCGTATTCAACAGGATCCGGTGGCACACATGGTCGGGCCAGTCGTGGAAGATCGCCCGGAAGTAGTACACCAGCGCTCCTGCAGTCCGCACGTAAGCTTCAGTTTCAACTTTCAATAATCAATAGTCCAAACTCAGCCCAACGTACCTTTGACCGGCTGCGGGTCCAAAAAGCTATACCCCATTGCCTCAATGCCCTCCACCGGCGGCCCCGACGCTAGCACCGAAGGTAGATCCTGCAGGACCAGACGGCCCGGGGTGCGCGGGTACTTGGCGCGAAACTTGGCTAGGTCGTGGCCCTGGTTCCCGCCGACGTCGACGAGGAAGACGTCCGTCTTGGAGAGGAAGGTCGCGTGGCTGATCAGCCGGCCGACGGGGTACACGTCGAACCAGTTGGGTTTGCCCTCGCGGCGGCTGGCCATGTACGAATTGAATAGCGCCTGGTGGTGCTTGCGCTGGCCGAGCCATTCGAACTGGCTCTGGCCGACGGCCCATTGCATGGGGGACGCGGCGTACTCCTTCGGCATGAGGTAGTGGTGCTCGCGGAAGTATTCGGGGAGCTTGGCCAGGGTGGGCAGCGTCAGGTCGTAGCTGGGTCGTTAGCAGGGAAAGGGTGCAAGAGGAGGAGGACGTACATGCAGGGCACCCCGTCGCGGCCGATGGGCTGGGTCAGAGCCTCGGTTTTCTCGTTGGCGCGGTAGACCTCGCACTCGACGCTGGAGCAGAGGCCTAGGGCTGTCATGACTCGCATCAAGCGGACTGAGCAGTTGGTTAGTGATGGTGCAGAGTTGGCGTGCTGCGTACGTACCGATCAGATCGCGCTCTGCGCCGGTATGCGCCGCTAGCTGCGTAGCTGACAGGCCGTTTTTATGGTTCTGCATGAGCAGGGGGAAGATGCCCAAGTCGATGACGGTGCGGAGAGCTGCATTCTGCGGAGGCTGTTGACGTTAGAGGTAAGGCCATGCAACGACGGAGTTGGCAGTGTCAAACCTGGTAGATCAGACGCAAGACTGTCTCTGTCGGCGTTTCCACAGCCAGCTTCAGCTGATCAATGAGACCCAACAGGCGAAAATGCGAGTCTCCAGTCTGGGAGACATGGTGCTTTTGCAACGCAACTTGCTTGATGTCCTCGATGAGGGAGAGGATCTTGGGTGACTCCGCCGGGGTATGCATGTCGTACACTTTCACTTTTACTTTCACGCCGGTTGGGTTCCAGGATAGAAGAAAGCCAAAGGCCGCTGCAGTTGCGGAAAGCAGAAAAGCAACGCACAGCAGGCGGTCAACTGCAGCCATTATATACCCTTCCAGAAGATAACGGAATGGGCGTTCCCAAAAGTGAAGAGGATGGGGGGTCTCCTACCAACGAAAACAGCAACCCGGCTGAGACATCCGCCATTCAGCGCTATAGCTCTCATCTGTGATTTCACAAGGGACAACGATAGTATTGCCAATAGATCCCTTCACTCGCTTTCTGGGTTGATATTCCCCAACATCAGGGCGTTTCCACAGACTATCCCGGCGGATGCATTCGACTACGAGGAATAAACTCAATCCTTCTCAAAATCTCCACTGTGGCGCTGTAATTCGGACAACTGCAGGTATGGAATCACAGGAGAGCCAGACTGGCAACTTTGAGCTGCATGATATGGACTATTGGTCCCAGCTTGGCGTGCAACCTGGTCTTGGGCATAGACCGCTCAGGGTTTGCCATTCACTCTTTGCTCCTTGTGATGCGTTTGTACAGCCACAGTACCTTCTTTGCCATTCTAGAACGCATTTGTACTACATGATCTCTCTACCACGATGCTGGTACATTCGTTGGGCTGCCAACGCCTCCTAATATTCTCAAAAGAGAGCAGAGCTCACTCAAAACGCGGCCTAAACCAGACATTGCTTGGGCTCAGACATAAAAACCCGCAGGCGGACCTCGGCTCTCCTAATAGCATTGTTTGGATCAGCTGTATTGCAGGCGCATGCTGTGAGGGGTGAATTTGTGGTGACTGCACGATACGCCGATCGAGCTCTCTGTAAGCAGCAGGGTGTCATGGGGTGCGCCTGCTGTTGGCTGACAGGCGTTAAAAACCTCCGAGTAGACGCTGGATCTAGATAGTCGGCCGGGATGTGACCCAACGTCGTTCTCCTGGTTTGCTGGACTCTGATTAGCAATACCACCCAGGACAGAAGGAAATCCAATGCGACTGTGCTTGATTTGCCACTGAGTTCGTCGTGATGCTGTACGGCGTGCTCCGTAGACACGCCGATCCATCTCGTTCATGCGCCTGATTGCATGATCAGAGCTCAACCCTGCCATTGGCCATGGGAAATGAGATAGGGCCACATTCTCCAATCACTACCAAATCCCAACGGACTGGTTGTTGGATTACAAGGATCACCCAGCGCGCTGGATCGATCTGGTGGCACGAGCAGGCCGATTGCCGCCGAGAGTCGATCAAACAGCGATTAGGAATGAGACCCGAGCAATCATGCAATATGATGTTTTCTTTTTCCAAGCACAGCCTTGCCTCGGTCTTGAGTCGAGGATGGTGATGTCGGTGAGCGGCTGAAGGCAAAAAGCAATATAACCAGCCCGGTGGAGCCCGGATGCATGCTGCCTGGTGATAATGCCAGCAGAAAGTACCTAGCCGGGGGCTTGTCACTCGAACCGAACTCAACAACAATGGCGCCTGGCAAATTGGAACCAGTGGATGCATTCCACGGGACGACATCCGTGGGGACCGGTAGATCGAGGAATGGACAGTTCCAGCATCCCGGGAGACGACTCGACCGCAATTGGACATGTCAGATCGGAATGCCAGATCGAGCCGGCCCACGACCAGCCGGAAAGCGGCTGAAGAATGGGACTCTTCACGGGTTGCTCTATCCATGTCTCGGCAATCTATGTCAAACAAGGGAGGTTGTCACCCCAATTGAGCTATCATGGCGGGACATTGGGGGGTTGGTTAGGTTGGGATCAATCTACCATGAGATCCTCCGCAAGTTGGATGCGGAGTGCCCGGCGTCTGCTGCAGAATCCTGCACGAACTCAATGATCACAGGTCCACTGTGCTCGTTCTCGTCCTGCTCCAGTGGCCATCGGGTCCAGCTTGAATAATCGGGAATCCTTCCGACGAGGCGCTGTGCCATCCCTCCATTCCACAGTGAGTCAAGTCTCAGCCATACCTTCATACCTCGACAGGTTCACCGCCACCTGCTGAAAACGATGGAATAATCCAGTGCGTAAGTTATTTTTGTTTGCTCGGAAAGTTGAATACGAAGATACCCGATCTATTGCATAGATACCCCGAACGACTCAAAGACTTTCTCTCCGGTATGGACATACTGTCACCTAGTCATTGTTAGTCACGTAGAGAAAGGAACTGGTTCGTACATAGAAAATGCGCCATTCCCTTTGATGCGAACTGCCCCAGCTAGATCGTTCGTCCTAACCAAGCAACCAGGACCAGCAACCCGGTTCCTGGGCCAACTTCTCATTCCACCACTGATTCGTGAGGACACCCAAGACTGATCCCTGCTGCATATGTGGACACCCCATCTAATTGTGATCCGGAGCTTCTCGTGCATGACAATGTGGTACCTAGGACATTTAGCGCTTGATATAGTCCAGCAGAGGCCGCCCATGCGTCGGGATTGGCTGGGCATGAAGAGCGCATGAGGATCCCACAGCGATCTAGTACGGCGGCAAATATTGTGTTTGATTTGCCGGGGAAGATCGAGATGTTGCTCACATTAATCCTGTTACAAGGCCCGTGCGGGTTTTGCCTTTGCTGCGCGATGGTATATCCCGTACTATAGATCCGATAGGCCAGCCCAGCTCTAGCCGAGATGAATTCACTGGGAGACGTGACAAGAGACGTCACGGTGGAGAGTCTATGCTACATGGCGCATTCACCGCTTCAGCTGGGCGGCGAGTGAAGCTCCGATGGTGCAGTGACAGGGATCTTTTGTTACTATATCCGGAAACAGGAGGGTATACCGAACGCAGTGGTGACGACAAACAAGCGTACGCCGCAGCGCCGGAGTTTGGGACCGGGATATGGATATGAGAGACTAGCTTAAATACAGCATCGCTCTCTTCTGAGACATTCATCTTTGTACAGCATCACACTCACCATGGGTATCCCGCAGTATGATGGATCGGCCGACGCCAAAGCTTCACCCCAGGAGCAGTTGGTGGCTCAGTTTGGCCGTCTTCACATTCTCGATGACCTGATCCGTCAAAGAGCGTCAGACGCTGTTCAGCAGCCTATTCTTGCTTACCCCAAACCCTCGGACAACGACGATGTCTCCTATGAGTACTTTACCGGGCAGGACCTGGACTGCATGGTGGACCAGGCTGTCTGCGCCTTGATGGACTGTGGCTTCAATCCTGTAAGTGTACAGATGCTGACTAGATGCTACAGTAACAGGCATGCTGACTTTTACAGCCACGACGCGAGAAAGCCATCGTGGCCCTGTTTACTCTATCAGATCTCAACATGGTGGTGACCTTTTTCGCGCTGAGCCGACTTGGATATACAGTGATGATGCTTTCGCCTCGCCTCTCAGCCGCTGCATGCGTCTCCCTTCTGGACGTCACCGGGTGCGACACAATCCTTTACGGCCAAACACCCAACATCCGAGCGACAATGGGCGAGATTCTCCGCCTGAAACTGGTAGCATGCCGGCCCATGATCCAGAGAGCAAGTCTCGACGAGTACGCATCCGAGTCCACCTTTGTCGTCCTCAACAGAAACCGTAATCCCGAAGTGCAAAAGAACAAGATCGCTCTGATTCTGCATTCGTCTGGGTCGACCGGCACACCGAAGCCGCTGTATCTCAGCCACAAGGCGCTCATGACACATCCCCTGCGAGGCCCCGGCCTGACCTCGTTCAACTCGCTGCCATGGTACCATCTCCACGGCCTATCCACAGCCCTGCAGGCGATGTACATGAGAAAGACGGCGTACATGTGGGATGCATCGCTGCCACTGACGGCCACGTCGGTCGTGTCTGCCCTGGAGGCTGCACAACCCGAGTCTGTCCAGGCCGTTCCGTATCTCCTGCAGCTGCTGGTTGACAGTTCGCGGGGGCTGGACGCGCTACGGACATGCAAGCTTGTCACATACGGAGGGGCACCGTGTCCTGACGAACTGGGGAATCGCTTGGTCGCGGAGAAGGTGAAGTTTGGGGGTTCATTTGGCTTGTAAGTAGTCACCTGTCACAACCTGGGGATATACATATCTAACAGTTATCTTACAGAACGGAAGCTGGTCTCGTGGCCGAGTCAATCTCCCGTCCAGCAGGAGACCCGTTCTGGAACTATCTCAAGTTCTTCGACAACATCCGCCCCTTCATCTGGATGAAGCCCATCAGTGACGACCTCTTCGAATGCGTCTATCTGTCCGGCCATCCCGCCCTGACGACCTCCAACTCCAACGAGCCCCCGGGATCCTTCCACTCGCGCGACGTTTTCACGCCGCACCCGACCATCCCCGACAGATGGAAGTACGTCACGCGGGTGGACGACCGCATCACCCTCGTCAACGGCGAGAAGGTCCTCCCCCTGCCGATTGAAGGGACTATCAAGCAGAGCCCATTCGTGCAGGAAGCTGTCGTCGTGGGCGTTGGCAAGACCGTGCCGGGCCTGTTGATTTTCCCGTCGAGCGACGCCAAAATGCTCTCCAGCGAAGACATCCTGCACCTGCTGGCACCGACGATCGACGAAGCCAACTCGCGCGCGGAACAGTTCTCCCAGATCTCTCGCGATATGGTCGTCGTGCTGCCGACGGACGCTGTCTGCCCCCGCACAGACAAGGGGTCTATGATCCGCGCACAGGTGTACGCAAAGTACGCATCCGTCATCGACGAGATGTACACCCGGCTGGACAGAGGCACCGACGGTACGCTGCAGCTCGACCTGACTAACACAGAGACGCACTTGATGAAGCTCTGCCAGGAGGAGCTGGGCTTCTCCCTACCGAGCGTGGAGGCCGACTTCTTCGCACAGGGCATGGACAGTCTCAAAGCCATTCATCTGCGGCGATTGATTCTTCGCGAATTCCGTATCGACGACGGCAAGGCTATCGGACAGAACGTCGTCTTCGAGACGGGCAACATCGCCCGGCTGGCAGAGCATATCTTCAGCATTCAGTCCGGACAAACCGCCGCAACCCCCGTCGCAGACGATCTCTCCCTCATGCCCGCCATGATCGAGAAATACTCTTCCTTCCGCACGCACACCCCCAACCCAGCCCTCGCCAGCGACAAGCGCAGCGTGGTCCTCACCGGCGCGACAGGTTCCATCGGTGCGCACACCCTCTACCGCCTTCTCAACGATGACACCGTCGCGGTAGTCTACTGCCTCACGCGGCGCGCCCAACCCAAGACCGCTATCCTCGACGCCCTATCCCGCAAAGGTCTCAACGTGCTGGAATTCCGGACAAAGAAGATTGTCGCTCTGCAGAGCAACCTCGACGCCCCAGACCTCGGTCTCGACACCGACACCCTCGAGACCATGCGCCAGTCCGTCTCGCTCATCATCCACACGGCCTGGCCGGTAAACTTCAACCTCCCGCTCGCCAGCTTCGAGCCACACATCCGCGGCGTCTACAATCTCGCCAATTTCTCGTTGAGCGTGCACCTCCCGTCGCCAGCGGTGATGCTCTTCTGCTCCTCCATCTCGACCGCGCTGGGCGCCTCGGCGTCAGACATCCCGGAGTCCCCCATTACCGATCCCGCCAGCGCGCTGGACATGGGCTACGGCCGGTCGAAGCTCATCGGCGAGAAGATCGTCAGCGCGGCGAGACAGTCCGGAGCGAGGACGTTTACCCTCCGCATCGGGCAGGTCTCAGGACACTCGAAGAAGGGGCTGTGGAATGACTCCGAGGCGCTGCCGCTTATGATCCGCTCCGCCCTCACCCTTAAAGCGCTACCCGCGCTGGACACGACCTGCTCATGGCTGCCGGTTGACAAGCTTGCGTGCAGCGTGCTCGAGCTGGCCAAGTCCTGCGCTGCGCACTCCCTTGAGGAGCCCGTGCCACAGGCGGGCGAAGATGACACGGTGTACAATGTGTGCAATTCGCGGGTGTTCACCTGGGGATCCCTGCTGGACACGTTGAAGGGCAGCGGGTTTGAGTTTGACGTCGTGCCGTTCGAGCAGTGGCTCGGACTCCTGCGTGAGAGCGCCGCGCGTGGCGAGGAGCTAGTCAACCCCGCTGTCAAGCTGGCGGACCATTACGAGGCGATGTATGGCGCGGAGACGGCGGCGCCAAAGACGTTTCTTACGGAGAAGGCGGAGCGGGATAGTGTGACCTTGCGGAATGGCAGGCTGCGGATTGTCAAGGATGGGATTTTGCAGCGGTATGCGCAGGACTGGTTGAAGCGGTGGACCGTCGCCTAGGATGTAAATCAGTTGAGCCATTGTGGAGGAATTGTTCATAGGTTATGACTTATGTGTTTAAGGCTTACGATGCAATGTTAATGGGTATGTTTACGAGATACGCAGTACAGTTGCAAAGGCTAGGTGAAGGTCTATAGTCTAGCATTGGTATGATGAATATCAAACGGACAGCGCTTGCAGTAGGAACGAATGTAGCAGGGGTAGCGACAGATGGTATTATACAAAGCCAATTCAACAATGCACAGCGCTGCTGGGATATACTGCGTTGGTTCAAAAGATGAAAGGAAAGGACAAGTCAATAGCCTATGCCAGGAACGCCATCGCAAGAGCACAGACAACGCCAGTCACGCTCACTCGGAGGGTGTTGGCCGCGCCGGTGAACATGGGAGCGCTGGGGGTCGTCGCAGAGGGTGCTGAGCCTGCGGAGCCGGTGGCAACGCCAGCGGCAGTCGTAGGGGCACTAGAAGGAACCGGGACGAATCCAGACGAGGACGGCTTTCCATGTCCAAAGATCGTCGTGGACGGGCGAGCACTACCAATAGCGGCAGCGCTGGAGGGTACAGACTGCGACGGCTTCGCGATGACGGTCTCCTCGGATCCAGACGAGCCGCTGCCGGATCCTCCTTCAACAGGAGGGGCACCAGGACCGCTAGGCTGACCAGCGGGCTGGGACGCGGCGGGGGATTCAGGAACAGCAGCAGGCGCCGTCGGGACGGCAGCAGGGACAGTCGACTCGGCAGCAGGGACAGTGGGAACAGCGGCAGGCACAGTGTCCTTGTTGGCTCCGCTCTGATCACCCGAATCAACAACATGGCTACCGGTCGGAGAAGCGCCCTGCACCTCGGTGGTGCTTTGCGCAGGAGGGGCGGGGAACGTCGTGGCAATGGAGCCTCCCTTGGTGAGAGGGCAGAAGGTGGTGGTCTCGGTGACCCAGAAAGTGCTGCGAGACACAGGTTCCTCGTCATCACCGTCATCGGTCGCACCGCCGTCCGAGCCAGCAGGGGCATCCGTGGGCTTAGGAGCTTCGTTCGCAGACGATCCCGTCGCATCGGCAGCCGGGTTCGACGGAGCAGGGACGTTGGTGGTGTGCACGGGGGCGTCAGTCTGGGCGGTTTCGGTACGAGCGGGCTCAGCAGTGGTGGACGAAATGGCCTGAGTCACGGAGGTAGCGCTGCTGTGGACACTCGACAGGGATGTCATCACGGCGGAGGTCGTCACGCTGGAAGCAACAGTGCTCGTGGTAGACACCTGGGAGACGACAGAGGTAGTCTCGGCAGCACCCTCCTGGTACAGCTTGATGGAGTTAATCTCCCAGTAGGCCTCCTTGAATGCCTCCGGGTTCTGGGCGACATAGTTGACACAGCTCTGGATGGGGTTGCTGGGATCGCTCAGAGGACAGGTCGAGTCACCAAAGACGCCGCCGGCCCAGTCACCGCAGAAGGTGGTATCGATGATGAACTTTTGCGACTTGAAGCGCTCGTGGAAGTTGCAAGAGCCCTGCAGGTGCGCCATGGGGGTGCCAAACTCGGCCGTGTTGGGCTGGCCGCTCTGGAGCGAGGCCGGGATAGAGGCCCGGGGGAAGAACCAGATCTTGATGAACTTGGCGGTCCATTCCATGGCATACACACCGCCGCCCTGCTGGTTGAAAGGGTCACCCGACGAGCCCTTGGCGCCCTGGACGACGCAGCCGATGGTGCCAGAGGCTTCGCCGCACTCGCCCGAGGTGAGGGTACCGCTCATGTCGTTGCTGCCAGAGACATCGCAAGAGCCGCTGGTGTGCAGAACAATCTTGTTGGAGTCGTGCTTGTTGACGCCCTCAATGATATCAATCTCGCCGTCCTCAGGCCAGCTGGGACCGACGGACCAGAACGCAGGCCAGGTGCCGCAGATGCTACCGGGCATGTGCTTGATATCAAAGACATACAGCCCTTCGTCGTAGAAGCGCTTGGATTCGATGCGGACGGACTCTCGCCCCGGACCGTTGGGGGAGAGCGTCGTGTGAGAGTCTACGCCCATGTAGATGCTGCCGCTCTCGGTGATGTCAAACAAACCGGAACTCTGGGCATAGCTCTGGTTGGTGTAGGTGACGAAGCCATTAGTCGGGTCGGCGCCGTCGAAGAAGTCAAAGTAATCCAAAAAGTTCTTGCCTTGCCAGGCCTCCAGCAGGTGGTAGCTAGAACCGGCGGCGGTAGCGATCGCAGGGGAGACGAGGGACGATACAGCGAGCGACCCAACGCTCCAAAGAAGGGACGAAGATGGCATTTTTTTTAGTCGGTAGTAGGGACTGTGTGATCAGTGCAGGGCGAGATCAGATCGAACAAAAGGAGTGGGACTGTTATGAATGGGAGAGATCGAACGAAGGACACAACCGTCAAGGCTGAGTGGCAAAAGAATGAAACAAGCGATAAAGAAGAGAACAGTTGGAATGCAGACGTCACGCTGCGACGATAAAGAATGGCCACAAAAGGAATGTGATGGCCAGGTGAAAGAAGGTAAGTATGTACGAGGTGTATAGACCCTGCCTGGGGATGGGGTGCCGGGGGATATAAACAGTCCGCTATGGAGAATAATCATAATAGCCGATTCACGCTGCAGCAGTTCCCTTCTATTCAGGCCCCTGATTCACTCGTCTATTCTTGTTCGCTGTGGTCCAGAGCATCTCCATCACAGTCGACAGCCGTGATCCATCAGGAACGGGCGCCTAGCAGCCACATGGGTCCATACCGACGGCGCCACCAGACGGACTGCTATCGAATCAGGACTAGAGTCGGTGGACGACGCTGCGGTGGAGTCGAAGAGCACGAATATTATTGCCCCAGAGCAAGCTGGTTGTCCTGGCTCCTGCATTCCATGTGGCGGAGGAACAATAATGGCCGAGCAGTCTGAAACACGACGAGACGCCGATGAAACAGTTAGCCAGGGGTATTCTTCCACCGGATGAATGCTGGAGAATAGGTTCATGGATATTCTGGGTTGATTCTACTTTTTGTGTTATTTATTGAGAGCAGTGTTGGACATGTTGTTGGCCATTAGAGGGTTGGACATGGGATAATACTCTGTTGATAGTAGGTGACGGTGCTTTGTAAAATCAACGCTCACGCCACATTCCTGTCCCACCAAAGCGACAACGATTGGCAATCGGCCGGAGTTGCCGAGTCTCTCGCTAGCCTGTCGGTGTTTTCTTTCGCTCCTTGGCCTTTCTGTGTGCCGTCCACAGCCGAGTCGACTCCAGTCTAGACAGTTGGCGGTGGAGACGGCAGTTAGCGCCGTTGTCTAGCCTGCTCGAGGGCTCGAGGGCTCGAGGGGCAGAGAGGAAAAATCAACACGCCCAGAACGATGCAGATCCGATCGTCAAGGAAAATATTCCTGTTAATCTCGGTATGCGTTGCTCTGGATGGATGGAATGGACGACTGCCGGGCCGTCTGGCGGGACGATCATCATCAACAGCGGTTCAGAAGGGATTACTATCATTATTAACTACTTAGTCTAGCGAGGATAAAGATAGAATGGTCGAAGCATCTTTTATTAACATAGATTAATGTCCCACTCTTGGGCTTCTAGGGCTTAATGGACCAGATGGCATGAATTAGCATAACGGCAGCAGTTCTGAGGTTCGGATGTATTCATATCGTTTATTATTATGAGCTGGATAGTTGATCATGCATGATTGCATCAGTATCATTCTCCTGTTTTTGACCTATCTACTCCATGCTATGACCATGGCTCACTCATGCTCCCGACCCATGGCTAGATTCTCCAGGTGTGGAGTGAGAGTACTGACACATGTTTATCCACCTGTTCGAGACCACTGGCATCTGTCACGACCATGAGGCTGTCGGAAATTATCCATGCAGGCACCAAGCCACCTTGACCGGTCAGACTAGTTGACTTGCTGGAGGTCATGATTCGTGGTGGTTGCATCCGGCCAGTATGAAGCTCGCGAAGCTCTGTGGCTTCGCACTATTAGAATGGCTTCACCCTAGCCATCCTCGACTTCCGACTGGTTGACATAGAGCAAGCTACGTCTACTTCATCTTCCAGCATGTCGAATTGTAGTTCTCTCTCGCTACCAGAACTCAGGCTGGGTTACATCGTGCAGCCCTAGCTGGCATCAATCACCACTAACCAGTCACCAATAACTCATATCACAGTCCCAGAGCATACCCATCACAACTTGCTACCACCCTCGCCCCTGCATCCAGTGCCGACTTCCGACCACCAGGGAAAGTTGGGCGGCGCATCCTGCTCCAAGGACGCCTGGAAATGGGGCTTTCTCTTTTCAAAAAAGGCCTTGACGCCTTCCTTCACATCCCTGGCCGAGTCAGCGCCACATTCCACTCATCACCATGCAGTCTCTTACATACCGTCCATGAAACATGGTATACAGCACCGCCGAATCCACCACATGCGCCTCCTCCGCCGTCCCAGGATTCCGCCACATCAGCGTCCGGCTCAAGTACGACGCCAGAGGACTGACATTCTCCGCGACCTCACTCGCCAGCTGCAGCGCCCGCGACACGACTTTGTCCGGGTCAGGGTACGTCTCGGCGAAGAGACGCCCAAAGTGGGGTGAGTTGGAGGGGAACACGCCCCCTGTCGTCAGCAGATACATCGCGTTGGAATACCAGATCAGCCGCGGCAGGAAGAACGACGAGCTGGATTCCATCGTCAGTCCGCGACGGGGGAAGACAAACCCGTACTTGGCCTTGTCGCAGGCTATGCGGATGGCGCAGGGCAGGGTCATCGTCATGCCCAGACCTACGGCTGAGCCTTGCAGGGCGGCGATGGTCGGCTTGCGACAGCGGTAGATTGCCAGGGCTAGACGTCCGCCCCTAGATATACATATATCAGGATAAGTGTGTCACGGCGACTGCGAAGGGAAACTGACGGATCACGATAGTTGAGAGCACTCTCGCTCTTTGTGTCCTTGAATCCGCGCTCCAGGTCTGCCCCCGCACAGAACATTTTTCCTGCGCCGGTCAGAACGACGACCTTGACACGCTCGTCCACGTCGAGCATCGGGTAGACCGTCTCAAAGGCCTCCATCATCTCCATAGTGAAGGCGTTGTTTTTCTCGGGGCGGTTGAGGCTGACCACCACGACGGGGGTCGCCTCGGGGGCGCCCGCAGGATGATGCGAGACTTTGACATGCGTCAAGGGGAGCGTCTCGTACGACTGGGGGATATTGATGGGATCAGGTGTGGGAGTCATCTTGAACTTGCTTGTTTTTGCCCTCGTAGAGCGGCCGAGATGGCAGCTTTATACCTCGTCGATATGCAATCCTCGGCTCCCCGTGTTCGCCAAATCATCCTTAGTCTGATATTATAATCAGCATTGCCGATACAAAATACATAATCACAAATTGGGCATTCAATTCACATGTCAGGTGCATTCCACATTCCATCAAGTATTTAATCCTCTTATACCAGGCCCGATACATCTACAACTTCGAAAACATACTCTCCCTCTCAGCCCTCACATCCAACTCCTGCGTCCAAGTACTCCTGGGCTGCGTATACAAAAACCAATATATCTCCGCCAGATCCTTCGGCTGCATAAGATACCTCTCCATCTGCGCCAACTTCTCCTTCTCCCCCTCCCTCTCCCACCGACTCTTGGCAAAGCCGCCGATAATATCACTCTGCACCGGTCCATCCACAAGCACATGCGCCGCATGGATGCCCTTACTTTGAAACTCCCTCGTAATCATCTGCGACAGCGCGCGCAGCCCAAACTTGCCCGGCGAAAACCCGCCCAACCCGGGACTCCCGCGCACCGACCCCGTCGCGCCGGTGAAGATGATCGTGCCCCCGCCTGCCGCCAGCATATCGGGCAACACGCATTTGGCGGCGTAGAACGCGCCGAACATGTTGATGCGGACGAAGCTCTCGAATTCCTCCGAGGGCGTCTCGAGGATCGTCCGCGGGCGCAGACGGCGCGAGCCCGCGTTGTAGATGAGGACGTGCACCGGGCCGAGCTCGGCCTTGATTGATGTGAAAGTGCGTACCACCTGCTGCTCGTCACGGATGTCGGTAACGTAGTAGCGGGCCGTGTTGGCGCCGTGGATGTCGTTGATGGAGGACTGGATTTTCTGGAGCTTTTCCTCTGTGCGCGCGATGAGCGCGACGGTGAAGCGTTTTCCTGCGAAGTGGCGGGATACGGCTTCACCGATGCCCGGGCCGACGCCTATCACGGCGAGGACGGGTTTGTTTGATGGATTGAGAGACATTGTGTGGTAGTGTTGTGTTGTGTTGTGGTGCTGATGGAGTTGCGGGGGAGCTGTACCTTATATATAGTGACGTTGTTGACCGAGGTAGATGATTAATCACCATTCGGCTCTACAATAATGTTGATGTTGCAGGATCAGCTCTACATTTCGGAATTATTGATAAATTCTAGTTTACTTGAGGATACTGACATCGAAGGGAAATACGACTATCTTGATTGTCCGAATGTTTAGTGATCGGTGCCTCGGTCCTACAGTCAATAGTCTTGGTTCCTCCCCTACGACGAACGATTGCAAGGTATAAATAGATGACTCGAACTAAGTCTGCTCAGCTGGATACATTCTTCCTCCCAGGATGTTTATCAAAAAGTCCAGCAGATGCTTCTTGAGTTGGGCGGCATTTGGCAAATGCAAAAGAGTACACTGCCTGGTGGTCGAAACCCCAAGGTAAGGCGCGTGCGCAAGTACATAACTATATTTGAATCAATTGGAAGGATCTTATAATGTATATATTATGAACGGAGTTTGTTGTTTGAATAAAAGAATATTGTAAGTGTCGTGTGTCGTGTACTCATTAACTGCCGATAGAAAGCAACTTCAGCTAACAAGAAGCCAAAAGAAGAGCTTGGTCTACATCGAGCCGTCGGAATCCGGGTGTGCGCCCAAGACATACAGCTTTGCTGATCAGGGCTAAAAGCCGTCAGCATAATCGAATCAGTATGGGGGAGAAGCACACCTACCTGGTAACAAGCGCACAACGTTGACAACCCCCTGAGCAGACGTCTCCCATTTCGGCGGCGGGGACGAGCGAAGACGAACCCTTTTCTCGCGAAGATATCCCTCCAAATCCCTGATATCAAACCAATCGCCATCCAGATCCTCCTTTAAACTAGGGGAGAGGCGCGCCAACGGATCCTGCACGAGGGTCCAGCCTTGGTAAGGGTCGAGAGGCGATTCAGGGAACGGGCTCCATCGCGCATAGTGTGTTCCAGCGCCACCAACACGGAAAAACGGGATGTCCGTCCATTCCTCCAAGCGTCTCTGGCCGACTTTTGCACGCAAGGCGGCTTCAAAGTACGCCCGAATCCGTTTTCTATCCATCATACTCAGAAGAAGTCGGAAGGGGGCCTCCAGACGACTCGTGGGAATTGATGGGTCGCTGAGCGCAAGCAGGCCCTGGTACAGACATGCAAAGTGCAGTCGCTCCATGAAGGCAGACACTTCGATTTCAGCAATGTCCAAGGGGGTAAAAGTCGCTTCAGACATCTTTGGCGGTTGCGTCCGGAACGCGGAGCCGAGGAGGGAAAATGACTCGGCTGCGGGTGTATTCTTGATATGGTTTATTGGTTGCGAATTGCTCGCCTGCGTGCTGTATGTATCAGATGGGATGGACTCTTCGCTTTGAGGCGACGTTTCCGCATCCTCCTGGGGGTTATCGTGGGTTGCCTCTTTGGCCAGGCTTAAGCATGTCTGGACCGTGTCACGCAGAGAGCCTGTCAGGCCAGGATGTGATGCTAAAACTCCCGATTGGACAAGTTCTTCGCTAAATGAAAGCACCGCGGAGCTCATTCTCTCAACCGCTGTTTCCAACGTGGCGACGCGACTTTTGAGAGAGGTAATGTTTGCCTCCTTACGAGAGCGATACGCTCGTTGAGCCAGACGGATCTGCATCCGCCGTCGCTATTTCATCGTCAGTGATGGACACAGCGGTGGAAGTATGCGCGTACCTCATCAGGAGTCTCAGTCGTAGAGCCTTCTGCTGTCTTCCGTGGCCGACCTCGTTTCTTTGAGGATTCCTTTTTCGTAGGCGAGAGACGTTGTGATGATTTATCGGCCTTTATCAGGGCCTGCGAATGCGCTTCACTGGTCGCGTCCTCGACTACATGGACGCTTCTATCACTGTCCCGTTTCTCTCGGTTGACAAGCAGCCCACCGTAGAGCTGGCGCGAGGTTGACTCATATTGACTGTCCAAATCCGATGGTTCCGGAAATGGATAGGACGATGCAGAGAGAATGGTGTCGATGTTGGAATTCGCCAAAGGATTTGCATCATACGATAAGGACGGACGAGCCTGTGGGGACAGCATGGCCTTGCGATAAACCTCGTCCCAGGAGAGCAGAGGCATATCAGGGCCCAGAATCATCCCGACCGTGGGATCCTGTGTCGACATTTCATCCATATTGTATATTGTTGGCGTCACCGAGGGAGTCACGTATCGGATGGAGGTCGAGGTTGATAAGCAGGTGGAGGCGGACTTAGCGGTCTTCGCCACAGTCAATTCCATATGGCCCTTAACCTTAATATCGTCCTAATATTAGGGGGTTAGCTTTGTGCTGGATGCTTTGTGCACTGTTTGTAAGCTAATCCATGGAAGAGTCGTGGCATAAGACGTCGTGCAGAGAAAAGTTCCACAGAGAACTTCCCGATGGGGAAATGCCTCGGCTCGGCGGATCACTAATCATGCCGACTATTTCAAAGCTTAAGATGCTGATAAATAGAATATGAAGTCTATGGTATAACGCAGACTGCCTGCAATTCATAAGTTTTATCTATGCCAATTAACCCGTCATTCACATATACGAAGGCTGCACTATGCCAAAAAAAAAAAATGAAGGCGTTGAAGAAATCGTTCCACATGTCCATTGTGTGATGCGTTGAGGCATCGCACAACCATGCATCTCGTGTCAAGATGTTTATGCCTCAGCATACTCCTTCAAGTACGCAGCGAGCTTTTCAACGCCGGCCACGGGAATAGCGTTGTAGTTGGACGCCCGGATACCTGCGTTGAGTTAGCACATGCCTGCTATCTGGATTTGACGACAATTTCCTACCTCCAACGCTCCGGTGGCCCTTCAGGCCGGTCAGGCCACGTTCCACGGCACCCTTTAGGAAGGCTTTTTCCGCGTCGTCGACGTTACCGCCCTATCATGGTTAGTAACTCTTACAGCCTTGCGACAAGCAAACGCACCTTGATCACCCGGAAGCACACGTTCATCCGCGAGCGGACGCTCTTGTCTGGAACCACCTTGTAGACACTCGGGTAAGCATCGAGGGCCGCATAGATCATGTCGGCCTTCTGCTGGGCGACAGCCTGTTGGCCGTCCACCTTGTCGGGGAAAGAGTCGAGCAGTTTCTTCAGTACTTGGCCAGCAAGGAAAACACTAACCCGTTAGCCATTCGTCTTCTACAAAGGCGAATACTGACACTCACTCAAAGATAGGCAGAGTGTTGTACAAGCTGTTGTTCTTCGCGGTAGTGGCGTAATCGAGAACCGTGGGCGTGATGGGCAGGCCCAGCTTGCGAAGGAGCGTCGGGGAGGTGGACGGAAGAGCAGGAGGGAGAAGGTCTTTGCGAATGATAACGCCGGTCACACCAGCACAGCCCAGGTTCTTCTGACTGTTCTGGTGAGATTTTGTCAATTGGGATGGGGATGAGGACACCTACGCTCCGAAGAAGATGATGGAGAAATTCTGTTAAACGCTTAGCAGCGGTTCACGGGCATATTCACAGGCATAGCTGGCAATCATACCTTGATAGGTATCCGGCGGGAGAGAATGGTCGAGGAAAAGTCACCGACAACCAAGTAGTCATCTTCGGTTCCTTTGGGCTCGAGGATCTTGGGGAAGCTAGGGTATTCGACACCGTCGACGGTCTGGCTCATTAGTAAACGTCGAACGCGGCAGGTGACCGACCTACTTCATTCTCGCAAAGGTACACCATGGCAGGCTTGGGGCTCAATTGCCAGGTGGATTCATCGGCAATCTTGCCAAACTTGCCGTCGTTCACCTTCCGCGCATCGCTGGCGATATTGACGTATTCGGGGCCGAGCAAACGAATGGCTTCCTGGCTAGCCTTGGACGACCACCTGAAGTGCATTAGGATACAGTCGTCAACCACAAACCAACGGTCGCAGAACTCACGATCCAGTAACCAGGTAGTCCAATCGCAGCTCCGAATCGACCTTCTGGCGCAGCTCCCGCACCAGATCCTCCTCACTGAGATCGCCTTTTTCCTTCACGATCTTCTGGCGCTGCTTCTCCACCCAGATAGAAATGACATTGTAGATGGTCGCATCGAATTGACCCGATCCTCCAGCTTCGCAGAGTTAGTCAATTTGTCCGTCAAGGATAGGAATCGGCGGTCCAAGCACCTTGCATCAGGAGGATCTCGTAGTCGGAGGGCACATCGAGAAAACTGGCCAAGTCGGCCTTCATCGTGTTCAGAATATTAGTCGCCAGCTCACTACGGTGACTGTGCTCCGCCACACCCCTAGAAGCCGTCAATTGCAATGCGACTTCGAAAATACAGTGGATGCGGACTCACAGGCCGGTATCCTGGTAGTTTTGGAGGGCTTCGGCGGCGATGGTCAGAACATCGGTAGGGAGGGCAGCTGGGCCAGCGCCCAGGTAGGTGATATCTTCTCTTCTCATGTCGATGACGGGAATATGCGCAGGTGCAATCACTAAACGTTCAGGACAGAGAAGATTTCGTGATGATGAAGCATTTCACCCCACCGTTATCGGCGATGAGTCATGGTCACGTGGTCACAATCACAACATATCGATATCCACCTACTTTATGTCTCGAGAACGATCTCGCATCAACCCCCTCGATGCTTCCACGTCGCCCGTCCTAGGTTGTCGTTGTGGGTTGATCATGGCTTCGCTACGCACATTCCCCTCTTGAACTACGTAGTGGCTACATCCGGCTCACTGATCAACACAAATATCCCTTGCGTGCACTACTCCGCTTGTTTATCCCCTATCCCTCCTGTTATTTTCCCAATTTCCGGCCCATACCCTCTTCGAGGGCTTATCGAAGACAAGAATGAAACGGGCATCATCAGGTCCCATTTCGGCGAGATTCACAATCTTCGCGATGTTTCTATCTGGCGCATGCGGGACATTCCGCTGCGATCGGTTTATCGGCTTTATGAACTCCACCCCGCCGATCGATATGCGCTAATCGGCTCGGAGATGGAGTATTTCTCTCGGCCAGACTGGAAGGTAGGAAACATACCGGACCCAAAGACGGCGATGGCGATCCCCTTCGGTACGCCGTCGGCCCTTCCATCGTTGAGGAAATTCACGAGGCAGTCAATGGAGATTAAATCTGGGGTTACGGAGGAACGGCGAGCACGTTTATCGTGAAACAGATGACGACCCATGGCCGCCGTTTACTCCAGAGGATTTGTCTGGCTGGACGAAAAGGGTGCCGCCTTTTGATAAGGAACTCCTGAAGGCGTCAGTACCGCCCGAGTCGCTGGATGCAGACGGGAACCTCGTGCTAGAGGAGAATGGCACCGGGCCCAATTTCCCGCGACGCAATGTCGTCACCAAACACGGGCTGGCTTAACACTATCTAGACGAGCTTTTGCGGTGCGGTGAAAAAATGGCCACGGCTTCGTTAACCCAGTCGACGGGAGATAGTTCAGGCGCCCTTGAACATGCAGATAAAGTGGGAGTATGAGGCTTCCGTAAATTGAGTAGGTGATGTAGGTCCAGCATATCTGATTCATTAATTATCGGACATGTCTCGACCAATGTAGATGATATAGAAAAAAATCTAAAACAGAGGGTATAGTCAGAAGAACGAATAATGACTAATCTATGCATTCATCAACCCGATTATGCCCCTCTCTCGGATAAACACCTCCAACTCCTCGATATTGCTTTCATATCCTCAACGCCCCACCCTCACAATGTCAGTCATCGCTGTAGCTGGTGGTACAGGCGGTGTGGGTAAGACTATAGTCGAGGTTCTGGCCAAGCAACCCACGTATCAAGTCATTGTCCTGACTCGCCATGTATGTGCTCTCTGATCAAGTAGTAGTCGCGACTAACAGCCCCTCTAGATAAATGAGTCCGACCCTGTGCTGAGCCATGTAGATCAGGTGCAGGTGAACTACAATAAAATCAACGCCCTGGCCCAGATCCTGGAGCAACACGCCGTTCACACCATCATCTCCGCCATCGGACTCTTCGACGACGCAACAAGCCAGTCCCAGCTGAACCTCATCCAGGCAGCCGATGAGTCCAAGACAACTAAGCGGTTCATTCCCAGTGAATACTCGTTTATCCAAACCAAAGAGTACGGTTCCACCCTTGCCTACAACGGCGCTAACATACTGCAGACTCCTTTCCGTCGACCCAAGCATCCAACACTGGCTGGACGCAGCAGATGCGCTGAAGAAAAGCTCGTTGCAGTATACCAAAGTCATCCCGGGATTCTTCATGGACTACTGGGGCATGCCATCTGTCCGCACATATCTCCAACCCGTCACCTTTGGAATCGACATGGTCAGCTGTCAAGCAGCCATTCCCGGTGACGGAAACGATGTGATTGGCATGACATATTCCTACGATATGGCCAAATTTATCATTAAGTTGTTGGAGCTTGAGGAATGGTCAGAGTTTAGTGTTTTTGTCGGTGACGACATCACGTATAATGAACTTCTCCAGCTCGCTGAGCAAGTGCGAGGTAAGACGCGTCGGCAGATGTTTACTCTCCTCTGACAGAAACAGGCAAAAAGTTCCAGGTTACCTACGACAGCGTGGAAAACGTCAAAGAGGGCCGGGTTACCGTTCCCCCTATGCCCGAGAGGGTGCCGTATTCTGCGGAAGAGCTCCGCGAGATGACCGTCTTGGTCAGTCGTTTGACAGTAGCTGGGGTCTTTAACCTGCCTGTCGAACAGCGGATGAACTCTAGGTTCCCAGATCTACGGCCGATTAAAGTGAAGGAGTTTCTTCTCAAAAACTGGATAGACTTTGAGTAAGGTGTGGGTGAGTGTGGCCTGACAGAAGATGCCTACAACCTATGTCCCGACTGGTATTCTCAAGAAAAGACATCTTGGATATCATCTAATTTTTGTATTTACTTCTATCATTTACTTTTGTCCGTCTCAGCACCAACCTCAAGCACGAGACATTGACAAAGCTGAACTTTTGGGATTCGGACCCAAAGTCCCAGAATTACAACCCTCCCCATCAATTCAGTGGTAAGAAGCAGGTTAAAAGATCATCAAGCGCGTGGTTGCTATTTCTGCGTGCGGGTTATCAGAGGACGAAGGTAGCATGTCTATGCACCAACGTACCTTGGAAGTTTTCATCAAAGTTCAAGTAGTACACGATAGATCCAACGTCATCTTGCACCAGTGTCGCTGGAGTGGAAGCCGTCTCGACGACTGTATTCTGTAATCAGAAGCTGAGCTTGCATACATGAGTAATGATCATACCTTCGGCTTTGGCATTGTTGGAAATCCGATCACCTTCCTGGTATCTCGGAATGTAGGCCATTTTGGGAGGGATTTTCGGAGGGAGATCGTGGACCGCAGTCTCATTGGAGGTATCCATCATCTTGTGGGTATCTGCGTAAGTCGACATGATGAGCGATGACTGGTGGGGGTACTGCGCATCGAATTGGCCGCTTGACCAAGTGTATCTCGAGAGAAGAGAACGATCCTGGCTGGTAAAAGGAAACATCCGATGTTTATATAGTTCTCCCAACTCCATTATATCATCAGTGGCTGACAACGGCGAGCTTGAGAATACAATCCCTTATCGGTCGACGTAATGGAAGACGAAGTCACCGGTGATTTTTGGCACTGATTGATGTCCATCCAGACCAATTGTGCAAGAATTTTGATGCATACCGAGATTTCACTGACAGACGCAGGATAACTAAAACCTTGTGCCCTTCTATGGTATTCGATCTTATCAAAACTGTTCTTAGACTGCTTCTTGACGTCAAACATAAACTAAGTGTCGCGCAAAACCTGCTGTATCGGACAGCAGCGCGTATTCCTTATCCCGAAAGTGTGGTAAGAGGCGTTGTAGGTTCG
Source organism: Aspergillus aff. floccosus IMV 01167 (assembly GCA_001931935.1). Classification (NCBI taxonomy): domain Eukaryota; kingdom Fungi; phylum Ascomycota; class Eurotiomycetes; order Eurotiales; family Aspergillaceae; genus Aspergillus; species Aspergillus aff. floccosus IMV 01167. The sequence continues at coordinate 852,914 of MSJE01000052.1, read as the reverse complement.
ATGACATCGAGGCGTACCTTGATCGGTAGGTACATTTCCAGTCGAAATAAGCTACACCGTCCTGTGTCTTTCGCGTTTCTTGTTTTGGGGGTCTGTACCTATCGTCTGTCTAAGGTCCGTACTACACTGATTGTCGCATTGCTCGAAGTGCATAACACGTCTAGGGTCTTGTCACTAGTATCAAACAGTGATAGGTATGAGTAGATGTCATACTACTCTTGACTTTAGATTCAATAGAGTTCTACCATCGATATCTTATGGAAGGATCGCCGAACACCGATGATTCTATGCACCGAAGAAGTTGGATAGGCTCACGGATTATGAATGACACTCCAGCATCATGCTAGAAACCTCCACCAGGTCTGCACCACACAACGGAATGAGGGTATCTCCGAGAGGCATCAAGCTACCTTATGGGGAACTCTGAGTCTCGGTGATTTATCTGTGCCCAATCTACTCGAGATGATTTGCTAGTGTCGTATCACTCATGTCTTGTCTTGACCATAAGACTCAACCCTTCCCTCCCTCCACCAAGAATGTGGTCACCCTGTCTGCGTTGGGAATTGTGTTCGCCTGTGAGTATGGCTCCGACGAGTTGGTACACTGCGGCAGCGACAACGTCATTGTTTAGGGTTAATCTTGATAAAGAACCTCCTTCTGCGTAGCCATATACCTTCTTCTTGACGGAAAGTCGCCCACACCCTATCACCTTTCTAAACCATGCATTCAAATCTATTTTTACGGCAGCAGGGGTTATTGTTACTCCTGACACTGTGGCTCCCGGCCCCGTTGTTGGTGCTGATATGAATATGATGTAACGTGAGGGGCCTCGGAAGAAAGACCCTAGCCACCAAAACACAGATCCATCGTGTCCGAGTGGTCTGGAAGAAGCGGCAGTCCGGACACATTGGAAAAGAGATCAGATGGCATGACTTTTGTTCCAGCCATAATGGTACAGACGTGGTGTTCGTTGCGGGTATAAGATGTCGGTGGACTGCAGTTGCGATCGGAGCCGACAGCAACAGATCTGGCGGAAGACCGAACTACGAATAACTGCCACAGGAAAATAACATGACCTACTCGACGGACGAGAATAAGATCGCCTCCGCCATCCGGGCGCGGATCGAAGTGATGCGACGAGCATATCCGGAGTGAGTCATCACACACCTTCACGCGAGCAGCCATCTGACCATCCTATCGGGTGTATGACCCAGCGTATCGGTATGATCGAGGGCGCGACTATACAAGAGAGTATTCTCATGGTGATGGGAATGCGCGTAGAGGGGTGCAGGCGGGACGGCTGTACAACGGCCAGCAAGACGGGGATATTTCCACGAATCGGTTCAAGGGGTAGGTGTCACATCCATCGCATCTTACCAGAGGGTATTTGTGATCTGTGCTGACTGTGACTGGAATAGATCGAGAGACTGCTGTATGTACACCGACCAAAGAGAGCGCCTCGAGAAATAGGCCAGTGGGCCATTGTGGATACATGATGCTGAAAAGTGTCATCTCGTGTTGACTAGTGGCATAGCATCGAGTAATATATTACTAGCCCTAATGCAGGGACCTGTGCCTGAGGATTGACGTAAGACAACAAACCCACGATGTGTCGGCAGGATGCGTTGGCAGCTGCCGACCGGTCAGTTGTGTCGCTCACTTGGTCGTGGTATAAATGCTGCAATGTCCCTGCGTCTGTTTGTGTTTATCACATCCTCCGTCCCCCTTACGTACAACTCACTCCTCATCTCCAACATGGTTGACAAAGTCCCAGACATCGACAACCCAGCACAATACATCTGCCTACGAGACACCATGGGACCGACGTGTATCCTCCGTCGATGTGCGCAGTGGCTCTGGTCTACCTGGACAGTCAGCTCGCCGAGCGCTCTCTCCACCCTGCCAGAGTCCACAGGATGCGCCCCGGATCTGCCAGTGGAAGAGGTGGCACGCAGCGCGTATCCGTGCAAAGCATGCCAAGCGTGGGGAGTGACGTGTGATCGTCAACAACCGCGCTGTGCCCATTGTCTAGACCAGCAGATCCTGTGTTTCTACGTTGCGCCGCCGCTGAGAGCTACAAAGTCAAGACGGAAACCGAAACAACAGCCAGTGCAGGCTTGAGTGCATTCATGCGGTCATATATACTAAAACCGCGACCATACCCGACTATAGACGAACGCGACTATTGCTTAATCTGTTGTTTATGAAACACCCCTGTTCTGGTTAGCAACAGCATCACATCGCGATGACAGACATACCAGGGACCTCTGGCATCCAGCTCGCCCGAGAACTGCAGAAGAATTCCCCCTTGGGCGGGAGAGCATCCGGATCATCCAACGACCCCACACAGACATATCGAAACTGGTCCTTTACCGCATCCTGTCCGGTCCCATTAGCATCTCACCGCAGAATGCGATACAGCCATGGAGGCAACAACTCACTCCATACTCGAGAATATAACTCCCGCAATCCGCACAAAACTCGCGATGGATCACCGCCCCCGACCCATTATCCGCGACATGCTCCTTTGTCTGGCCTTGCGTGAGATGGATGGCGTCTTTGGGGATTTTGGCAGTCAGCCCGTAATTTGTGCCAAAAGCTTTCTACATGGCATCAGTGTCACCAGTCTGGCTCGTTCGATAGAGGGAATATACGAATATATACCTTGCAACTCCGACAATGGCAAAGCGAGGTGCGCGCGTCGTCCGGAGAGGACAGCGACAGCTCGTACTGGATATTGCGACAGTAGCAGGATCCTGTATAGACGGGCATTGTGCGGTTGTCGTTGTTCTTGTTGTGGCTGTGGTTTGTACATGCTATCCATCTTGTATATGGAAGAGGATAATAGATCCTGACGTCATCGTCATCTTCCACCAAAACACAAAATAAAACATCATCATCATGTCGACACATGAACTGTCTACGTGAATGATGTGATGATGACCCAACCTCGCCTACCCCAATTTCCTTCCTCATCCGCGGGGTAACCAACTCCAACAACCAATCCATCATGGCTTCATCCCTCGAAAAACGCGCCGTCGTCTCCTCCTTCATCTTCCGCTTTCCCCGCGGCCAAACAAAACCAGACGTCGCCCTGTTCAAGCGCAGCGACAAAGTCCGCACCTACCAGTAAGTCCAATCACCCCTCTCCCAAGACAATACGAATCTCACCGTCACAGACACCACCTCGCCCCGATCTCCGGCAGCATCGACCGCACCGATAAAGACCCCCTCGCCGCCGCATGGCGCGAACTCCACGAAGAAACCACCCTAACCCGGACAGCCCTCGCCCTCTGGCGCACCGGCAAACCCTTCAGCTTCAGCGACGCCTCGGTCGGCCGCGAATGGACCGTCCACCCGTTCGCCTTCCGGCTCAAGAGCGAGGATGACGCACGCGCCATCCACACGGACTGGGAACACGAATCGTGGGGGTGGTATGATCCGCAGCGCGTGATCGACGAGATCGGGGGTGCGCATGGGGTGCCGCGGCTGACGGATAGTCTGCGGCGGGTGTGGTTTGAGGGCGAAACCGGGGAGCGTGCGGGACGGACTCTTGCGACGGGGTTGGAGAGACTCCGGACGGATCATGATAGTGGCTCGCGCGAGTTGACGGCTATTGCGATTCGGGTCTTTGGAGACTTTATCGCGCAGTCGCGGGAGGGGGATGATAAGCTGGATGAGGGATGGTGGCGGGGGGTGCGAATGGCGGCGTGGCATTTGATCAAGAACGGTCGGGAGAGTATGGGTGCTGCGACGTTGAGTGCTGTACTTGGTGTCCTGTCGGAGATGGAAAGCGTCCTGCAGATGCAGACAGAGTCCGTCGAGGCCAAGTGGGAGCGCATGCTGGCAGTGATTGACTCCCAGCTGCAGAATCGATCGTCGCGCGCGACACGCCTCCAGAAGTCGTTTGTCGAGTATCTGCAGTCTACGTTCCTCGAGTCCGGTCAGAGGGAGAAGCTGACTGTGCTGACGACGTCAGCGAGCTCGACGATCCGCGATAGTCTGTTGAACGCGTACGCTGCGCTGGATCTCGATACCCTGGAACTGCGGGTTCTCGAGTCGCGACCGCTGTTCGAAGGAGCTACTCTCGCCGCGTGTGTCTTGTCGCAATTCCAGTTTCAATTCCAATCGTCACCAGACAAACATTTCCATGTCAAACTGTACACCGACGCATCGGCAGCTGTGGCGTCCGAGGGCGTGGATATCGTGCTCCTGGGAGCAGACCAGATCTCCGCTACAAAGGGCGTCAGCAACAAGACAGGGTCTCTGCCCCTGGCGCTGAGCGCAAAACATATGTCTCCGGCCGTCAAAATCGCCGTATTGAGTGAGGTGGAAAAGATCAACGGCACTGGGGGCGTGGTCCGCGACGATCACGCCGAGGACAACGATCCGATGGAGATTGTTGGTACTTGGAAGCATGACGGGGTCAAGGGAGCCCAGGTGTTGAAAGAGCCAGGCGAGAGAGCCACCGTCGAAGTGCAGAATACCTATTTTGAGTGGGTGCCGCTGGACATTGTGGATGCCTTTGTCTGTGAAGAGGGCGTAATGTCTGAGGATGATATCCGACAGAAATCGGAGAAGCTGGGGGAATTGAGCCGGAGATACTTTGGAGATTTATAGGCATTATATTGGTGCCGCCCAAGCTACTGGATACGGGCGAGGAAGATCCATGTATATTCACTCCATTCAACATGTTCCTACGGGTATAGAACCGGCATAACGCTTTGACAATCTCTTTCGGCCTCGCACCTGCCCACCCATAGTCCACAAAGAGAAATTGGGACATAAACCGCAGAGTAAGCCCGGGATCAAATACCGACTGGACAAAGACGATTTCGAAGACCTGCAGGAACATGCAAAAGACGACATCATAAACCAGTTCATCGGAATTCCAACAGACCCCGCGAAGAGAACCCCATCCACGTGTTCACACATGGCAGACATCCGCGTCACAGCAGTGCGTTTCTCTCTCTCGGGCGCGGTCACCCCGGAGAAAGATAGATTACTACAGCTCAGCATTACTCATCCCGGCACGGAAAAGATCATGGATAGCATGGAGAACACGATAACATTCACCCATGCGCCTCTCACTGTGCAGTTCACATATGCCTCCCAAACTCTCAAGTACAATGGATGGAAACTATGGGCTCCGCCACTGAGGATGATTGCAGTCTTGTTGGCCCTTGTACAACGTGGACGATCGAGATACGGAAAGAGGATAACCCTGGTCTTGATCTGTCAAAGATCACCAAGGCCTACATGCAATTCGATTGTCAATATAGAGCGATCTGAATGCTACCAAGCATCAATCAAGGAAAGGAGCTTGATGTGTGGCAGTGGTCTGTACATTCTCTCAGCTGCGCATAATGCCAACACAGAGCCTGATTAACAGCACGACATAATGTCATATTACTATGACCTTTTTGATAATATTGTCGCTGGTTTGAGCTTACTATGAATGAAATCTCAGAAAATTTGCTTAGCAGATTGCAGTGTACACGTCTGTGGAAGTGTTGATACCAACTATAGCGGTGTGAATAATTTGTGCAGCTGGTCCATTACTAATACCATAAAAGCGCGACTTATGTATATACATCATCCTATCGCCATCACTACCACAACATCAACTTCAATATGGCCACCACTCATGCCCTCTCCCCAGGCCGCCATCAATTCTTCTCTCCCCTGAAAAACCTCACCTTCGAATACATCGTCCACGCCCCCTCTCCCCCCACCTCCAAGCCCTCCTCCCTAATCACCATCCAATGTCCCGCCTGGGGCCTCGGATCGCAATACCTCCAGCACGGTCTATCCCCACTATACACAACCCACGAGCACGTCTGCCTGTTCTTCCACCCCCGCGGTACAGGCAATAGCACGCGCCCCACGCACCACCACGAAATGACCAGCATGCCGCATCTCGCCTCCGACCTAGACGATCTGCGCCTCCACCTAGGTCTCGACAGCTTCCCAGCACTACTTGGCCACTCCAACGGCGGTGCCATTGCCCTCGGCTACGCCGAGATGTACCCGAGCCGGGTGCAGCGGCTCGGCTTGCTGAACCACCAGCTGATCGGGTTCGAGGACCGCGCGGACCTGGAGGCGGTTGCGCGGCACGACGAGCGGTATCGCGGGGCGCTGGAGATCGCGCGGCGGGAGTATGCTTCGCGCAATAGCGATGAGGAGTTTACGCGGTCGGTAGATGCGCTGTGGCCGGTGTATTTTCATGATCCGGCGCGGTATGTGGGTGAGTTGCGTGCGGCGATTGGGCCCGTTGCGCGCATGTCGCTGTGGTGCTATCGCGGGGTGTATGGGAGTGATGCGAGGCTTGAGCGGCCGGAGCAGATGGTGGAGGGGCTGGGGGCGGTGCGCGCGAAGACGCTTATCATCTTTGGGGCGGATGATTTGATCTGTGGACTGCGGATCGCTGAGCGCACCAAGTTGGGTATTCCCGACGCGCGAGTTCTTGTGTATGATCGCTGCGGGCATTTTCCGTGGATTGAGCAGAAGGCCAAGACGTTTCATGATATCGTTGCATTCGTGGAAGAGTCTACGGAGTCTAAGTCGCAGCATCCATGGTGACTATGTGCAATCCTATCATTAATCCAGCTAACATCAGTCCAGAATACTATATGTCCACGCAAGGGTTATCGCCAAGCACAAAACTCCATACACCCATCAAGGTCTGGTTCATAAAGACCCGCCAACGTCCAGAAAACAAAAAAAGGTATCATTTAAGAATCACGAACACGCGCCTGGCGCTTCGCCGTGCCAATGTGCGTGTTGTGCACCTTGGTCGCGAACTTGAGACTGGTCAACGTCTCGGAGAGATGAGCCTGCAGCGGGCTGACCATGACAAACATCAGGGTCTTGGAATTGCCGCCGAGCGAGAATTGGAGGAGGTAGGTAAGCTGGTGGGAATTAGTGAGCTGCATACAACCAAATGTAAGGTCCATCGACATACCTTGCTGTTGCGATAAGGGATGTGGCCACCCTCCTTGCCCTGTCCAAGAGCAGCGATCACATCGCCCAGGCAGCTCAGACTGCGGTTGATGCTCTGAGTCTCCTTCAAACGCTCTCCTGTCGCTCCACTGTGGCTCAATCGCTCACTACCGGCCAGATCCACCAGGTTCAGGGTGCCTTCGCTGCGCTCCCCAGTGATGCTGTTCTCGCCGATGAGCTTGAGAATAAATACCGAGTGCGACCGGGAAGAACGCTCGTTGGCCTTGGTCGCCGCGACTGACCGATTGGCCGCAGCGCGCTTGAGGAGAGACTCCACCATTTCGGGCGAGTCCAGGCGTACAGTAGTGACATCCGTAATGATCGTCTTGCCACGCTGCATATCGTGACGGATCTCATGCTTCTTCTTGTCCAATTCTTCTGCCTTGCCGAGAAGGTCGTTCAGGTTCTCGTTGTACACTTCGACGAAATTACCCTCCATAGTATATCTCCAACCCTTCTCTTCCAAGCCGGTTGCCGTCTCGTAGATCTGATGCACTGCACGGGGAATCATGCCATCCAGGGAAGACATCGTGTAGGTCTTACCGCTACCGGTTTGGCCGTAGCAGAAAATGCACACATTGTAGCCGTCCAAAGCGCTCTGGACCAACTGACTGATCTCGTCAAAAACCTCGGCATTCTGCGTCGACGGCCCAAAAACGCGGTCGAACGAGAAGTTGCTGTTCTTCCGGTTGACGGTTCCCAGCGCGGTTCTCTCTTCGGGTCCGATGATGTTGATCTCCTTGCAGTCTTCCGACTGGTCCGGGTATTGGATCTGGGCGATATCGGTCTCACTCTCGTTGTTCAGAGATGGGCGGACACGACAGAAAACACGGATATTTCCCTTCAGCTCTTGCACCTGATTGTGCAGTTTTCGTCGGAGGGTTTCCTCCTTTCTCAGTTTTTCCTTGGTCGCATCGGTCTCGGCCAGGGCATCCATCATTTGCTGGTTCAAACGCTCAAAGGCCTGGGATTGCTCCTCCCGGCCGGACTCCAAGAACTCGATTCTGGCCTTGAGCGCCCGGATGGAGGATTCTAAAGTCACACTGTTGGTGCTTGCGGTATCGAGGTTCTGCCGGAGATCCTCCTTGGACTTGCGCTCGCGTTCAATTTCTTGTCGCAGGGTGTCGATGGTGCTCTGTAGCGAAGCAATCTCTCGGTCTTTTCGTTCCAGTTCAATCTGCGCTTTCTGGGTATCGAGAGCGGTCTGTGAGGTAATCTGGTTGAGCTCCCGCAGCCGTGCAGTTCTCTCGTTGTCCAGCTCTGCTTCATGGCGTCGGGTGAGTTCCCGGATTTCCTCTTCCTGGCGTGCGAGAAGAGCCTCCAGCTCTTTCTTTCCTTCCTGGCGAATAGTATCCATATCGATCCGCTGCCGCTTGCTGAGATCTTCGATCGCGATTTCGTGGTCTCTGTGGGCATCCTTCAGGGCCATCTCCGAAGTTGCCAGTTGTGTTTTGATCGATTCGAGTTCGACCCGCAAACTGACGTTGCTGTCTGTGAGATCCTTTCGGGAGGTTTCCAGCTCGTTGACTACACATAACCATAAGTACTGGCAATTTCAACTCCTCCAGGATGCGTCTTACCCCTTGATTTATACAACTCGACGGTCTCCTTCAAGCCGTAGCTTTCTTGTCCGGCTTGGCTGACTCGCGACATGAAGGTGTTGAACATCTCTTCCATGGACCTCTCGCGCGTCTCGCGGTCCCATTCGGCGCCTGTAGAATAGTTAAATAGGGTGATCGAAGACTCTTTGGTAAGAAACTGTGGTAGAGGGGGCCTTCTGCGTGGGGAATGTTTGAGAGGTGAACGGGGTCTCTCCGACAGCGGTTTGACTGGGGTTGTTGCCGTCGAAACCTTCCAGTTTTTGGACGACGGGGGTTTGGGATTCAGAGGGCCATGTGAGAGGGGATTCAATGAAAGGCTCCCGAGAGCATTTGAGAGGGATGCCTTGCGATGGGTACGCCAGACGGTGCTTCTCAGAGGGTTGCTCCTTATTGAGGAACCGGGACCATCATCCATAGCGTCTCTAAATTCACCGTCTGGGAACCGCCCACTCACGCTCACCGGGACGGGAGAAGGGGAGTAAAACTGAGAGATTGTGGCCTACCCTTTCTTTTGCCCAAAATACTTGAATCCTCCTCCATATGGGTGTCCAGGGACGTCGCGGGACGGGGAGCAGCTGTGCCATTGGCTCGACGGGCGCCAGCGAGGGAAGTGTGAGGGCGAGAAACGCTGGATGGGGGTCGGCCACCGGGGCCGACGGTGGAGGAAAATGCGCCCTTTGTCGTGCGGGACGCTGTGGAAGCAGATCGTGTCAAGGTCGAGGACGCGTAAGAATTGGTGCGACCGTGCACTTTGCTAGAGGTCGTTCCGGTCCGAGAAGTCGAAGCTGTCGCTGCCGTTGGTCGAGTGGTGTCGGCTTGGGTGGCGCTCCTCGTGCGCGTGGATTCTGTTACCGTCAGCGAATGTGTTCTGGCGTGGCTAGAGAAACTTGTAGACATACGGCCCAGGCCGGTTTGTTTGTTCGCGATGAATCCTGGCGGGGCGATCCCCGAACGGGCGTTCGTGTTGGAGGAGTTCATCTCGCGGAGGCCGGCTGTTGGGATGCGCGACCGAGTGGGCGATCTCTGTATCATCTGTTGAGGTCAGTGGAGGGTAGCTTGAATGCTCACGGACGCCACCATTACCGTATTCTCCGAATCCATGACGAAGTCAAAGGGATCGCATCCACCGCATCAAAAGGGAAAGGGAGCTGAGCGCTTCACACAAGGTGGATCACGAGGACCACGGAGGGCGAAAGGGTCGGAGTCAATGGGATGTGGGTAAGTAGTAGAGGGGTGTAAAGCTCAAGCGGACGAGGTGGATGACGGCATGGAGGAGGGATTGATATGGGGACCGATATGAAGACGACGATGGAGTTGCAAAATGGAGAAATACAAAGCTGCGCCGGTTTCTGGAGTGACGACGGCAAGTAAACAAACCCGGCTGACTCAGCCGTGGGGGAGCCGCTAACCTGATGGAGATGCTGACCTGACCGTACCGTAACTTACCATCGCACCACACTAACCAGATGTATCCTTCGTATCTCCCTTTCCACCCTCCGCCTTCGTTTCCCTTTACGATCATCTCGACGCTTTCTTTCTACTCCAGCCCCGTTCCTCTCCTCCTTACTCTCCTCTTCTCCTCCCTCTCCCCCTTCTTGTGATCTTCCGATCTTCTCGTCATGTCCGGTCGCTTCGTCCGTTCTTCCAAATACCGTGAGACATCTCCCTCGAGCTCCTAGTCCGCATCCTTCAATCTGACAGGTATCAATTGCATCTAATCAGGTCACGTCTTCGGACGCCCGACGAGAAAGGTACGCTCGAGAAAGCTCTCTTTTTCCCGGTGTCTAAATCTAATGAATGATCCAGGATCAATGCCATGACAACCTCCATATCTCGAACAATGCCTGGGATACCAACCTGGTCAAGGTCCGTCCGCGTGGTCACCCCTGAAACACCCCCTGCCCTCCAGTCTGGCCAATCGACAAACAATGCGCCTAACACGGCTCCGTCTTGACTTAGGTCAACCCGAAATACCTGTCTGTGAACTGGGAAGCTGGCGGTGGTGGCGCCTTTGCTGTCTTGCCCCTCAACGAGCGCGGAAAGCTCCCCGAGAGAATCCCCCTCTTTCGCGGCCACACCGCTGCGGTCCTTGACACCGACTGGTGAGCAGCCCGGAACGGCATGGCCTATATCTTATAGACAGCAACCAACATTTTTTAGGAATCCCTTCAACGATGACCTGATTGCGTCCGGTTCCGACGATGGCAAGGTACGATCTTCGAACGGTCCGCACGGTCTATCACTCTAACCCTGCGTGTATAGGTGTTCCTCTGGCGGGTTCCGGAGGACTTCAGCGTTGTCCCCGACGTCCCCTCCGACGACATCCGCGATGTTTCCCCTGTGGGTAAGCTGAGCGGCCATCCCAAGTCAGCCTCCTCGTGTCCCCACCGCTCCCTTACAGCTCAATCTAACGGCGCCGCAGGAAGATCGGCCACGTGCTCTTCAACCCCGCCGCCGAGAACATCCTAGCCACCGCCTCGGGTGATTTCACCGTCAAGATCTGGGATATTGAAGCCGGAGCCCCCAAATTGACCCTGAAGCTGGGGGATATCGTCCAGTCGCAATCGTGGAGCGCGAATGGCTCCCTCCTCGTCACCACCTCTCGCGATAAGAAGCTCCGAATTTGGGATGTGCGTCAGGAACGTCCGGCGCATGAGACACAGGGCCATTCGGGAGCCAAGAACAGCCGTGCTGTCTGGCTTGGTGAGCGGGACCGCATCGCAACCACTGGTTTCTCCAAGATGAGTGACCGTCAGCTCGCTCTTTGGGATATCCGTGCTCCCCGCGAGCCAATCAATGGTTTCAAGGTGCTTGATTCGATCTCTGGTGTCTGCATGCCTTTCTGGGATGATGGTACCCAATGCCTGTACCTGGCTGGCCGAGGGTAAGCCGCGACAGAGAGATCTCAAAGAAGATTACAGCTAACTCGCCATAGTGACGGCAACATTCGCTACTTCGAACTCGAAAACGACAAGTTCGAGTACCTTGCCGAGTACAAGTCCGCCGACCCCCAGCGTGGCATTGGTTTCATGCCCAAGCGCGGTGTGAACATCCACGAGAACGAAGTTGCGCGGGCCTACAAGACCGTCAACGACACCTACATTGAGCCGATTTCTTTCATTGTTCCCCGTCGCTCCGAGAATTTCCAGGACGACATCTACCCCCCGACGACTGGCCTGAAGGCGGCCATGGGTCCTACCGAGTGGCTTGAGGGCAAGGAAGCTATCCCTCCAAAGATCTCGATGGCCAGCCTTTTTGAAGGCGAGGGATTGAAGGAGGTGACTGGCGTGCAGGACAAGCCCACCTCCACGATGAGCGCCCCCGAACCCAAGGCGGAACCCGAGCCAAAGCCCGCGGAGCCCACCCCGGCGAAGAAAGCTCCTGAGCCGACCCCTGAACCCACCCCGGTCATCAAGCCTGCGCCCTCTATGAAGGAGCAGGGCGCCTCCATGGCCGCCATGGTGAACAAGTTCGCCGACAAGGAGGACGAGCCCGAGCCTACTGAACAGGACTCGAGCTTCGACGAGATCCCGAAGCCGGCTGAGCGGCCGACTCGGTCTGCCGAGACGGCCTCCCCGTCCGTGAAGACCAGCCCGTGGCACAAGAAGGAAGAGCCGAAGTCGCAGGCCGCTACTCCGGTAAGAAGCGTCGTCTTTTGGATATCCACCTTATGCAATCAACCTAACCTGTATTCCAGACCACCGCCGATCGCTCCCCCGCCCCTAGCACTCCTGCCGCCAGCACGCCTCCGACCAGCTCCACCACCGCCACCGCCAATACTGTCGCCGACGCTGTCGGGCGCGAGCTGGGTGCTATCAAAGACCTGCTCAGCCAGCAGACGAAGACGATCGCTGAGCAGGCGCAGCAGATGCAGAACCTGACCGCGGAGATTGAATCCCTTAAGGCCAAGCTGGGCTAGCCGACTTTGTCTGTGATTAAGCCATGCGTGTATTGTATTGGATGATGTGGTCATTTTGCTCATCCCGCCGTAAAAACATTCTCGTTGCTGTGTTGTTGTATAGCCTGTGTCGTTTAGTGGTGTTTATATTCTTTTCTGCTATATGCCTGGCAGCATAATTGCAATGTCAATGGAATACCAGCTGCGTGCTATAAGATTTGTTTATGGCGAGGTTATGGACTGTGGACTATCGAGTCGGATATATATTCTCACGCGTGCACCCTCCCAACCACTGGAATGGCAACATAGAACACCATTAAAGTATATCGATAGACCAGCAGTCTACGAGGTAAATAAATATTCAACATATCTTCCATTTATATGAAAGCATCATATCTACAATGCATATACGCCCACACATTCCACCATGCATGCAATAACCAGGACAATGCCAAATCCCATCCATCTATATGCGCTTTCAAATGAGACAATCAGATAGACAAGATCGGTAGATAATGTATGTATGTACTAGTACTGCACTCACGCCCAGCGACTCGCCTCACGCTCACTCTCGACCCGCGCCGCGCGAGCAGCATCATTCTCCTCGTCCTCATATTTGTAGCTGACGCGCCGCCCACCGGCGAGACCGCGCTCCTGGCGATTATCCTGGCGGCGACTGGACTTGCTACCGCCGTCGCGGTGGTCGGCCTGCATCGCCTCGCGCCGCTGCTGTTCTTTGAGCATGCGTTCGCGGTTGCGGGCTTCGCGCTCGAGCGTGTGCGGGTCTTTTTCGGGTTCCGCAGTGCGCGACGGTTTCTCCTTGCGATCGCCGCTGCTGCGGACGTCGTCATCGCGGGTGCGCTTGACGCGCCGTGAATGGTGGCGGGAGGAGTACTCGCTGTCAGCGGGGGATTCGGAGCGGTCGCGGCGAGAGCGTTTTCTGTCGCGATCGCGGTCGCGGTCTCGCTCACGGTCTCGGTATCGATCCCGGTCTCTGTCGCGGTCCCGATCTCGCTCGCGATGTCTCTCGCGATCGCGGTCGCGACGCCGTGCGTCTCGGTCTCGGTCGCGTTCGTCGTCTCGCCGGCTCGGACGGTCCTTGGACGAGCGATAGCTGCGGCTGGAGTTTTCTGTAGGCTCGGGGGTCTTGCCGCGAGGAGAGGCTCCATTTTCTTCCGGGATCAGGGCGAGTCGGTCGCCGTCCCGGGAGTCCGCGTCGCGGCTGGTGCTGCGGTACCGGTGTGAGCGGTGCGAGCGTCGGCCGCTGCGACGATCTCGTTCGCGTTCGCGGTCTCTGTCTCTGCGACGCGACGACCGGTGCGAGTCCACGGATGGAGAGCGTGTGCGACGGGTGTCGTCTGTCGCGTGTCTGTCGTCATACTGATCGTCGCGATGGCGTGGGCGCCGGGGACGGTCAGACCGGCGGTCGGATTCTTCATTGTTGTTATTGGTGTTGTCGGCGCGGCTGGCTGAGCGCTGGCGATAGTGACTGGCGGGCGATCGCGACATGCTCCTGGCTCGGGACGCAGATCGACCGCGAGACTTGGATCTGGATTGTAAACGGGGTGGTTGATCCTCCGCAGCTGGAACTGGAGTCACACTAGAGAATATTCCATGTTAGACTACGGAATGGCACCGCACCGGTACGAGGTTTAACATTGACTCACCTTTGGGGCGGTTCCGAGGGCCTCATGGAAGGCACTGATGAGCGTGCGGATCCGGGACCCTGGAAGTGACGCTGTCGCAAGATACTGGTATTGGGGAGGCCTTCTCGCATTGCGCGCGGCGCAGCGGGGGCGCCTTCAACGCCAGGCCCTCGAGGCATCTGCATGTTAGCGCCGTGCATGTTTCCGCCGTGCATGAACGGGCCGTTGAAGCCTCCACGACCACCATACGGTCCGCGCATGTAGCCGCCGCGTCCAAAGCCCGGGCCCATGTGGCCCATCATGCCCATGGGTCCACCTGGCATCATCTGGGCGGCGTTGGCTTGGTCCAAGCTATCAATGGTTGGAATGCCGCGCAGCTGCGACTCGTCTGGTTCTTGTTGCGTACCCGCCGGGGTAAACTCTGCAGGTTCGCCAGCAGTATCAGCATTGGCGTCCTGCGATGGCTGATCCTGACCGGATGCCGGCTCGCCGTTCTCATTGGGGCCCTCTTGATGGGCCTCCTGGTCTTCCGGCGCTTGAGATGCCATGTCCGAAGGGACGGCGGGCGAATTAGGAGATTGAAACGCTGTCTGATTAGCATTAGGATAGTTGGCTCCCGGGAACGCGTGGCCGCGACCAGCGCCGCCAGGGCCAAAGCCACGACCACGGCCCCGGAAGTTGCCGCGACCAAACCCGGGACCATAATAACCATTCTGGAAGTCTTGCTGCTGTTGTTGCGGAACGCCGTTGGGATTATAGCCGCCAAATCCAGAGGAGGAGGGCCCATACAGCGGGCCCATACCATTTGCGAAAGCATTTGGATTGAATTTATCTTGGCCTCCATTCCACATATTGTTCTGTGAGCCGTCCCATCCGCCATACATGCCTTGACCAGCGTTGTAATTCATCCCCATATTCATGCCATTGTTCATGCCATTCATGTTCATCCCGTAGCCCCCAAACATTCCCGGATTCGCGGTCATCGGGCCCATCATGCCGGACATTGCTGGATTGACAGTCAGTATGGGGATCGGGATGATGCGGAGGAAAAAAAGCGACGTACCCATAGGATTCGGGAAGTTGAACATGCCGTTGCCCATGAATTGGGACATGGAGTTGAAGTCCCCGTTGCCGTTCCATCCCATGTTGGGAAACATACCTGGCGCCATGCCCATGCCGTTGGCAGACATGGCACCCATCGCAGGGGTTTGGGAATCGTCTTGTTCGGTGGATTGGGCCACACCCGTTTCACCATTCTCATCGATGTGATCGGTAGATTGTTCTGCGCCATCGATGCCTTCGACGGTCTCGACGGGGACGGATTCATCGCGTTCGGTCTGAGAAGGATCAGTCGATGCACACGCGCACATGTATGAGTTATCAAGGAGTCGGACCTCAGGCTGTGCCTCCGAAGGGAGTCGTTGTTCAGGTTCGGGAACATGTTCGGCGGTGGGTTCGGGAAGATTGGTCTCCACCGGAGGCTCCTGAGAGACGTCTGCTGCCGGGGTTGCTTCGACAGTCTCTTCCGTCGTCTTTACTTCCGGGGTCTCGGATACAGGGGGGATTTCCTGGGATGGAGTCGCCGCATCGACGGGGTGGACGCCGTTGGAGGCGGGCGTGACCGCTGGAGTGGCTGACTGTCGTTCTTTCTCGCGCTTTTTCTCTTCGGTGCGGAGGAAAGCCTTAAGGGTGGTGCGGAGGGCTTTATTCGGCTTGCAGAGATCGGGGGAGATCGGGGTATGCGCGCAGACGGGACAAGTCTCGGGAAGCGATGCTTGACCTGAGCGCATGTTAGAACGTGAAAGATAGAAGTCGGAAGTGGGCGATAACGTACAGGATTCGCAAATGGCCTGTTCACAGCATGGGAGGCGGAAGGCGTTCAGGGCGAGTTTGTTGCAGATTGCGCATCGCAGCTTGAAGGGGATGTCATCTTGCGTGAGGGAGCTGATGGGAGTGGGTTAGTCGGTTGTTGGGGAGAAAGGACGGGACAAATAGCTTCAACGCACCTCGCGATGTCCATCAAGCCCGAAGGCTGATCAGCCGTCGCCATGGGGAGGGAGAAGGGAGAGAAAAGAAAGATTGAGGGGAAAGTTGATGGTGTCAGACGGGTGTAGATGAGGGGAGAAGCGGCGCAGACGGCATGACTTTAAATCGGCATTAGTGACCGGATGAGCGCATCGCTGGAGGCGGGGAAGGAGAGGACTGAGGAGCGAAGAGGAAGGAGAAGAGAAGAAGATGGGATTGAATGAATGAATTGGATGATTGAACGAGGTTGGCTTGGATGGAGCCTCCGAATTTGGCTGTCGGAGTCGGAACGGAAGAACCCTGTTCCGCGGATTTTCTTTTCTTCTTTTTAACCATTATGATTCGTCCGTGAATTATCCTAGCAGGTGTGATTGGGATAGTGTATTTATCTTTCTTTGAGGTCATCTATGCTAAGTACAAGGCACTAGATCACTCGATATGACCGCTATGACCCAAAGGACAAGGCATTAATGGTGATAGAGCTAATATAAGAGAGTATAGCGGGTATAGATCGGTCCCTCAGATTAGATCAAGTAATCGTCCACATCGATGCATCAAATATAACAAGCGATACCTATGATATACTTGATAGTCTATCACGGTTTCAGCTCTGCATCTGGGGAGCTCAGGTATCTTCATCGGGGTGATCAGGTGATTTCGTCAGAGTCATCATCATGATGAATAAGCTCTGGTCCATCGGGATCCAATCAGAGAGGGTGTATAAACGGGTGCGGTGTGGCAATGAGTGAAGTAGGTTCGGTAGTGATGATGATGATGATGAGATTCACCAGGATCACGGAGTCGGTAGTATAATCAGGAAATAACATCTATTGGTGTAGTATAGAAGATAATTTATAGAGCAAAGGAACATTAAAAATTAATAAAATAGAATAAACAATAAATATATAGAGAGAGATCAAATGAGAGAACTTGGAAGTAGAGAACCAGACAACGAGGTGAAAGAAAAAAAAGAAAGTAATTTTAGTGCGAGTCCGAGAAGACCGCAGGGTTAAAAGGGATAAAAGGGCTCTGCTGCTGCCCGGAGTAAAAAACGAACTTCCCTCCCGACCTTACCTTACTGTACAGTCAGTCTACTATCTGCTGACTAACCCCCTCCCGTCGCGTCTCATTATTTTTATTATTTTTATATTTTTATTCCTATTATTCTCCCCACGATATTCTCTCTTCACTTCCGCTTCTACTTCTGCTCTATATATGATCCATCCGCTTCATACTTTGGGAATGCCTTCCTCCCACCCCACCCTTTAATGATTTAATCATTTCTCCTCACAAGGTACGTCCATCTCCATCTCCATCTATCTACTCCATACTGCATGCTGCATACTCCATACTCTTTACTCTTTACTCGACGCGATACTCACCCTTCCCAGCAATGACAGATCAAGACAACTATCGCCCGCAATCTCCCGATCTTTCCACCTTCCACTCCCCCATCTCCCCCTCCGTCACCCAGTCCTACCAGTTCGCCAATCCCCTGGCTCATCGCGCCTCTTACGACGCTTCGCCTTTCTTCACCCCGCAATATCATCAACAGGCGTCCGCGCCCGCCCCGCTCCCCCGGGTGCCCCAACAATACGTTCCGCCTCCCTTCCCCGACTCCAGCTTCGACTCAGACATGGCTCGCCGATCGTCGCGTCTTGCGCGCGCCGCCGAGATGGCCCCCGGCGCTCCCGCGCCGCCCATGCCCGAGCCTCAATTCGTGGAGCCCATGCCCATGCCCATGCCCGCGCAAGTGCCGGCCCCGGCGCCTGTCACGCAGCCGGAGGAGCCATCGCTGCCTCAACCCATCGCAGCAGTGGAGGTGAAGACGAAATTCCCCGTGGCGCGCATCAAGCGCATCATGCAGGCCGATGAGGATGTGGGGAAAGTGGCCCAGGTGACCCCCATCGCAGTGTGTAAGCATCCCCCACTGGAATTCTATGCGCGACGCGATACTAACATACCCTTCTCTACAGCCAAAGCATTGGAGCTCTTTATGATCTCCCTCGTCACCAAGGCCGCCAAGGAGGCCAAAGACCGCAACTCCAAACGCGTTACCGCGTCACATCTCAAACAGGCCGTGGCAAAAGATGATGTGCTCGACTTCCTGGCAGACATTATTGCCAAAGTGCCCGACCAACCCACCAGCCGCAAACATGAAGATGACGGCAGCGATCAGAACGATCAACCTAAACGGAAGCGTGGTGGGCGGCGACCCAAGGACGAAAGTGAGTAACGCCGGGTCGGACACGTCGCGACTGCTTTGTTTCGCGATCGCCGACTCGAGTAGATTTTTTTTTTTTACCTTCGAATACTTTTCCTTTTCTTGTTATGGCTTTAGACTGGATGGAGAGCGGGCGCATACTCTTCTGGCGTTGTGATGGTGGGCATGGTTCTCGGCTTGGCATCTCGCGATGTGGATAGGCTTTTGGTAGCTTGATTGTATTTTTTCTCGACTGGATGAATCGATTCTGGTATTTGAGACTTCTAGGCTGATATATTCCATAGCTTAATGTCATGGCTGTAGATGGTCATCACGTGTAGATAACTCGATGTACCTGCGCTAAACCTGATAAGGCTGGTTTCCGGGGACCACAGGCGCGCTAGTCCCAATCGGGCTGGGTGTTGTCCTGAGGCCCCGACGGGGGTTTCTCCTCGATCTTCTCCGCCATGCGGTCTCTTTGCGCATCATCTATCATGCCGACTTCAGAATGGACTTTGTACGTGTTGACTCCCCGTTCCCTGTATCATTCATCACTAATGTATTCAGTGGTCTCGGCTAATTGGCGGCTCCCGTTCCCTGTCCTCCAAGGGCTTTCGCTCAGCCTCCCCTACTGAGCGGCTGACCACCTTCAAACGAACCTGCAATACCCTCCAGGTGGGAGCATTTTTTTTGCCGTTGATTCCAACAGAACTGACTCCTCGTCACAGCAAATATGGCGCTCCTCTACATCCCCATCCCGCGAGCAGTCCGCGACCATCCACGCGCGCAATTGTATCGAGCGACTCAACTCCGTGCTGAGCGATGAATCGCGCGGTCCTGCTCCACACCCTTGTCTCGCATATGCTGCCTCCTCTCAGATCTTCGTCACGGTGACCAAGCTCGCCCTGTCCTCCTACGATGACGCGATGCTCCGTTCGGCCACCATCTTCTTCAACACTCTGATTGACTCCGAGGTCGATGGCGTCGTGGACAACCGGTTGTTTGCGCGGGCTTTGGTGGATTTGGTTCGACGCGCCGACAAGCACTCTGAGGATGTAGAAGGCAGATTGGTAGAGCTCTTATTCGGTGTGGCCAACAACATCCGTCTGCAGCCGACGATTCTTCCCGCGTGGTTCGCACCCCGCTCCGACGATCAGGAACGCGACCAACAGAACCCCGGGGCGGAATTTGCAGGGGCGATGAGGAAGGACGATTTCCCACTGTTTTACCTGCTCGTTGAATATGTGCATCACGCCGGCCGTGCGGGAGATTTTGCGCGGACCGGTTTGCTGTATCTCATCGAGACTGCGTCCCGATCCAAGGACCTGGAGAGGTGGCTGATCGAGAGTGATTTGGCGACTCTGATGGCTACTGGACTGGGTGCTCTTTACAGTCAACTCGGAAGGTAGGTCAAGATGCCTTGATAAATGGACCATGCTCACCGTCGCAGTCTTTCTTTCGCAGAGGCAGAAGACGAGAAAATCCCCCACATTATCGCTCTATCAGACCACGCCAAGCAGGAGACTGCACTTCCGCCCTCTCTTGGGATCACAATGGACTCGTTCATGTCGTATCTCTTGTTTTGGCAGGATACGATCGACCACTGCAAATCGGCCGAAGTCAACGGGACTCTTCTAGACCATTTCCAGGTCTTGTTCTTAGAACAGCTCTTGTGAGTGATCGTGCCTGTTTCTTTCTATACTTACTGACAGTATAGGTATCCCTCGTTGCTTGAATCTTCTGATGTAGAAGGCGGGTCCACCGCCGCAGTCCTCACCTACCTCTGTCACATCCTCAGCTCCATCGATCAGCGCGACCTTGTCCATCGCATTCTCCACTTCCTGCTCGCGTCGCCTTCCGCTGTCGAGACCAAAGCCCAGACAAATGTGGATATGTCTTTTAGTAGGCGGAAGTCGTTGGATGTCCTAGCAGCATTTTCAGAAGAGGCGGCTCGACCGTCCCCGTCGCTCTTCAATCTCCGAGATCTGACGCTACTCGGTCTGCAGTCGGCGAACCGGCAGACTGTGCTTGCGACGCTACGACTCATGGCTGTTGTGCTTCAGCGTCATCACACCTTTGCGCGGTCGCTCATTCGGACCATCCCTGGCCAGCCGGCCAAACAGCGGACGGTAGGAGCATTGAATGCCGAGCTGCAGGTGCTTGTCGGTATGGCGACGTCAATTGTAAATAACCCAACGCTAGAAGAGTCTTTCGAGAACTACCTCAAAGATTCGACGTGGGTGGTCGAGTCTCGATTGTACATTCCACCGGATGAGGATGATGAAGACTGTCCATTGCAGCTCCGGCAGGAGGCCCCTATTATTCAGGAACTCTTGCATTGTCTGGAGGATTTCTTCACCAACAGCGTGATCGTGAACTTGGCGTTGACAGAGGTCCTCATGAGTATAGCCTCGTCTCATCTAATTTCCCTTGACGGATGGCTACTGGTTGATCCGTCCAAGTACGACTACTCTGGATTCGATTCCACCGAGCCCTCGACGATGCTAGAACAGATCCAACAGGCGCACCGGGAGCCTTCCTGGTCGAGAAGTGACACTCCGAGCCTGACAGCGGTCCTGCAGCAGCTCGTCGAGCGGATCCAACAATGGCGTCGAGAAGTCCCGGACTTTGATATTCTTGTTGCAGCAAGACGCGACCTCCTGCACCAGGAAGATAACCAGGCGCGATATAGCCGCGCTGGCTCATCTTCCGGCACTCCCACCCGGGTCTCATCCGAGCGTCCACCGAGAAAGACGCGGGAAGCTGACGTTGGATCACCACGCGGACGAACATCCCGTCCCCTGGACCTGCAAGCGCTCACGTCATCCCCGCAACGATCTTCCGTCGGTTCCCCTCTACGCGAGCCATCTGTGCAGTCGACACACTCGCGCGATTCGTCCACATCACGAGCCGCGGCGGCGGCGGAAGAGCTGCGCAAGCGCCTTGCTAAGCCGTTCGTCGAGTCGGCTGCACACAAGTCCACCATCCTGGACGAAGCGGACGACGCTGCAGAGGCTCCAGCCGAGGAAGGTAACAGCGCCGTGATGGACGAGGAACTGCGGTCGGCCACGCTCGGCCATGTCCTTACCAATGTCGTAATTCTTTACGAGTTCCTTCTGGAGATTGCGGCGATGGTGCAGGCACGGGGGACGATCTTTGGCGAAGCAGGGTATCCGGGGGTGGAGGGGAGTCAATAAGCTAGCGATTGATGATGTACGTATTAAGAGATGTAGGCAGGATCCTACAGAGACATGTAGTCTATAGATATATCTATGCAGTGACTTGCACGTAAAGGAAGATCAATACACTGGCCATGGGGACAGCCTAGAGTCAACATCAAAACGTACCATGTCTTCGGGATAGATGGATTCAATTCGGAAACAACTGCGGATACACCGGCAACTGCTCATCCGTCTCAACCCTCTCCACGAGACAAGCCGTACCATACGCACAAACCTGCGCAAAACTACCTAGATCCCCCTGGTCAAACCTCAGCGCAATGACAGCGTTGCCGCCGCGCTTCCGACACTCATCCACTAGCCGGCTGACGGCGTCGTTGCGCGCGTTGTACAGCTGTCGCCCACCAGTTAGCCCACTCGCCCTCAATCTCTACGATTCCATATGTAGATCCAGGGAAAGTCAAAGAAAGAAAGCAATGACAGACCATATTAGTAAACCACCGCAACTCACCCCCCGCAATACTCTTCAGCACCATCCCCAGTCCAGCAGCCCAGTTGCGCGAGCGCACGGTGATGCCGTAGACGGTGCCGAAGACTTTGGTGATGCGGTAGCCGGGGACGTCGAACATGGTGGTTGTGATGACGCCTTTGGTGTCGGTGAAGCCTGCAGTCATTAGACTGGCTCTGGATCATGGTGATAGTGGCGGGGACGGCGGGGTGGTGCAGTCTGTACGTACACTGGACATCCGAGAGCTCCGCGGGGAGCTGAGACGGTCCGCTACGCGAGGCGGACTTTTCGTGCGACATGGTGGTTTGGATGGTATGGAGTACTGCGAGTGTAGGAGGTTGAAGTGGTGTTGTGATGTGCTGCGGATGCACCTCGTATTCGGGTATGTGGCTTAGCGGATCTATCTTGGACTAGGTGCGTCGTGTTCTGCTGAGCGTAGAATTTGTAGTTATTCTGTGAGATGTAGGACATAGAGGGCACCTGGTCATGGTGGCTGTTGTTGATTTCTGGGCATCGTTTGCCGGGGAGTATAGGTTCAACTGTGATCTAGGCCTGATGTTCAATTGCCATCAACGTTATTCTACCTCGACAACTACCCCTATGTCATTCTGATCATGACTAGTCTTTATTACTCTTGAACCTGACATGGTCTTATTGCCGTCTTGGAAAGAGTCTATATTCCACTTCCAAACGATGTCCTTTCAACGACAAGTACAACGGCATCGCGGTGACCCATTTGGCGAACCTCTATCTCCGCGTCTAGATCTAATCTCAGGATAATTATAGATGTTCATGCCTTGTCGCATGAGAGCCGATGCTCAAAACCGTAGCAATCACCGAGATCGCCTTGGCATATCCGTGAGAATGAAGCCACACATATATCACACCATATACTACCATCAAATCTTGATGCTATACGAGGCACGGGTCCAAAAATAGGCAGCCCAATGGGGTAGCATGTCGCGTGCTTAAGGGTAAATTAACTCGTAAAAGCCTTGTAGATCTTGTCCTGGCACAGCTAGTCGCTCGTATTCTGATCTATACAGACCTCATTATGCCTTCTCGTCATGACATTCAGTCGGAGAGGACTGAATGAAGGTATAAATACTGCAGTCTATCCCATCTACGACATCATCAAACAGAGACAACCCAAGCGAACATCACAATGCATCTCAAATCCCTCCTCTTTTCAACCCTCCTGACAGGCTCCCTGACAGGAGCCTACCACATCGCCGTAACAGACCAAAACTCCAAAACCGTCCGGGTCTTCCCCCGCGACGCCTCCTCCTGGAACAAAGACGCCATCTACTGGTCCTGGACGGCGGACGGCGGGCCCTGGCCCTGGACCGACAGCTACTGGGCCGATATCTCCGAAGTCAAGATTCGCAAGACGGCCGACCGTGGCTGGGTCGCGCTCGTCGCAACGTCCGCAGGCAAAGTCGGCATGATCGACATCACGTCAAAACGGTCGACGAACATCGACGATGTGGTGTGGGAGGCGTCGCCGGAGGGCAACCCGCACTCGATCGAGCGGATCCCGTACAAGGGCGCGTTTGTGGTGGCCAGCTCGGCGACGAACCGGCTGACGGTGTATGTGCCGGAGGACCCGAACGACGTCAACAACCTGAGCAAGATCAAAAAGTCAGATACCACGTACACAGTGGACTTTGCGCATGGCGTGCTCTGGGATCCGGCAGGCGCGGGCTCGCTGTGGGCGATTGGGCGGAACGTGCTGGTGCGGTATAGCGTTGTCGGCGAGGGGATGGATCTGAAGCTCGTCGAGGAGAAGACGTACAAGTTGGAGGGAAGAGAAGGCGACGACTACACGGGCAACTTGAACGGACATGACTTGCAGAAGAGCTACAAGTATGATGATATCCTGCTGCTGACGCATACGCGGGCAGCGTTTGCGTTCAACACCACCAGCGGGGACTTTAAGCAGCTCATCGCGCAGACTAAGCTGAAGTCGCTGGCGCAGACCGAGGACGGCGAGTATATCTGGATCCGGGGGGAGAAGAATGATATGGGGCAGTATGTGTCGTTCAGCAGTGAGAAGGACCCGGGGACCGCGACGGATCAGAGGGGATGGAGTGATGCTGAGTTTTACAAGGCGAGGATTTACAATGCGGAGTATGAGTAGTTCAGGAGAGAATGAATTGCGGGGTAGAACTAGGTTGTCACCTCCCTTTGTCTTATGTAAAACTATTGTATACAACAATGAGAAGCAATCACAGGTACTTTCTTACTGTACGGAACCAACCAATGCACCGGCCGTTCGAGGTAAATTAAAAGACAGAAAGGTTTCTAGAAAAGACTTCTAGGAACTTTATTAAGGATTATAGAAGGTTTCTAGAAAGGCTTTCGTACGGAGTAAAGACTTTCTTGGGAATGCCGTTGCGAGATACATGTGCTTCATTACCTAAAAGTATTTGCTTTGTCGCTCAGTCGGTTGGATATGCCGCCTTCTAGTCCAATCACATGTCATATCGGATGTGGCCCCACCACGACGATATTATATAAGCCAATCGATTGGATGGAAGGGCACAGGGTCCAACTTGGTAACAACCTAATCTTAGTGGACCGGAAGATACCGCCAATTATATCACTGCCCTCCCTGAACTAGATGCGGATAAGACTTTGGGGTACCTTCTATCGGAGATTAATCCAGCCCCGAAGCGGATCGAGTGTCTCAGATTTCGTGTACAGTTGTCCCTGATAGATACGTGCACAGTCGAGCACGCGATCAGACAGGGTCGAATCAGTCCTGGAATGGCAAAGATAATCGAACAGGATAGTACTCAAAGCTTGATATCGGCGATGTTAGACACAACAGGGGAAGGGCTTATCTGCTATCTGGTAGCTCCAACTCTGTCTTATGAACCTTACCCTAGCGCAAAGTATCTTCTTTGTTATACACCAGGGTAGCAGTGGCGTACGGTTTGCTTTATATCCAAGCCATCCTTCATATTGTAGGTACCTACCGGTCATGCCATTGACACTCGAACAATTCCCTCCTCCCCCAGCCGGAGGAACTATGGCCTAATGTCCACCATCCGAAGCACCAACACGACTACGAATCTCATCGAAGACTTCGTCATTGCCTGCCTCATCGCCATCTCTTGGTACAATGCCATCGAGCTGCTCGTCCTCTGCTTCACCACCTTCAAGAAATATGGCGGCTTCTATTTCTGGGCCCTCCTCGTCTCCTCGCTCGGCATCCTTCCCTTTGGCATCGGCTATATCCTCCTCATCTTCAATGTCTACCCCGGCTATTTTGCCGTCTGCCTCGCAGACGTAGGCTGGTGCGCCATGGTCACCGGCCAATCTCTCGTCCTCTGGTCGCGCTTACATCTCGTCGTCTACTCGCACAGGGTCCTGCGCCTCACCCTGGCGATGATCATCATCGACGGCGTCATTCTGCATATTATTGGCTGGGTGTTCGAGATGGGCGCGCAATCGCCTTCGTCCGGATGGTTCACGCCCGCCTTCGAGATCTTCGAGCGCGTCCAGCTCATCGGCTTCTCCATTCAAGAAATCATCCTCTCTGTCATCTACACCAGGGCGGCGCTTCGACTGCTGAAACTGCGTCCGAGACGACAGTACCGTTCCACGCTGGTTCAGCTGGTCATCGTGAACGTCCTCTTTATTCTGATGGACGCTGCCATCGTCAGCTTCCAGTATGCAGGGCTCTTCCACGTCCATGTCTCCTTCAAGGCGATGGTGTACAGCGCCAAGTTGAAGCTAGAGTACGCCATCCTGGGTAAACTGGTCCACATGTCGGTCATGTCGCACTCGAATTCGGCGCCGACGGATCCGTCCGATGCGTTGGAGATGTCGAGGAGGACGCATAATCGGTCGCATCTGGACCGGACGAGGGATCGGGAACACCGCGAGAGCCAGACGAGTATTATTCGGGATGGGGCGGACTTTCTCGATGGCGAGGATCTCAACAGTTCGACCAAGGAGTCGTTTCCGTCTACGATCAAAGAGCCCGAGACTGCGTGTGCCGAGGCTCATCGCCTGTGAATGATGTATGTACAGGAGAGACTTGGGCTGCACGATCATATTCTTTAATCTATAAGCTAGAAGTTTTAATGATGTACAACAGAAAATAGTCCAATAATAGTGTGAGCGAGCGCCCGAATTGCCGCAAGTAAGACATTCCTCACCACTACCGGGGACACATCCCCAAGCAGCCTCGAACAGAAGGTTTCTGGATAGATCTAGTCTTTCTGCTTCTGCTTGGGACCGGTTCAGGGGACTTAGTCGACCAACTTCCTCCCTGTGCCTCCTCCAACAATTCCAGAATACCCCCCCCCCCGGGATGGACACAATCTATGCTTCAATAGGTGTATTCGACCCTCAGGAGGTGCTAGTATATGCGTTCATGATAACAAATAGATATCAAGGTCGAGTGCCATGCACAAGACTACTCATTATATACAGATACCTCCGTCCATCACGAGGGAACAGTCTGCTCCAACACACCAATATCCTGCTTAACATTCGCATCACCCTCACCCAGCTTACTCAAAGCATTGACCAGCTGCACCAGAATCGGCTCCAGATCCAACCCCAGCGCAAGAGGATTCAACTTATTAGCCAGCTCCGTATTCCTGGAACATCCACTCTTGGTGGTCCCCTCAAATGCCGCCTCCACGAACTTAATTGCATCCGGCAGGGCAACCACCTCAGTTGTCGCGTGTCCACCGCTCTCGAACGTCGTAAACTTGACGTCCGCTCCATAGCCGCACCACGCGTCAACCGTTGTAGAGGCATTCGCATACGGAATGACCTCGTCCGCCGTGGCATGGTAGACAAACATAGGCGCGGTGGGTGTCTCGCTCTTCTGGACGCCCATAACATTCTGCGTCAGCACCTGTTTGATGGTTGGTTCATCGAGGATTCCCCGGCCAAGAGTCTGAATGCTCGTGTCAAACAGCGACTGTTCAAAGAAGCTAGCCAAGTCCGCCACAGCACACTGCGTCGCGGCGGCATCGAGCTTCTCGCGGCCCTCGTCCGTGATGATCCGATCAATCACGGGGTCCAGCTGCGCCCCATACGCACTCGGCGCGGACAACCCGACAATCGCCGCGGGGATGAACCCGCTAAAGGCGCTGTTGTCAAGCAGCAGCAGCGTGCCCGTGAGATTCGACGGCGTGCCGCCAGCCACCCAGCCCTTGACGTCGAGCTCCGGTGCATACCCGCTCTGCAGGGAGGCCGCCCACCCGGTGGCGATGGCGCCGCCCGAGTACCCCACCCCGACGATCATGGGGTCTTCATCGTCCAGACCCAGCTTGCTGTGGAAGTTGGACACGGCGCGCATGCCGTCCAGCACGCCCATTCCCTCCAAGCGACCAGGGCCGAACGCCGCGTCTGGGCCTTCGTAGTCCGGCGACGCGACGATGTACCCCATCAGCAGGTAGGCCTCGATGATGAGCATCTCGACGGAGGCGATGAGGCTGGTCTGCGGGGTGCCGAGCTGGTACTGATAGCTGGGGGTGCAGTTGATGGAGGAGCTGTCGTAGGCCGTGTGGAAGGAGACGAAGCGGTCTGTTTTGGCGCCGAGGGGCTTGAAGATGGTGGTCACCGTGCTGATGGCCGAGCCGTTGACGGCCGTGGTGCGGTAAAGCAGCTGGTGTGCTTCAACCGGGTTGGGGATCAGCCCGAAGAAGGAGGATATGATGCTCCGGGTGCGCAGGATCGTGCCTGGGGCTTCGTTCTCGAAGCCCGCTGGAGGTTGATAGAACGGGTCGTTGGGCGGGGCTTCTGGCAGGCCGCGGGCCGTCGACCAGGTCGTGGGACGCGCCGAGGTGAGGGAGACAGTCAGGCTCACGAGAGCTAGCAGTGCGAGGCGCACTGAGGACCAGGAGGAAACCACCATGATGAGGGTCTTGGGGGGATTAGCACCACCTTGCCAGGCAGGCAGTCTGGGGACGGGCTGGGGACAGCCGCATAGATATGGGCTTTCGTGATCCTCAGGGGATCATCGCATGCTACCGAGGTGTTTGCTGATCAGAACAATACTCCGTAGATTGTAGGGCATGAGCCGGATGAGCCGGGTTGCTTAGATTGCATACGATGGTATACGGTGTAGTATGTGGCCACCGATTGGCCACGGGCTTACTCCGGATTCCGGACTGCAGTTGGGCGTTCATCTGAATTGACTAGGATTCGATCGTCATGGGACTTGCAGAAACCAGGATGCCGATGGAGTCAGGATTGGCGGAGGATGAGCATTCTGGGGGAACGGCTGGGGAACCCCGCAGGTCGATGCCAAAGATCGTCGTTGTCGATCCACATTATCCTCGGCACGACTGAATTTCCATCTGTAATGTTGAACGTGATTCCGTTGATGCCTACGTTGTAGACGTGAGATTTGTGAAGTATGGAGCAATACCTACCATGCACCTTGCGAGTCTGTGGTTCTATATGAGTTCATCGGTTCATCCGGATATGAATGATGTGCGGGTCGTACTGAGGCAGTGGCTGCGCAGACTTGACGAGTAGCACTCCTCTATAGAGAGTATCATCCGACTGCGTAAGGAGTGAAGTTGGTAAAGAAGCTTCCTTGGCCCTTGGCTTTCTGGTTCCTGACACTAAGGCCCGTTGCCGCCGCGGGTGATCGATCAATACGAGTCCATGATGACCTGATGATCTTCAGGAGGTCTGAAGCTCATTCGAGTCAAAACAGCTGGTGCGGATAAGCGGAGAACCACTCAGAGGGTGATACCTCGTGATACCTCGTGGTGTCTGGTGGTGCCTAGTGGTGGTCTGGCTGATGTCCGTAGCTTTGCCCCGAATCGCGACACCCTCATGATCTTCCTTCTTCTCTCAGACGACTTGGTTGACCTGGGTGTATAAGAAGGGAAATTGGAGTCTCAGAATGCAGCTGTTGGCTGCCTTCCTTGGTATTCTTGGAACATCCACTGCTGTCTTTTCTTTTCGTCTGTTGTCGGGACAGCAGGATGGACGAGTCCAACCTGGCAGGCCCTATTGTCTGATTATTAGCCAGCAAAATAGATAAGAGACAACAGCCTATTATAATATATAGAGTAGAAATGTCGAATAAATGATAAAGGGTATGGTACATGGCATATCTGGGCCTGTACCAGTGTCAACCTTCAGCTCGGTAACACTTGAATGGACTGATCTCTTTTGGCTGCCGATTACTGTGATATATAGACAGTCAAATCCTGTTCGACCATCAGAGAACAGATCAAAGTCTGGAGGAAGGCGTATGCTGTTTGTTGAGTCGACAAAACAAGTTCTGGATGGAATAAGAGATATGTTTTCCTGCACGCCCCTGGTCAAGTGACCCCTCCAGCCCTAAATCTTCCCCAGCATCAACCATCTAAATATCTTGTCTAGTGAATATCGACATCTACTTCCTATATATCAATCGCTCACCTACTCAATCCCCACGATGCATCACATCATAATGCATGGATCGTGTCGGACAATTCTACCGCCACCTTGATCACCCCACTCGCACTAACGGGCGCTAAACACGAGTGTTATCTCGCGCTATACCTTTGTCTGGACATTCTCCAGGCCGATCACCGCGCGGTTGAGGTCGTATTCGGCTCTGTCCAATCGCCAGCCCATAACCACAGCGCGTGCGCCTGATAGCCTGCTTGGCTGCAAGGCGTGACAGAGATCGCGAATGATGAAGGCGGGCATCGGCAAATTGGATGCGCGGAACCGCGGCGTCAAAGAAAACAGGGTCTGCGCCAAAGGAAAAAGGAATGAAGGGCGTAAATAAAATATTTCGATTCCCCTCATCCCCCACTTTTCCTTCGATCTCACATGAAATCGCTTTAATCGCTTGAATCGCTTGTCTGTCGATAGACATGGATACAGAACAATATGCGGGTAGCTCTGCTGCCGCAAAGGCCAGCGCAGACCAGCATGACAAACGCCCTCCGAGTCCCCCCTCGGAGGAAAACTCGATCGCCCATGGCGAAAACGACTTGCTCCACGGGGAAAAGGTGGACGAGGTGCTGACTGCCAAAATGGCCCTGGTCAACGACGTGAGTGTTATCAGGAGACGGATCTGGCCTTCCTCCCCATGACGTGACATGCTGCTGTGAGAATGAATTAAACGAACCTCCACGATCCCTAGACCATCGATGAGATCGGATTCACCCGCCACCAATGGAAGCTGTTCTGCCTCAATGGCTTCGGATACGCCGTCGACTCGCTCATTCTCCTGCTCCAGTCCATCATCGCCGGCCAGGCCGTGAAGGAGTTCCACCCCGCATACGAGACCGGCCTGACAATTGCTGTGTACACGGGTATGCTGGTGGGCGCCCTGTTCTGGGGGTTCTCCGCCGATATCATCGGTCGGCGGTTCGCCTTTAATGTATCGCTGTTCATTTCGAGCGTTTTCACGATCGTCGCGGGCGCGGCGCCGAACTGGATTGTCCTGGGATTGTTTATATGCTTGAGTGCGTTTGGCGCTGGAGGGAATCTTGTGTTGGATACCACGGTCTTCCTCGAGTATCTTCCGAGCAAGGACCAATGGCTGTTGACCCTTATGGCCGCCTGGTGGGGTACGGCTTCGCCTGCACACAACCTCCTGACTGTTCCAGCTAACTGTGCAACCGTCTAGGAGTCGGCCAGCTGATTGCTGGTCTGTTCGCGTGGGCCTTTCTCCCGAACTTCTCCTGCCCCGAAGACGGCCCCTGCACCCGGGAGAACAACCAAGGCTGGCGGTATGTCTGGTTCGCATCGGGAGCCTTTGTATTCGTTCTGTCTATTCTCCGAGTGACCGTCGTTCGACTGGAAGAGACACCCAAGTTCCTCCTGTCCGAAGGCAAAGACGAGCAAGTGGTGCGCGTGCTCCAGACGATCGCCACGCGCTACAACCGGCCCTGCAGCCTCACACTGCAACGACTCCAAGCATGCGGACCAACAGTCCAGCGAGATACAAGCACTATGGCGCTCACCCAGCGTCTAGTCTCTC
Organism: Aspergillus aff. floccosus IMV 01167; assembly: GCA_001931935.1. Classification (NCBI taxonomy): domain Eukaryota; kingdom Fungi; phylum Ascomycota; class Eurotiomycetes; order Eurotiales; family Aspergillaceae; genus Aspergillus; species Aspergillus aff. floccosus IMV 01167. Next base: position 821,884 of record MSJE01000052.1, on the reverse strand, counting down.
TCCGCGAAGTAGTCTTCCACTTCAAAGGGCTGTACGCAACGCGGAAAATGGCGCTCTCGACCAGTCTCGTGTGGTTGTCGTGGCTGCTCATCGGCCTTGCCTACCCGCTATTCAACGTCTTCCTCCCAGTGTATCTGCAGTCGCGCGGCGCCGAGTTCGGTCAGGATAGCCCGTACATTACGTGGCGCAACTACGCGATTACCAACTTGTGCAGTATCTTTGGTCCGGTGCTGGCGGGGTACATGTGTCGTTCGCGCTGGTTCTGGGGCCGTCGCGGGACCATGATCATCGGGGCGCTGGTGACGATGGTCTTTTTCTTCTGCTATACGCAGGTGCGCACGGCCAGTCAGAATGTCGGATTCACGTGTACCATCAATTTCTGCCTGAACGTGTACTATGGGACGCTGTATGCGTATACTCCGGAGGTAACCTCGTCCCACCCTGCTGACTTGATTTTGGGAAAGCATTTAAACTGACCATGTAGGTATTCCCCTCGGCACATCGAGGCACAGGAAACGGCGTTGCGATTGCGCTGAACCGTGTGATGGGAATTGTGAGTGCGGTGGTGGGAGATGCCGCCGATGTCAGTCGAGTCCTTGACCCTCTTTTCGCTTCGCATACTAACTCTTGCAGACCACGACCTCTGTGCCGATCTATATCTGCGCGGCCCTGTACATAGTCATGGCGATCATTGCGGCCATCTTGCCGTTTGAGCCATTTGGGCGACGCAGTAGTTGATTTCCCGATTTGGCAGGGCAGCAAGGGGCCGACTGTAAACCAATCAGAGGCGTTGAGTTGACAGGCCCCCCCTGACTTGGACCGCGTGGGTGTGGGGCGCTAGCAGAGTCTGATTGGTGGGTGATGACGATTTGGACTATCGAATTGTCTGTTGTGTGCCAATCAGGGGGAGTGTCTGGTCTACGTCAGCAATCAAAATGCCCATTTTTTGAATAAAGAATAAACTGAATAAATGCATTCTATGAATGAATTCTTTACTATGAACCCGATGTACAGTATGAACAAGTTATAATCCACAGAATATTGATCAAGCCAGATAGACCAAATATCACCTCCTGTCAGATTGTCCTACAGATTTCTATTCTTATTCCAGACTAGCATCTCGAACCACTACTGGGCTGTGAAGTGGATCCGGCTTCAATAATTCATCAGGCTGCCCTTTTTGGTCCTTCCGGAGCACCCTGAGGTACCTCCAAAGTACCCAACTCCGTTCTCTCCCTTGACTTCCTCTCTTTCTCTTCATGTTTCTCACTGCCGTCCATATGTAAACCCATTCAATCAGTCTCTCTCTATATCCACCACATTCTACCCGGCAATGGTCCATCGCAGCCATGCCCCCTGAAGCCAGCGACTTTGACCGGGAAGACGCCCCGTTTCTCCCCTCCAGCAGCCACACCCCCAAGCACCACGACGAGCCGGAACTAGACGAGAAACATGGCGCAGAGACGCCCAGGGTGATCGACCCCAAACTCCGCTTCCGCCTGATGGTTACTCTATTCGCCATGATTCTTGCCGTGGAGGTCGGCGTCGTCATGGCCGGCGGCCCCATGACCCGCATCTATGAATCCATCGCCTGCCGCGAGTACTTTGCGGCGAACGATCCGCGCCAGATCGGAGCCAACGGCGAGGTCGAGGAGAGTCTCTGCAAGATCAAGGAGGTTCAGACCGAGCTGGCCGCCGTAAAGGGGTACATGGAATTCTTTGATGGCTTACTCAGTAGGTGGTGGTTAACGGATGCAGCATACGGCCCACGCCTAGTGCATCTTGTTTTGGATGCAAAGATGTATGCTCACCATTGCTCTAGGTATCTTTCTGGCTATCCCGTATGGGCTCCTCGCAGACCGCCGCGGCCGCAAGCCCACCCTGTGCCTCAGCATCCCCGGCTTTGCCCTGAACTGCATTGTACTGTTTGTCGTCATGTGGTACTCGGATGTATTTCCCCTGCGGGCGGTCTGGGTGTCCTGTCTGGCCTGGTTGTTCGGTGGTGGACCGGTCGTGGCATTTGCCATTATCTGGACCATGATGTCGGACGTGACCACCGAAGAAGAGAGGTACGACTGCAGAATGCAAATGTAGGAACTTGTGCTGACTGTTCAAAGGGCCGCCATGTTCTTCAAATTCGGAGTCGCCAGTATGGGGGCTGATTTCGCCTCGACGGCCGCCAGTTCCTGGCTGATGGACTTTGATCCGTGGATTCCCCTGCTGATCGGATGGGCGGTGGTATTTGTAGGGGTGCTCTTCGCCCTCACGCTGCCCGAGACGATGCATGCTTTCCCAGCACGACAGTCGGAAAAAGGCACGCATCTAGAGATGGCCCGGCTCTCCCTGGCCAGCGATGGGCGGAAAGACGCCCTCAGCAAAGAATACGACCGGGATACTCTCGACGTCGATAGTGATGACCATCGGTCCAAGCGCTTCTCGAAATATCCGATCCTGGACTCCCTTAAGACGCAATGTCGCACATATCTCTCCCCGTACGCCTTTATTATCAAAAACAAACGCATCACCCTGCTCCTGACCGCCTTTCTCGTCTACCGACTCAGCCGCGGCTCGTCCTGGTTCCTGATCCAGTACATATCCGTGCGATACAACTGGTCCCTGGCGCAGGCCAACTTCCTCATGTCCTTCAAACCAGCCCTGACCATCCCGCTCTTCCTGATCGTCCTTCCCGCCATATCGCGCTACCTCCTGCGGACCATGCAAACGAACAAGAAGGACCTGCAGCTCGCCCGCGTCAGCATCATCTTCCTCGCCGCCGGCACTCTGGGAATAGGCCTGTCACCTTCTATCGCGGCGTTGGTCCCCAGTTTATTACTGCAGACGGCCGGCTCGGGCTTCGTGTACCTCACCCGGTCATTGATCACGACGCTCGTCGAGCGCGAGGAGACGGCGCGGCTGTTCACTATCATCGAGGTGCTGCAGTCTGTCGGCAACGTTATTGCCAGCCTGGCTATCACCGCCGTGTTTCAGATCGGGCTCGAGCTGGGCGGGGTGTGGATCGGCCTTGCGTGGATGATGACCAGCACGGCGTTTGCGCTGGTCGGTGCGGCCATCTGGATGTTTCGGCTGCCTTCGACGGGAGACGACACAGACAAAGAGGGTGAAGTTTGAACGCTGTACTTCCAATTCTTGTATATATCTATCCATCCATAGACTTTAGACCTTTTGAAGAATCGTGTTATCCCGCAAGGGAATTACACAGCCTCAGCTGCCACCAGAAGGAAATACGGCCGATGTCTCTCGACCGCATACTGCGGCTCCTGGACCACATCCTCGCGGGAAACCGTCCACTCTTTCAAATCCGCCAGCGCAAACCCACTCGCCCGCAAAACCGCAAGGTACGATTCCAGTGTGCGATGGTACTTCCTCACCCCGTCCGTCCCCAGCCAACTGGTAAACCGCGGGCCCTCCTCACAGTACGAGTTGAGCGGCCAGAATGCGCCCTGGACCTCTGCGTCGTCCTTCACCTCCCCGGAACGCTGAAACGCCGGCCCCGGCTCGATAGGCGCCGTGCAGACAGGATGCTCCACAGAAAAGACCAGCCTGCCGCCGGGCCGAACGCAGCCTCGAATCTGGCGGAAGAGTCGTGCAAGATCGTGGATGTAATGGAACGTGAGGGAGCTGTACACGAGGTCGTACTGGATTGACTCGCTGTCGAGGGTGATGGTTTCGAGATCGGCGATATCATATGAAATTGAGGTCCTTGGCGCGGGGGATTGTGTCTCGAATTCCCGCGCCTTCTGTATCATGTTCTTGGAGACATCAACAGCTGTGATGTGCGCTGCACCGGCATCGCGCGCCCACCGCGCGAACCAGCCGTACCCGCAGCCTAGATCAAGGACTTTGTAGTCTTTGATACTGCGTTGTGCGCCGAAGACCATGTCTCGGATGACCGGCCATTCTTTGGCGCCGTCAAGGCCCTGCTGAGAGCGCGGGAGTGTAGCGTATGACTTGAAAAAGTCGCTGTTGTCGTATATGTTTTGGGTGGCTGGAGACATTGTGAGTGAGAAGCAGAGAGATGTGGATGGTTTGAGAGAAAGTGTTGAAGGTAGGGTATGATTTCCTTTTATACTACGTCTAGGCAGCGGGACTAACCGGATGCGGTGTCCGATCTAGTGCCAAGAGCCATGTGTTATAACGTATATCAAGCTGGAGGCCCTGACGGTCCATCAACGAACTCTACAATTGAAAGGCATACAACAAATTGATTTCATATAAAAGCACGGCCTGCGTATTAAATAAGTTAATGCAAATGAAAACTGAGGTCCGGACCAAGATTCATTGGCAGTTTCAGGTCGACAGAGCTCGAATCCCTCTCCGGCAACATCTGGCCTGGCAGCTACGCTAAACAATCGACAAACCGAGCAATTGGCATAGACCACGACTCCTCTGCTGCCAGCCAAAGTGCAATCTTCCTCCACTCATCCGCTATTTTCCCAACCCACATCGATGAACAGTTGGCGATTGCACCCTGCAAAAACAGCACAATATTGCTCCCATTCGGACCCCCGCAGCCTGCACTCGCCAACAGCCCGAGTTTGGTGCGTATATGTGTCTGCGCAACCCTCATATTCCGGAACGGGTTGTCACCAAACACAGCAGAGCCAAGGCCCGGCATCCAATTGAAGATAAGAGACTCTGCAACCCGGGGTAGTACCGCCTCTGCAGGGAGACCGAGACGTCGGAAGACCTCATACCATGGCACGTTCGCATGCGCTGATAGCATGGTCTGGACCCGTTGAATGTGTAGGAGGTAGTCGAGGACCGTCTGCTCTGGCTGGAAGGGAATGAGGTTCAACACGCCGCTGAATGTCGGGCCGGCGACATTTGCCGCATCCAGTCCCGTCTGAGCTGCTAATGAGGGCGGGAGGAACGGGAACGTGCAGCGGTTCGCCTCCAGGTTCAAGAACAATGCATGCGTATGGTTTGTATGAGATATTGCTAGAAGTGCCAGTGCCGCTTTGAGAATCACTGGGGCCGTGACCTGTGGATATCTTTCTCGGAGGTGGACAAATGATGGAGCAGCGAAGGTCACAATGTGTCCATCTTGATCAGCACGCTCGGGCGAGACTTCGAGCTTATGTGTCGGATACGGCCACAGTGCATGGACGTGTTCGTGTATGTCGTGCAGGTACTCCATATGGACCTCGACCGCTGCTTCAGCGCGGGGAGACTTGCGCAACGCATGGTAGCTGTCAGCCCAGACATTAAAGCAGACGCTCTGGGGTAAGGGACTCCGGCCCAACGCGGAGTCGATGCAGTCATTCAAGTATCGATGGTACACGGCATCTAATATGGAATGAGAGGCTGCGCGATTGTTAGGTCTCGATTTCTCCTGTGAAGACACAGACACTCACTATTCGATATTAGTGCCGCCGACTGAGTTTCCTGAACAAAGACTATCAGAGCACGGAATAACGGCCCTGGGAGCAGAGTATGGCTTGGGAAGGGATAATCCATGTTGATCCTTTGAGCGTCTTCCACTGTTTCCACCGTGCCATAGTCCAGAACACATTGATCCAGCATTGCCTCAGGGCGGATCAAAACGTACAGGCCCAATTCAGGGTCCTGGAGCTCTGGATCAATGATCATAAAAGAGAGAAGTAGTGGATTGTTTCGAATTGTTGTCACAGTTGCTTCACGAAGTTCCTAACGGTTATTAGCAAGCTAGTCACAAGTTCACTGGAATGCACTCACTGCAGCAGTCGCATTGTTGGTAATGATTAGGGTGCGGATATTCCACGTATTGACGACTTTTGTTCTGCAGATTGTCTGAATGAAATCAGTACAGGGGGTAACCCCCATAACGTCAACCCAGCCTAGGTTGTACTTCCCAACGGTCTTCTCAATTGCGGCCCTCGTTGCCCCAGCTGCATACTCACTCCCGCCTGCATGGACCATATCATCACATCCAAGGCAACGGCTCTGGTTTGTCCGTATTGGGATCCACGTTTCTTTGCCGTGCTGCTCGCTGGCTTCCAGAAGCTGGACTTGGTCTGCAATGTTGGACGCAGCTAGCCATTGCGATAGCGAAACGTACCGTCCAGTGTCTCTCTGAACAGCCCCACGTACGCTCTGCAGAATGATGCTGTCAGCGAACTGCGACACAGGGACTGTCACATCAATATCCTCCAACTTCTTCCCCAGGACACTAGCCCATGCCATCTGAAGTGCATGCGCCGCGCCGGACTGGGATACCAGGCGTTGTCCACCTCTGGACGCATGTGAATGGCGATACTGATTCACTATCTCCGATAGCTTTGATTTTTGAACCTTTCCCAGGGCGGTTTTTGGATAATCACTCAGACCCAGAGATTGTAGAGATACCACGTTAGTTGGGACATGTGAAACTCCCAGAGATGACTGAATGATGTTGGACATGCGTGCTATCAGATCATTGCTGATGTCTGCGTTGACTACAGCCATTGGGGTCTCCCCTGCCATGGTATCGGGTGCTGCGATGATCTGAGGTTGAAGCGAACGAATCTCAGGCACTTCGGATAGGACAGACTCTATCTTTGCAGGCGATATATTTTCACCCCCGCGGATAATCAAGTCCTTGTATCTGCCGTGGAAAATTACTTGACCGTCCTCACCTGCAAACACTTTGTCGCCCGTTCGAAACCATGTCTTGCCGTCCGCCTCATAGAAATCCTCGCCATCACCATTGAGATACGAAGAAATCAGCGAATCCCCTGAATAATGTAGCTCTCCCGATGCCCCAAGAGGAAGTGGACATTGTTCGCCCGGTGCACATATGCGAACAGCGGATCCGCAGACAGGCCTGCCAATAGCCACATTCGATCCTTGGAGGATGTTTGCTAGATCACTCGTCGCACCGGTACACAAGAACACACCCTCGGTCATGCCGTAGTAGTTTTCAACCTGGCACCCATTGAGGCGCCTCTGGCACCGCCTGAATATCTCGGGTGTAATTGCCATTCCGGCAAAGACCGCCACTCTGAGGCTCTCAATGCTAAGTTCAGAGGCCTCCAAGACGTCTTCCAAACCGTATACCATGGTTGGCACCATGGCGATATGAGTGCACCTCTCTTGACATAGACCCTCCGCTGCGCCTCGTGGTCCGAATTTTGCACCCGGGAATACAACACAAGCGCCTCGAATCAGTGACAGCATCGTGCAAATAAACCCGAAGGCATGGTTGACTGGAACGGGGACCGCAACACGATCTGCTACCGAAACAGAGCCTAGGCTCAATGAGTCTCGGAGACTATTGAGCCATCGCGCTGGCTTTGTCAAGCAGCCCTTCGGCACTGACGTGGTGCCGCTCGTAAAGAAGATTGATACTTCTTCCGACTCATTGGAGAAAGATTGTTCTTGATCTCCATCTGGGTTGGCACCAAGAAGTGAATACATAGGCACCCACCCCGTTTGATTCTCATTTATATCACATAGTATTTTGAGCGCCTTTGAAGGGAGAGACAGATGCTCGTCGACTTTACTTGCATCCAGGTCCGTCGCGGTGAGAATTGCACACTGCTTGGCAGACTGATATGCGACGACCATATCCACCATGTGCTGCATTTCATCGACTCTTGACAAAATTTGAGGGTTGATTGGGATATGAATTAACCCCATTGTGTAGGCTGCCAGGGCAGCAGCAACATACTCCGCCTGGTTCTGGCATAATACGAAAAAAGGAGTCCCTGCAACTATACCATTCAGAGCGAGGCCGCTGGCAAGACGCGTCACGGCCTCCGCAAGGGTGGAGTATGTCCATCGGAGGTATCGCTGTGTGCCTCCTGACGCAACGTTCGGTAGATCATACAGTCCCGGGCGTTGGTGAGTGCAGGCGAGCGCAATGCCGTCAGGATGCTGTTCGACAATATTGTTGAATTGTTCCATGATTGTTTTCTCGGCAATGGGCATCGCTCCTGTGAAATCACTCACGTCTCGACCGTCGACGTCCATGTTGTAGTTTGAGTTGCAAAAGTTAATCGATGTGACTCTTCAGCTCTCCAGAAAAGGGGATACAGGATTCGTCGACAGATAATATACGACTTAGGGATCGTGAGATGCCAACAACCCAGGAGGTCAACCGTCACAATGACCCGATGAATTCATCAGCTCATCATATCCTTTTTGATATGTCTCTGGACTATGCACCCGGCCGTAATAGGCATACGCTCGAGCTCTATGGATGATGTAAGGTCAGTGTACAATTGGTTGTCCTCACGTACATGCATTTACAGTTCGTGCAAACAGCGAACCACCTGCGACTAGCTGTTGACCAGATCGACCTTTTGTGAAACCTTCGTGGATACAAGATGCGTCTGATGTCAACACGCGGTCATTCCGAATCTACGATACTGCGAGGTCCACTTAAGACCGGTTACTAAACCATAGATACTTTGAGATCGTGCAGATACGAGTCACCTGGGCGCCAAACATCCACCGGATCGGTCATTATGCATGAGCTCTGGAGGATTGACAAACTCTAACCTTATGAAGGCGACTTGAAGCCTATCTAGTGCCAATCATAGCGATACCACTAGAAAATGCTTATATAGCAAGTATCTAGCAATACAGAAGAGCAAAGCACGGCCTTGGAACACTTTTCTGCCCTTGTTCTTACATTGTACCATGACCGACATCAAGCCGACTGCCTTCCTGCCTCGCCCGCTGAAAGTGGTTGTTATTGGCGCTGGGTAGGTCGACTTGATCGCCAACGTCAGATCTCGCACACTAACTAAGCTCGATCAGGATTTCTGGAATCCAGATCGCTCATGAGATCTCTTCCAGCCTGCCTAACATCGACCTGGAAATCAGGGATAAGAACCCGCGCGTTGGTGGAACCTGGTATGAGAATAGATATCCAAAGTAAGTTGCGCCTGATAGCACAAGTTCTCCCTGACTGTGACAGTTGTACATGCGATGTGCCTTCACATACATATCAGTTCAGCTGGAATTCAAATCCGAAATGGTCCAAGCTCTACGCCCCTGCCTCGGAGATCCAGCAATATCTGGAATCAACGGTAGAGAAGCATGATCTGCGACGATACATCTGGCTCAACTGGAACTGCGTTTCGGCACAGTGGGAGGAACGCACTGCTCATTGGACAACTGTCTTTGAACATACACAGTCGAAGGAGGCTCAGGTGGTCGTATCAGACGTCCTAATCTATGCTGTCGGACGCTTAAATAATTACCGGCTCCCAGAAGTAGAAGGCATGAGGAATTTTCAGGGCGATATAGTGCATACCGCGTGCTGGCCTGCAAGCCTCGATGTTAGGGAGAAGACAGTTGTGGTGGTAGGAAATGGAGCCAGTGCCGTGCAGTGTGTGCCGGCTCTGCAACCAGGTGGGTTGAATCCGGCTTCCATCCGTCAAACCCACTGACCTCAACCAAGTTGCGAAGAGTATTGTAAACATCTTCCGTGGACCGACGTGGGTCACACCCCATATTTTTTCAGAGGATGGCTCTGTCCAGCGAGACTGTCAGTGTTCCTCAACCTGAATGCGAAGTATTGCTGACGAGTGCTCAAAGACACACAAACTGAGAGACTATCTTTCCAGCATAGCCCGGGCACGTATTACGGCCATCGGAAGTCCTTGGAACAGAAGCTTGCTGGAGGGTTCCGAGGGCTGTGGAAGGGCACATTCGCCCAAGCTCAATTTACAGCACAAGCTCGCTCATTTATGGAATCTAACATCCATGATCCGGCGCTGCGTGATGCGCTCATCCCAGACTTTGAAGCGGGATGCCGTCGGTTCACGCCGGGGGCGCACTATCTCCGCGCTTTGCAGGAATCAAATATCACGTATGTGCGAGACAAAGTTGTACGGTTAACCCAAAATTCTGTGATCACCCAAACGGGGAAAGCGTACCCATGTGATATTATAGTATTCGCGACCGGCTTCGAGCCCTATCAGCCACGGTTCCCTGTGATGGGGCGGGATGGATGCTCACTGGAAGAGTGTTGGCATCCAAAGGGCCCATGCGAGAGCTACATGGCATCAATGGTGGCTGGGTTTCCGAACTTCTTTGGTCAGTGCACATTCTTGCTCACGTATCGGATGTTTAGCTCACATTTGTAGCATCCAATCCCCCTATCTGCCCGGTCAACGGATCAGCGGTCCCTGGTATTGAGCGAGCGGCAAATTACATGGTCCGAGTGATCAGCCGCTTGCAGACCGATAACTTGCAATCCGTTTGTGTCAAATTCGAGGCCCAGAAAAGGTTCAACGAGTGGGCGCAAAGCAGAATGCCGGCGATGGTGTGGTCCGGGTCTTGTAACTCATGGTGTGGGTATATTGAACCATATAGACGAAGGAAAGACTGACCGTCATAGACAAGAATAGGGACGGCAAGGTGATAGTGCCTTGGCCGGGGACAGTGCTTCATTATTATGCCGCAACGAGGATTGTACGCTGGGAGGATTTTGATCTACGTTTCCAGGGTCATGAATATGAGAGCTTTGGAAATGGCATCACCCAAGACGGGTTCGTACCAGACGAGTTTCCTTGGGTCGCACAGGGTACATCGACGGTGGGCATTGTGTCCTGGCAAGCACTTACTGCAAATATTCGAGCGATGTATTACTCCGTGCAAAGATGGTTGGGTGGATTTCTGTCACGGAATAGAGGTTACTAAAGTATGGTTGATGTGTAATATCATGACGGATACTTTCATCTAGCCGGCATGATCTGATAGACACGTAAAGCCATATGGTGCGTATATAGCATATCGTCCAAGATTATCACCATGAGGAGAAGTAAAAGACAATAATGTGTTGTTGATAGTATAGGACGCGGCTAACCTAAAACGGCTAGCCATGTGACTGACATGTGAACTTCCATCGTCATAATCATCTTTCTCTTTCGTCTTTCTTCCGCTTCTTCTTCCCTTCTCTCTCCCTCGATTCAATATTCTTCCCTCCTGCCCAGACTCGCGTCGCGCACACCGACCTCGCTCCTTTCTCACATTGCTCTCGACAACCGCCGAGTACTCTGTCAAATCTCCTCCCGGTGATGGCCCCTTGTCGAGTCTGTTGATTCCCCCTCAGCCTCAAACATGGAGAAATTCACTCAATTCCGGGATCGAGGTATTTCCCCCTTGACCATGACACCTTCAACTGTACGACTGTTCGCTCATTCATACGCATCCAGGATCCGGCATTGCTCCCTTTCTTCCGATCCCCTCCCCCTCCCAAGGCCTCTGGCTTCCCGTCAATATATGCCTCTTCTGCTTTCGCCTGCCGATTCTCGTCTTCCTCTGTGTCGGATACTTCCTCCTCATCCAGTGGTTTCCACTCGGCTTTTATTTCAAGAAAGCCTGTCTCGCACTGATCCTGGGCACGTCGACAATCATATGGAACGACCTTCAGGTGGACGGTGTACGGAAAGGCTCCCTCTCCAAACAACGCCATGATACCATGCCCGGTCCCGGCGACGTGATCGCGTCCTCGTTCACCTCCCCGATAGACGCTATCTACCTCGCCTTCATCTTCGACCCGATCTTCACCGCGTCGTATCCGAATTCGCGCCAGGTTGAACACATCTCCCTCCTGCAGGCGATCCTCCGCGCTTTCTCTGCCCCCCAGATGAACCCACCCCAGGGCGCGCAGCTGGTGGATCTGGCCACCTTGATCCGGAAATACCCCCGTCGCACCATTGTCACCTTTCCCGAGTGCACCACCACCAACGCGCGCGGCATCCTGCCGCTTAGCCCCTGTCTATTGAGTGCCCCGCCGAACACCCGGATCTTCCCCGTCAGCTTGCGCTACACCCCCGTCGACATCGTGACTCCTCTGCCTGGATCCTATCTGAGCTTCGCCTGGGCCTTGATGAGCAACTGGTGTCATTGGATGCGGATTCGCGTGGCCGAGGCGGTGGTCACTGGACGGAATGGGGCCGATGCCCCCGCAAAGCCGGCGCGCCGATCCACCTACGACACCAACCTGTTGGATATTCTGGACAGCGACCAGGCGGATGGGTTGTCGTCGGAGACGGGCGCCTCCACGCCCAGCGAGAAGGCGCTGCTGAACCAGGTTGCGGATTCGCTGGCTCGACTGGGCCGAGTCAAGCGAGTTGGGCTGGGAGTACCCGAGAAAAAGGACTTCGTGCGGATGTGGACAAGGACTCGACGGACATGGTAGTTGAAGGTTGGAATATGCTCGTATATTTTGATATCTGATATGAATAGGAGTTTATGTTATGATACCAGTGTTCTTTTATGCGAATTGTCCCACAATGCTATTCGAATCAACTTGCGATCGATGCAGCCGGGATTGGTCTCACCGGTCCAAGCCAGCTACCATTATGTGAAGTCATTGGCAGTGATTCTGCTAGATATCAACCGGCAGACGGCAGATCGGAAATTTTACTCCGCCGTGTAGCGGCTGGAATACGGTTCACAACACGCTCGGGGGATTACCCGCCTGTGAATCAGCAAGATTAGTTCTCCCTGTCGGGTCAATTTTGTCTAAGGGTTGAAACTGGTGCAGAAGCAGCTGAACACAGAAACACCCAGATCCTGCGGTTGGTTGGACAACCAGGAAACGTGAACGGTATAGACGATGCCCTAAACCGTACGAATTTGTCGAGCGTGCAAAGGATGAGAGGGTTCGTTTTACCCAGACCAGTGACAAACACGAGGTACGTATGGGGAAACATCCCCCGACATACCTCCAAACTCCGTGTCCTCGGACATTGCCTCCATGAGACGGCAATATAGAATACGAAGTGGCACAGCCCTAGTCCGTGGGATTTCGTCAAGTGTTCACGCATTGGCTTCTGACAAGCACTGGCGCACGGATATACTTTCCCGCCAGCGATAGCTTATCGGAAATAGGCCTTTGCGGACATATCATCGCGGTTTGCGATATAAATACGAGAACAGGGGACCCTACATCCTGTCTCAGACCACCACAAGAATTTCACGACAATACACAATGGCCACCCACAACGCTCTCATCTTGCACGAACGGGGCAAGCCCATGACCTTGGAGACGGTCCCCCGTCCGGTCCCCAAAGTCGGCGAGGCAGTGGTACGCGTTCTAGCTGCCGACGTGGTCCCCTACATGAACGAAGTGCTAGACGGCACCCGTCCCTACCCACTCTCCCTCCCCATGACCCCGGGCAACAGCGCCATCGGACGCGTATTCGAGGTCGGTCCTGACGCTGTCTCCCTAAACCCAGGCCAGCTCGTCCTTTGCGACGGAATGATCCGCGCGCGGGACGCCCCCGACGAGGCCATCTTGTACGGCCTCCACGGCGGGTCTCCCGCAGCACAGAAACTGATGGACGGGGAATGGCGTAACTCCTCGTACGCCGAGTACGCGCGCTTCCCGCTGGAGAACCTCTACCCGCTGAACGAGGATGTCCTCGTGCGGAGCTTGGGGTACAGCTTCGCGGAGCTGGCTCTGATGCCTGTGTTCCTTGTGCCGTTTGGCGGGTTGTCCGAGGTGGATGTCAAACCGGGCGAGGTCGTCATCGTCGCGCCGGCTACTGGGCGTTATGGTGGCGCTGCCGTGGGAATGGCGCTGGCGATGGGTGCCACTGTCATTGCTGCTGGTCGGAATACAGACGCGCTCGCCGCGCTGCAGAAAATCCACACTGCTCACGGGCTTCGCTTGAGGACGGTTACTGTCACGGACGATCCTGCAAGGAATAGCGAGCTCTTCCGCGAGGCAGCGGGTGCTGGGGACGCGGATGCGTATCTTGACTTTTCGCCGCCGGCTGTCAAGTCGAGTGCGTTGCTGACTGCGGGTTTTGGTGCGCTGCGTCCGTTCGGGCGGTGCATTATCATGGGCGGGTTCTTGGGGAATATTGAAGTGCCGTACATAGAGGTCATGCTTAAGAGTCTTCGGTTGCAGGGTCGGTTCATGTGTTCGCGGGAGCATGTCGAGCGGCTGGTTAAGATGGTTGAGTCGGGGTTGCTGCCGTTGGGTGAGAAGGCTGGTATTTCTCGGACTGAGGAGTTTGGACTGGCGTCTGCTGAGGAAGCTTTGAAGATTGCTGCAGAACGGTCCGGATGGGGAGGCCATGTTGTTTTTACTCCGTAGTTACTTACATCCATGCAATATTTCACCTGTATATTCCCATGCCATATCGTAAACCTGTCCATGCTACACGCTCCCTCCATGTCTCCTCGGCACAAACTCACACACCAACCCCTCCTGCTGCACAAACCAAACATTTCTCGTCTTCCACTCCCTCTCCGGCTCATGCAGCCTAACCTCAAACTCCCTCAAAATCTGCGGCACGATCTTATGCATCTCCATAAGCGAGATATTCTTCCCAATGCAAGTCCTCGAACCAGCCCCAAACGCAAAAAAGCTCTGCTCCATCGCCTTTAACTCCGCAGGCGAGCTCTCCAGCCAACGCTCAGGGACAAACACCTCGGGGTTAGGGTATACATCCGGATTCTGATGGAGGACCCACGCATTAATACCCACCACTGTGCCCGCAGGGATATGCTTGCCGGCGATAGAAGCACCTTGTGGCGGGACGTGTCGTTCGAGGATGAGTCCGACGGAGGGGTGTAGACGCATGGCTTCCTTGAAGACCGCTGCGAGATAGGGGAAGTGCGTGACTGACTCGCGGTACGAGATCGGATTGCTCAGCTTGCCCTGTTTGTCGGCGGTGTCAATCTCGTTCTGGACTTTAGCCAGCGCGGACGGATGGCGCAGTAGGAGGTAGAAGATGGCGCGGAGGGCGATGGCCGTCGTGTCGGAGCCGGCAAAGACGTTTGTCGATGTGTGCACGATGATGTCGCGCTTGGAGAGTTTTTGTGGATCGGATCGGTGAATTGCCAGCCAGCGGGAGAGCATATCGTTCCCGGCGTCGGGGCGATGCTCCTGCATATTGTCTTGATCTTTGCCAAGAGACACCCGCGCATTGAGCGCCTTCAGCGTAAACTGCAGCACCTGATTCCACGACTCCATGCTAGGAATGAACACTGGGAACAAAGGGTTCCCCAGAAGAAACGGATGAGCATCCGGGATCTGCCCGCAAAGACTCGCGTACTGCAGGATCCCCTGGATGGTTTCCATCATGTCGTCGACGTCGCGGCCTTCCTCGAGGAAGCCCAGCTTTTTCGCAAAGGTGACTTCGCCAATCACATCGAAGGCGTAGTACTGCAGCCAAGTGCCCAGGTCGACGGCAGTCTTGTGCGCGGAGAACTCGCGCAGTCGGTTCATGAAGAGGTGCGTGCAGGAGTCGACTGCGTCTTCCATCTCGAGGAGAGATGTCATGCTGTATGCGTTTGCGACTGGGCGCTTTTGGCTGCGGTGGAAGGCCTCGTCTCGGGTTGAGAAGAGGTTCATCTGTGGTCTTTTCTCCCAGGAGATGGATTGGATTGGGTAGAATCCCGTCTGTGTGGTCAGTGTCTTACTGGTTAGGAGGGTAGGGATGAAGTACTTTTGTAAAGCCCTGGTTGAGGCCGTATATTATGGGGATGGCCGAGGGATCGCCCACAGAGACATGGTTGGGACCAATTCGAACGAGCGGCCCATACTTTCGGTGGAGATTGATCTCGGTCGTGTGGTGGTCGCCCTTCCAGACGCTGTATAGCTTCCAGAGACGGGTGTGTTTTGCGAGAGCTGGGCCGGGGATATCACGAAGACCGGATTTGAACCTGTTGGTTATAAGACGGAGGAGATAGAGGCTCAACAGTAGAAGAGCAAGGCTTGTTTTGGAAATCATGTCAACAAATTAGCATCCTGTTGGATGCCTTGTGGGATGCTATGCTCTCTAGGAGATGAAAAGATGAAGAGAGTGAGAGACACTGATCTGTGCGGTGCAGATGGCTCTTGTTATGCGGAGATGCTGCATCTCCGCTTGCACGCAGTAGCTTACCGCGTGCGGGGGCTGATTGGCGTGAGTATGTACTTTTGTCTACAGTCTTAAGAGCAGTCAATTACAATGCTATGTGGGGATTGTCCGAGATTTATCCGTATGCACCTTGAGAAGTGAATTGGAGACTCACTCCCGAACAACATACATGCACTGCCTAGTATAGTATCCAGCCTGCCAATCTCATCTCACCCTATATGCAGCAGACGCAACTTGTCTCTAATCCGAGGAAATATCGACAAAACATTCCCATTATTGGTTCTCCCCATCTCCGAGCTATTAAACCCGCCATTCGCCTGAATCGAAGCAAGACCGGGCTTCGCCTGGTTCACGGGGACATAAGGAACTGGAGAAACAGTCAGTATGGTATTGTCTGGCGCCTGCACTCTTACTCACAGTCTGTGCCCGTAACTATACGCCCCACCCCGCCAAAAGCTTTCAACGCCTGCAGCTGGATCGCAGAGTATGCCGACGCCGTATCAAAATAGTACCCTCTCAACTGGGCTATAGTATGTGCAGGATCCAAAGCTCCAAGCTCATCCAGAGTAGCGACGCCAGCAATCCTCCCCGCAAGATACGGAATCGCGCCTCCTCCATGCGGGAAGATCATGGTCACATTCGGATACCGTTGTCGCTGTCCCGTCAGGAGCATATTCTCAACCGCGCGAATAGTATCGAATGGATACTCCGTCAACGGACCGCCATACCCCAGCGTAGCTGCTTGGCACCCCGGAGTCGTGGGATGAACGAAGACCGTGGCGTTGCGCTCATTCAACGCCTGGAACACGGGGTCCAGTCTCTCATCGCCGAGATACAGCCCGTTGTAATTGGTGTATAGACCTACACCGTCGAAGTCAAGCTCGTCAAGACAGTACTAACAATAATCAGTAAGATGCGGCCGCGGTACAGCATCGAACATACGCTAATTTCAGCTAGTGCGTGCTTCACATTCGGCAGCGGAAGGAGACACAAGGCACCGAGTTTTGTGGGGTGGGTTTGAGTGTAGTCGTGTAAGATGTGATTCAGTTCCCGCGCAAGGGCCTGTGCTTTCTTTGGTTTTGATGCTAGAAAGTTCACGCCGGGGGCGGTGATGCTTAGAATGGAGTAATTCAGTCCGTAGTCGTCCATACTTGCTAGGTGTCCCGCGAGAGACCACTCCGGTACGTGGAAACCTTCCACGATGAGGGATCCGTTGATCACCTGGTGTCCCGCTTCTTTTAATGCATCTAGCCAGATGTTTGGGATGGGGTGGGAATGGACATCGATGCGGTAGTTCGTGTCAATGTCCTGGGCTAGAGTGGTTTGCAGTGCGCATAACACTAACGCCCCCAATTTGATCATAGAAAAGAAGAACATTGTGAGGTTTGAAGGATGTCCCGTAGCCTATGCAAGCGGGTAGAATGCAATGATTAAATAGTTGCGACTCTGCATCGTCGCTTGCCGAAAGTGCACACGGCAGGATGTGGCGCAACATTTAGCGGCTTCAAGTACGGAGAATATGGGGGTTTCGTCCAATGTCAGTGCCATCGGCAAAAAAGGACCAGGTCTGCTCGTCTTCTCGATAGATTGCTCGATAGATTACTTGATGGTTTAGGGCTAGCGCTTACAGTTTAGAAGAAGAGATTCATCCAGGTGTATTATGAGCTGTAGATATTAAAGGCTGGTTTATCTGCAGGTTTCAAATATATTACATAGGTAATGTTGGATCTATATAGCCCTTCTTACGATTTACTACAATTCTATCGTTTACTTAGCCCGCTCTGGACTCATGTGTTGTGTTGCAATCACTCGGCAATGACCTTCATTTCATGATATTTATATGCGCAACCCCTATCTGTTGGTCCGAATTTTAAGTAGTCAAATCGTCTTATATGTTACATTTTTTAAGCTCATTAAATAACTAACATCTCATTCCTTTTGTCTTCTTCATTTGTCGCGTGTATATATAAAATCTGCTCTCTTACTATTCATATTCTAGTCTCCTCGTAAACTATAGGTAGAAAAACCTTAGCGCGGTGAAGATGCCGGAAAAAAAAGCTTTAAGCGTCGTCTTATTTCCGAGTATTTATTATGTCAATATGTCTGAATATGGTACACAGAACTATTGGATTGAGCTCTTCTACTTCCTAAGAGGAACTGAGCTCCATACCATGTTCTATTGTATATGGGGAGGCTGGCGCTTGGCGAGACGCTGGTCCTAATCGGGTAGGTACTGCTCTGCACCGACATATTACAAGCCCACAAGAGAGAAGACTCTATTGTGAAGTCATAGTCCTACTGACCTGCGTCCTGAGGTTCTGATGTGGAAAGTAGTCACAAGATACAGCTGCGGTTGACTAATCCAGACCTGCCTGAGGCCCTAACGGGAAATAGTAGAAGTAAACTAAGGTGCTCCTAGGGAGGTTTAGTACGGTTAAAAGCCAAATCAGGTCTAGTAGTGGGTAAAGTGCGCGGCCCTCTCCCTCCCTATGCGAGGCTGGGGGTTGTATGGATAGGGACGGTCACTTCCGGGCCCGTATATGTAGGCCGAGACCTCGCTATCTAGAGACCCTTGACGGACCGAGGATAAGTAGATATGCAAAGATGCAGGTACTCGAGACCGAATATGGTGCCATATCAAAAGAGAGCATCGATCAACATCCCAGATGTTGGATTAGTCCCATGAAACCATCCGCAGTGGCTTCGCGGTAGGGATGGAAGAAGACAACACCAAAGAAACCAGGCTTAAGTGTGAGGACTTTACCTGTTTTCAAACAAACGGAGGTCGGCTGTTTATGCTTCCTGTCCTGGTATCCACAAAAGCGTTGGCCGAGCCTAAGCCTTGCATGAGGCAACTGTGTGCTACTTCATACGACATTACAGCTTTTACCACGCGTGAACCAGCTTGCCTACGAGCACATACCAAATAATGACCCTGACAAACATTCAACACAAGTGCCAAAACCCATGGTGGCTTCGTGGAAGGAAAAGGAGGTCATCATATACCCAGGTATGTCATTGTGAGGCATTCACGTATCAATTTCAAGCAATATAACCAGAGCATGCAAGCTATCCTCCATGCAAGGGAGAGACTTGCCCGAGTTAGGTATTCATTTGGCATGGTACATCCAGAATACCCCCTTGCAACCTATGTTAGGGGGAGATACAGGTCGCTTTCCGGGCACTCCAGCGACTGCATATTTACACCAGATACAACACCGCTGCTCCCCTATTTCCATAACAAGGTCACCTCCTTCCGAAGCTTAAGGTAGCTAATACCTATATTCACCGTTATATATACCTAGTCACATCGACGCATCCCCTCGGTGTTCCCAAGACGCTTTTCAGTGCTTTTATTGTGTCAGTGTCTTATGTGTTCATCCCCTCTCAACTCTTCACGTCTCCGGATCAGCCAGAGGGGAGATAAAAGGTACTGACCATGGTATCATCCTTGGCTGTCGAATCCGTCAGAATGGCCAAGCACGAGCCCAGCTCTGCAGATACGAAAATGCCAGAAGATACAGCCTATCGAACGCTGAGCAGATCAACCCTTTTCCCCAATTTGGACCAGTATCAATACTGGCACCGGGCGGCTCCAATGCTAAGCAAAATGCTTTCAGATGGGGAGTACAGCGTTCATCGGCAATACGAGTACCTGTCTGTCTTTGCTCACTTGGTCCTTCCCATGCTGGGCCCATTCCCAGACGCAAGGGATCTCTATAAATGTGTCCTCGGAGGCATTGGTTCGCTGGAGCTCAGCCAAAATTTTCAGCCCGATGGCTCGACGGTTCGGCTGGCATTCGAACCGACGAGTTACATGGCTAGCACTGGCGGTGATCCATTCAATCGCAACACGATCAATGCAACCCTCGCCAAACTGAAAGCATTGGACATTGGTGTCAACTTGCAACTGCATCAGATGCTCGTTCACGAGTTGACATTGACCGATTCAGAAGAGCAGCTTGTCTCTCCTAAAGAGATGGAGAAGATGATTGTCAAAACCCAGACTCTCCTCGCTTTTGATCTCACTAAGAGCGGTATTTGTGTCAAGGAGTATTTCTATCCCGACATTAAATCAAACGTCACTGGGGCATCTGTTGCTCAGATTATATTTGCTGCGATTGAGAAAATGGATAGGAAAGGTCATTTCGAAGCTCCATGCCAACTTCTCCGGTCCCATATGCAACGCCAGAGCATAGATGATCTTCACTTCGCTTCCTGTGACTTGGTCGACCCCCTCCAAACCCGGATCAAGGTGTATCTTGCTGAGTTGGATGTTACCCTTGCGAAAATGACGGAACACTGGACTCTGAGCGGCATGGCTACCGATGAAGAGACCTTGGAAGGCCTACAGATGGTTCGGGAGTTGTGGGTGGAATTGGGTATCGTTGAAGGAAAGCGAATCAAGCCCGACAGACCGGCTCAGCCTGGAGATCCAAATACTCACCTGCCAGTCCTACTAAACTACGAGATGAGTCCTGGGAGACCTTGCCCCAAGCCAAAAATATACTATCCTCTTACTGGAATCTCCGATATGAGAATCGCCAACGTATTAACTGCCTTCTTTCAACGCCATGGTATGCAGAATCACTCTGCTGCCTATATCAAGAACTTCAAATCCTACTAGTAAGTAATATTGCAGCGTGCACTGATTTCTCTACCTTCTGCGCCAAATGGCTGACCCATAGCCCAGTCCTGACAGGAATTTGGACGTCGCTACAGACCATCAGGCTTGGCTTTCATTTTCGTACACAAAGAAAAAAGGGCCGTATCTCACCATGTATTACCATTAGGACTCGCCAAAGGGAATGGGGGGCTCATGGGTACCAAAGCTGTGTTCACAGACCTTGCTAATCGGGTCTTTCGTTGTCACTTCACCATGTATACCTACCGAATGCCACAGGAGCATGAGTAGTGACACTCGACTTGAAGCCCAATGTTTCGTGACTTCCTAGTTTAGCCTTCGCATTTTTCCACTGCTTCTCGTGGATAGTTTAATCACGTAATTAAGCACTGGGGCACACATCTCTGCAAGATTACAATTTGGTGTTTTTGGGAACCGCAGGACATAGTAAACCACGTCCGAGACAACTGCTAACCTTTTCATCGCGGCACGTTGTGCGGAAAGTATATTGTTGCGATTTATTCGGACTACAGCTGAACAGTTGCATTCATCAATCATGATGTCTGTTCCTTGCGGATAGAGATGGGTGTGGATATAGGTAAACAAGAACGTTGCAATAGGATGGCAAGTATGTCTCACCTTTCTTATTGATCTTTGTCTGCCTGCAACGCACAGCCCCATACACAAGTTAGCACCGCAAGTGAGCAATTGCTGCAGCTGGCGGGCCTTTCGTTATGCTCTGAACACCTGGCCATATATGAGACATTTTATTTCACCGCAGCTTTGCCACGTCTCTTAAGGCAAGGGGAATCCCACGCGCCAGACCACTAAACATGCCTACACAGGTTCAAACTGCAAGGCACCACACCACGCCTACGGCCCTTGCCGAAAGTGTTGGGAAGCGTTTTTAGGCATGGGCTAATTGGTAGATCGGTCTTCCGCAACCAGGGGACGACTGGCGTAATTTAATGGTTAAGTAAGGAGGCTATGGTCATTTTTAATCATCTAGATTCTCTGTAAATGACCCGCTTGGGAGCGGGTCTTCTTTTCTTTTTTCAGAAGATGCCTAGAGCCACCAACATACAAGGGAGATTTATTTAGGGGCTACTTGGCTAGTATCTCGGAGTACAAGCTGAACACGCCCTGTCACATTACTTCCGGATGAGTTTTATTTATCCCGTAGGGAAATCTTTGGCCTCCAAGAAGATGATTACTACGAAAACCAATGGCGCTGAGTCCGGCAAGATTCCTTATCCACAGGAGACAAATCAACCCCCAGACACGACAATCGCGGGGCCTACCCGGGGTAGCGAACCTGAAGATCTTTACCAAGGGCCAAGGGCTTCCTCGGGTTTGAATGGGCAGACGACGCACTGTCCTGAGCCGTCGATGACAGACAGAGGAGGAATTAGCCGTGCGGACATTCAGCTTCTTCACGAATGGAACAGACACATCAAGCTACCCGGAGTTTTCACATGCATCCATACACTGGTTGAGCAGCAATGTGCTAAGCAACCCGCATCGGAGGCCGTCTGTGCCTGGGACGGGATCCTGTCTTACGCCGAGTTGGACCAGCTCTCCAATGCGTTGGCAAAAGAGCTGCAGGCGGCGGGAGTCCAGCCAGAGGTGGTGGTGCCGGTCTGTTATGAGAAGTCTCGATGGACGGTCGTAGCCATCCTGGCGGTACTGAAAGCCGGCGGGGCATTTGTACTATTGGATCCATCCTACCCTGAAGCGCGCCTGGCGAATGTCTGTTCTGACGTCGAGGCACGAATTATCATCTCGTCGCCCTCAACCCGGGATTTAAGCACTCGACTGAGCTGGAAAGCACGAGCTCTAGTCGTCTCAGATGACACAATGTCAGTCAAAGGAAGCACAACTGTTCCTCAGTCGACGAACTCCGTTCTCGCTGCCTTTCCCACCCCAGAGAACGCGGCCTACATGGCATACACTTCTGGGTCTACAGGGAAGCCCAAGGGAATCGTGGTAGAGCACCGGTCCTTCTTGGCGAGTGCACTGGCGCATAGCGAGGCCCAGAACATCAACGTCGATAGCCGGGTGATGCAATTCGCCTCCTATGGATTCGACATCAGTATTCAGGAGATGCTGACTCCCCTGATTGTGGGTGGGTGTGTCTGCGTGCCATCAGAATCGCAACGCCTGGATCATCTTGCCCCCGTCATCCGGCAGTTGAGGGCAAATTGGCTGGAGCTGACTCCTTCGGTGCTTAGACTGCTCGTACCACAAACAGTACCGGATGTGAAGACTCTCGTTCTTGGAGGAGAGCCTCTACATCCGGATGATGTGGCCGTGTGGGCGGAGCATGTCCAGCTGCTCGTCGCATATGGGCCGGCCGAATGCAGCATCGTAAGTACTGTGCAGTCTCAGGTTGACGGATCGGATCCATACAACATCGGTCGATCATATGGAGGCTACTGCTGGGTCGTCCACCCGGAAAACCATGAACAGCTGCAGCCTCTCGGTGAAACGGGGGAACTGATAATCAGCGGGCCTATCGTGGCGCGTGGGTATAGGAACCGGCCGCAGGAGCAGACGTTCATCGAACGCCCCCCATGGGCCTCGTTGTTTGGGATCTCCTCAGATATGCGGTTTTACAAAACCGGAGACTTGGTCAAATACAACATAGAGCATGGCACACTACGGTTCGTTGGCCGCAAAGATCTGCAGGTGAAAATCAATGGTCAGCGCATCGAGTTGCAGGAGATAGAGCACTGCGCCCAACAGCTGCGTGCGGGC
Organism: Aspergillus aff. floccosus IMV 01167; assembly: GCA_001931935.1. NCBI lineage: Eukaryota > Fungi > Ascomycota > Eurotiomycetes > Eurotiales > Aspergillaceae > Aspergillus > Aspergillus aff. floccosus IMV 01167. The sequence goes on along the minus strand of MSJE01000052.1, from coordinate 798,688 downwards.
ACCAGGGTCATAGCTGATGTTCTTCTGGTAAGAAATACTAAGCGTCTCACCCTGTTTGTGCAGGTGGGAGAATATCCAAGTTCTCATCCTTCAATGTCCGAAATGCAAGCCTGGCTGTCCGAAAGGTTACCTGTATTCATGGTTCCCACCCTGTATCTTCCTTGGAAGCAGTTCCCCCTCGGGCCCACAGGGAAGGTTGACCGCCGATTGTTGTTAAATCAGGCATTGCAAGAAGCGGCCAAAGCTCCCTTCAAAGCTCACATGGAGCAGCCAGACGACCAAGCGAATACCGAGTCACTAGCAACAATATCCAGCCTCTTTAAGGAAACACTGGAATTGCCACAAAAAAGCGATGTTAGCCACAGCTCCTTCTTCGACTTGGGGGGCACTTCCATAATTGCCATTGAATTGGCGGCCAAGGCTCGAGAACAAGGTCTGGCTCTCACAGTGGCCCAAGTCCTGCGTTATCAGACTCCCGTACGGATGGCATCGGTTGCTCGCAAACACGAAGCTATGGTAGACCCCTCCCCGTTCTCGCTGATCAACGACGTACATAGTACGATAGAGGCAGCCTCTTGCCAATGCCAGGTACCCAAGGAGCATATTGAAGACATCTACCCTTGTACTCCCCTGCAGGAGGGCTTCATTTCACTGTCTACCAAGAACCCAGACTCCTTTGTGGCGAGGTTTGCGTTCCGTCTGCCAAGGTCGGTGGACTTGAGACGATTCAAGTCTGTCTGTCGCGACATTGTAAAGTCCAATCCCATCTATCGGACCCGGATAATCCAGCTCGAAGATGGCCGCTTTCTTCAAGTGGTTGTCAAAGGCCAGGCCGAGCAGGCAGTCGACGATCAATCCATGTCTACCAATATCCTGGGGGCTCCTCTCTCTTGCCTCCAGGTAGTGGACGATAACCAGAACGGGATTCCTCTATTCTTCCTTACCCTTCATCATGCTGTGTTCGACGGATGGTCATACTTGCAGCTGCTCAGTGACATTCACGACGGATACCGATCCATTCCCGTCCGCCCACGACCATCACTACGACGCTTTGTCAAATATATCTCGCAAATGGACAAGTCATCATCCATGAAGTTCTGGGAAAACGAGTTTCGAGATCTGGATGCATTCATATTTCCGGCTCGTCCGGACGGACGGGTGAGTCCGGGTTTGCCTGCTATCACAACCCGACAGGTGCGACTTCACGAGAATGGGAATATACATGGTAGTACATTGGCCAGCAAGATCAAGCTCGCCTGGGCAATGGTCATGTCATCGTGGACCAACTCCAACGATGTTGTCTTTGGCACAACCGTCTCAGGGCGCACCGCCCCTGTCGATGGTGTCGAGAGGATGGCCGGCCCGGCCATTGTGTCGTACCCTCTGCGCATTCGCTTGCAGCCAAGTGCATCCGTTCAGGAGACATTGCATGACATCCAGGTACATGAATCCCGGATCATTCCGTTCGAACAGACCGGTCTGCAGCATATCCGTCGCGCCAGTTCGGAGGCTAGTTTGGCCTGTGCATTTGAAACCATGCTTGTCATCCAACCCAAATCGTTTCAGGTCGAAGATGCCCTCCTTCAGAACACCCCCGGGAATCAGGAGCAGCAATTTAAGTTCAATTCGCACACGCTCACTGTCATTTTTCAGTTGAGCCCGGAAGTAGTCGATATTGTGACTGTCTATGATGAATCAATACTTTCCCTGGGTGAGGTCCAACGCCTATTGGAACAGTTCGAGACCTTGCTACCCCAAATAATATCCCATCTAAGCTCCCAGTTGTGTTCCCTGCAAATGCACAGCCAGTCGGATCGCCAGCAGCTACAGATGTGGAACCACAGAACCCCGGTCGATATCAACGCTCTTGTCCCCATTCATGAGCGGATCGCCACATTCACCCGCCAGCATCCACATACAAACGCCATCTGCGCTTGGGACGGCTCACTCGTGTACCGCGAGCTGTATGAGCGCTCGCAGTCGCTTGCAGGCTACCTGCAGACCAAGCTTGGGACGGCCCCGGGCATGGTAGTCGGTGTCCACATGGAGAAATCCAAGTGGTTACCTATTGCTGTATTGGGCATCCTGATGTCGGGCGCCGCTTTTGTCCTTTTGGACGTTCAATGTTCCTCCCGGGAACTGCAGTATATGGTGCAAGTGAGCGACGCGAAAATCGTGATATGTTCCCCTTCCTCAAAGACCATATGCTCCAAAATCGCCGACTACTACTTGGTGCTCGAAGAGGGAACCTGTATGACAAGGGATGGATACGACAACTACCATCCATCCACGGTTACAGCCCAAGATGCCATGTGTGTGACATTCTCATCGGGATCTACTGATACTCCCAAAGGTGTGGTTATTGAACATGGCATGGCCCATTCGATGCTCAACGCCTACAAGGAACTATGGTCAATGGGGCCGGGCACCCGGAGCTTGTGGGTTTCATCTCCGAACGGGGATGCCACTATCCTAGAAATGCCTCTAATGTTGGCAGCAGGAGGTTGTGTATGCATTCCCTTCGATGACCACCGCTTAAATGGTCTGGAAGGAGCTATTACAGCCATGGAAATAAACTGGGCCGTCTTGACTCCCTCGGCGGCACGAACTCTGTCGCCGCTGGCCATTCCAACCCTTCGCATCGTAATTCTCAAAGGAGAGACAGCGTCTTTAGCAGATCTGCAGATGTGGACCCCGCATGTCGAGCTCCACGTCGCATATGGCCGGACTGAATGCACCATGGTCACTGCGTCCCATCGAGTGACCCAACCAGAAACCGATCCAACGACTATCGGTCATCCTCCATCTGCAACGTGCTGGATCGTCAGTCCTCATGACCACAATCAGCTTCAGCCTGTGGGAGCAGTTGGAGAACTCGTGGTTGGAGGTCCCACAGTGGCCAAAGGCTATCTGCACCGACCAAAGGAGACGGCATTGTCCTTTGTTCATGATGTAGCGTGGGCCTCGGAATTTTGCCTACCTCAGGGCACGCTATACAAGACTGGGGATCTGGCACGCTTCAATTCCGATGGCTCCCTTTCTCTCATCGGGCGGAAGGACGAACAGGTGAAGCTCCGCGGACAGCGCATCGAGCTGGGAGAGATCGAGCACTGCGTGAAGGAATTCATGCCCAGCATCAAGGCTGTCGCGGATCTTGTCGCCGTTCCGCAAGAGCTAGACTCCAAGATCGTGTTATATGTCTGTTTCGGCCCAAGTAGTGTCAATCCTTTGCTCGATGATAACGGTCCCGGTCTTTTGATTGATCCCTCTGACTCCTGCAAGGAGGAAATGGCACGTTTGGCCAGCCATTTGCGTCATTCATTGGCATCCTATATGCTTCCCTGGATCTTGGTCCCTACTCGCTACATTCCTATCACTCGTTCTGGAAAGGCGGATCGATCTTCTTTGAAGAAGCAGATTTGCGAACTGGAGCTGAAGGATCTCGAAATTTATCTCGTCTCTAACCTTTCGAAGCGCGGACCCTCGACTGAACTCGAATATCGCTTGCAGAAGATCTATGCCCAGGTGCTTTCGCTGCCAGAGGACGCTATTGGGATCGATGATAGCTTCTTCACATTGGGTGGTGACTCTATTTCAGCTATGCAGGTGCTCTCCCATGCACGTAAGGCCGGTATTCCGCTGTCGATGCAGGAGTTCTTGACCCACAGCACGATCGCTCAATTCTGCGAGCATGCGAACTGTCCGCAAGAGGATACCCATCTTGACAGTCTGGATGCTGTGGACGAGGAGGTTCCATTCAAGTTGAGTCCAATCCAATCATTGGTTTGCCCATCCGCGCGTCACACAGAAAGGCGTTTCAACCGGACACTCTTCGCTAGAGTCAACCGGCAAGTCAATTTGGACGACTGGCAACAAGTGCTGCACCGAATTATCCACCGTCATTCCATGCTAAGAGCCAGGCTGATTCTCGGGAAATCGGGTGACCTACGATTGAAGTACCAATCGGCCGTACATAGTTCGCTGCGGATACGAGAACATCGCGTGACCGACCTGGGACAAGTTCGTATGCTTAAAGAGGAGACCCATGCATCCTTGGACATGTGGGCTGGCCCAGTGTTGTCCCTAGATCTCATCCATACTCCGAGAGATGGTGACTACACACTCTTCATTGGTCATCGCATGGTTGTGGACATGGTGTCCTGGCGCATCATCCTGAACGACATTGAGGAGCTCCTACAGGGTCATGAATCCTCCTTGAAGGAACCTGTTTCTTTCGCGAAATGGGTACACTTTCAGGAAATCCAATGTCGGAAGTACTCAGAGCCACAGAGCCTTCTTCCCTTTGAAGTCCGTCCTGCCAACTATGGTTACTGGGGACTGTCTCCACACCACAACACACACGGGGATGCCGAATCCCAAGAATTCACTGTCGATGAAGCCGCTACCCAAAGCTTAATGGGTCCGGCGAACGTGACATGGAATTCCCGGCCACAAGATATCTTCCAGGCCGCTCTACTGCACTCCTGGGCTCGCGTGTTTAGGGACAGGAAGACGCCAACAATCTTCAGTGAGGAAGATGGCAGAGAGGCAGGTCGTCATGGGATCGACCTCTCCAGGACCGTGGGGTGGTTTACGATCGTGCGGCCTTGCACTGTGGAGGACGACACTGGCTCGCTCAGTGTCCGCGAGCTGGTCCGTCGTGTCAAGGATACTTCCCGGAGTCTTCCAGACAACGGTTTACCCTATTTCAGCTCCTGGTACCTCAACCCGGAGATTCAATCGGCGTTTGCTGGCCATGATCGCATGGAGATTCTCTTCAACGACAGCGGTTGCTACCAACAGCTGGAGCGACCGGATGCGCTCTTTTCGCACGCACCTCTGCAGCTGGACGAGGAATTGGACATCGGAGCCGACATGCCTCGGCAGGCTCTTTTTGACGTAACTGTGGGCGTCCGCAACGGGAGTCTTCGTGTCAAGGTCAGGTACAGCCGGCACACACATCGTAAGCTCGAGATTGGCCGCTGGGTCAACGCATACCAGCAATCTCTGTATAAGGCAGCGATGGAATTGATGAATCAGGGCAGCCAGCTGACGCTGTGCGACATCCCGCTGGCACCGCTCCGCTACAGTGAACTCGATCGGTTGCAAGAGGAGATCCAATCGGCCCTACGCGTCTCATCAATCTCCTCGATTGAGAGTATCTATCCCTGCTCTGATGCCCACTGCGGACTCATCACAGGTATTACTGGAACAGCAGCTCGCCATCGCGTCCAGGCAATATTTGAGATTACCGCATCAGGAGGGAGAGTGGTCGAGCCTTCCCGGGTTGCTAAGGCCTGGAAGGAGCTTACCAGACGCCATGGTATTTTGCGCACCGTCCTTTTTGGATATCCAGGTCGACAGGGAAGGTTCCTGAGTGTTGTACTCAAGCGACCATTCATCGATATCACCGTCCTGCCGTCTTGTTCTCCGTTATCAAATATCCTGGAGCAATTGAGAGACCTGCAGCCAGTGTATTCGTGGGACACCTCTCCTTCTCAACAGATGGCTGTTGGTAAAACCTCAGACAACAGGACACTGTGTAAGCTCTCTTTTGGGAAAGCCTTCATTGATATCACTTCAATGCAGGTCTTGTTGGACGAGCTACGTTCCATACTGAGAGGTGACGATCTATCTTCGAAGATGGCCCCTTCTTACGGCGCTTATATCTCGTACCTGCAAAGCCAAGACCGTGAAACGCAGATGCAGCACTGGATCAAAGTCCTTTCTACCTGTCGGCCGTGCTGCCTTCCCGGGGACCAGGAGCGTATCCGCAGCCATGGTCAGTTGCGGTCAAAGACACTCATGGTTCCCAACCGGAGTGAATTAGATCGCTTCTGGCTGTCACATCAGCTCACTTTAACCAACGTTTTCCAAGTCGCCTGGGCTTTTGTCTTGCGGGACTATACCAACACGCATGAGATCTGTTTCGGCACACTCCTCTCCGGCCGCGACCTTCCACTACCGGATATCCATCAACTGGTTGGTCCTTGTTTCAATGTTTTGCCGTGTTGTCTCCATTTACGTGGATCTCGCACACTGCTAGATGTTCTGCGAGAAAATCAAACAGAGATGAACCGACGGATGCAAATGCAGCAATGTTGTTTGCCAGAAATTGTTGCTCGTTCAGGACACGATGCAAAGGGATTCTTTAACACCTGTTTGACGGTTCAGACTGTTCCCGAGGCCAATGATGACGATGAGTCCGATCAAGAGGGCATCAAGATAAGTCTGCTAGAGGTTCACGACCCGACAGAGGTAACCCTTGCCCCACTTCGTCATTGCATCCAGTCGTCCACATTCCGACACTAATGCCTTCTCAGTACGATATCTGCGTTGCAGTCCTAGTATCACCTTTGCATATTGAGATCGAGCTCCGTTACTGGACGTCATTCTGCAGTGGGGAGCGAGCAACGGAGATTCTGACAATGCTCTCTGACTATGTGGCTCAAATTCCTCTCCATGCAGACAAAAAGATTGAATCACTTGGTGTTGAGGCAGCTAAGTCTCTCGATTGATACTGTGAAAATGTTCCGCAGGAGATGTTGCAGATGAAACAAAGGTCAATCACTCTACTCAGTCAATATTTACTTTCAGGATAATCGGTCAAGGGCTAGCAATCTTGCCGATGCAACCGGATGCCGATTAGGCCCGGCGCCTCGCCCGGACTAGAGCTTCTTTATATGTAGTTTAGATAGAGCTTGGCCCCGCTAAGAACAAGAGATGGCCTGTGAATTAGACAACGCAACAACCCTTCCAAGTATGCCGCCAGCATATAAACAAACTCCAACGGCCGCATCCAATCCTCTCGCCGTGCCAAAGCACCCAGAGCAGGTGCGCTGGCACGCCTCACCCTGCCCATGGCTTTTGAGGTATTCATGAACAGGAACAGACCTGCAACCTTCGTGCTGCCGACATATCAATGCAAGGGAGGCCACGAATGTCGACGAGATGCCCATGCCTCGTGCGGGTCAGCGTCAATTCCAGCGGCCAGTTCTATCCACACTTTCCCCCTAACACAATACTGGCGTCTATCGAATGTAGACTCCTTCTGGCGGAATGTTTGTCGCCACATACTCTCGCTTTTCCTGGAGAGCCTGTACCACCGCATTGAACTCGCGATAGGTGTAGGCCTGGCAGTCATGTGCGAAGATCCAGTCCGGGCTAGGAGGCGATAGGATGCTCGGATCCTTGCGCACGGCCTCCCAATCGGGATTGAACGCTGCCTCCTGAAGAGCAGAACATCCCTGTTGGATCACGGTCGCCCGCGGATACCTGTAAAGCGGTGAGACGCAATGCAAAGATGCATCGGCATCATGAGGAAGAGAGCGTACCGGATTTTCTCGGCCACCTGGAGAGCCAAGCACACATTGGCCTTTCCCGCCAGCTCGAGGGCGATAGCAATTACCGCGCCATCTTCGATGGCTTGTCCGCCACCCTGGCCCATAATTGGGAAGTATGGGTGTGCCGCATCCCCAATCACCATCATGCGGCCACGGGAGGACCGCCAGGTGTTCAACGGCGGCCGGATCGTGATGGCTTGGTTGATTATTTTATGTGGCGACGTCTTGCGAATGATAGGCGCGATCCGGGTCCGCGCAGGCCAGCTCGCTATGCAGTCCGCGGCGTCCTCGACTAGAGCCTCGCCGTTCACCCAGGTCTCTCGGGCGCGTTTTTTGGGGTCCTAGCAGGAATGCATCCCGGATCGGGTGGTGATAAGCCCTGACTGCCCAGCACATGCCACAGGAGAGAAATTGACGGCCAGAAACATACCGGATGGGTCAAGATCCAGACCAGTTCCTCCCCATGTCGTAGGGTCCAGAAGCTGAATTGCATCCCTCCTCCCGTGTATGCCATCATAATATCCTGTTTCCGCGCGACCTCCACCACCCACCTGGTCTCGGGATCCTGGATAAGAGCATGGGTGCAGGGGAGATGGCCGCGGAACGTCGCCCACCCCGTCGGAACCCCACGTGTATCCTGGCCGACAATGGCGGCACGACCAAGACTGTGCACCCCATCACTACATATTACGCAGTCTGCTTCCACCTTCTCCCGCTTCCCCCCAGGTCCGTAGACGGTCACCCCGGCCACTGATTCGGTCTCCCAGTAGTCCTCCACGAGGGTTCCCAGACGGATATCGATCCGAGGTAAGTGCGCGGCGTACTCGTACAGTACGCGGATCAGCCGCCCCCGGTTTTGCATATAACCGGACCCTCGACCATACCCATGCAACATATGCGACGCAACGTACCGGCCATGATGGTCGTGCATGTCTAAATGGGTCGTGTCACTGCCCTGGGCGAGGATTGCCTGGTCGATGGCACCATCGCCCCATTGGGAGATGATTCGAGCAGCGTTGGATCCGATTCCAATTCCATCTCCGCCTATCTCAGGTAAAATGGTCAGCGGAAAGAAACGTGAATGCCCTAGAACCTTTCAAGTGGCAGGAAGACGGAAGGCAGGCTCACCTATCTCCCGAATCTCTGTCATCTTGTCGAACATAATCACCGAATGGCCCCTTCGCTGACATTCAATGGCGGTGGCAAGACCGCCGAGGCCCATGCCCACCACGATCACGCTCACCCCCGAATGTACGGAGGTTACGCCCATCATTGGTTTGTTGATTTATGATATCTTCTTTCTTTGGATCTCTCCTTTTGTTGACCGTAGCTGATTGGTGCCAGGAGGAGCGAATTGGAGAAACCAAGATGAAGAAGGCAACAAAAATAATAATAATGAGGGCAAGCTGACAGAAGGAGGACGGTATATACACGTTTCCAATGCATTGATGCCTAGCAGGTAGTCCCTTGCTGATATGCACAGTGACAAGCTACTTCACCGCTTTTTTTTTTCCTCTATCGCGGAGGATTTCCTACACTTCTTGCTGGCCTGGTGTACAGTAGGTCTACACGTGTGTTACCCGATGGCTGGCTTAAGGCTGTTTGTGTACCATACCAGATTGGGGACTGGCTGCGCTGAGTATCAGGTCGGCTCTCTAGGCGATACTCTCGCCGCTGCAGCAGTCACCGCTACGTATGCGGCAGGTGAGATAAGTAGGATGGTCCACCCGAGCCGCTGGTACATACAATACAGGCGCAACCCGAAGGTAGTAGGGGTGCGGTCACGATCATTATCCAATGAAACCTGTAGCATCCAAAGTCCAAGCCTTGGTTCGGCGCGCTGCGAGCTCTTCTCCAAACCGCATAGCATACATCGATGCAGGAGGCGGTGTACTCCTCCACGACCAGACACGCAATCCCTGGCGCTGATAAATAGGCCGGAATTCCCGCACTTCCGTTGCCGGTATCGATGATTTGACTTGTGACTCTCGGGGTAGGTCATCAATCACCCGATTACGCTGTGCGCTTGAGCTTTCCTAGCCTTGGAACCATGACCGTTGGGAGCACCCCAGCCCACATGCAGGGGCTCACGCTGGTCAACAGCGAAGAGCAAAGCCCTGCCGACACCATTGCACAGCAGTCTTCCAAGGATACCATTGACTCGGGTGAGCTCAACCAGCGTCTGTGGTGGTGCCACACATCCGATATGCTGCACCAGATGCTCCTTACTGCAGGGTACAGCGGCCCCCGTGTGTGTCAGTATTTGAAGATGTTCCAAAGCGATATTGTACCATCAGCGGGGCCCTGTACGCTTGACCATGGCAAGGGCATCTTCAAACACGCTCTTACTGGCATGGGAGCGTTGGAGTTTCTCTTGAAGTTCCGATCCTCGATGGCGACCGTACGTATTGCACTGGAACCCACGAGTGACCTTGCAGGCACGAACGACGATCCCTGCAACAAGATCCGGTTGAGAGAAGTACTTCATGATTTCAAAGCGCGGCCTGGCTTTGAAGATCTTGATCTGGAGCTCTCCGAGCAACTTCGCAACTTTCTCGTCGTCTCCGACAGCGAAATAAGGCAGCTGCAATCGCAGAACAGACTGCAGGGGCTCCCCTCGTGGACCCAGCACATCCTGCTTATGGATTTAAGGCAAGATCAACATAAAATCGAAACGGAAATGTTACTATATCCAATGGTAAAGGCGACCGCTCTGGGTGTTCCTGTTCTCGACATGATATTTGCTGCCATTCGAGAGGTAGATACGAAAAGTCGATATGGGGCCGCCGTGAACCTGCTAGAAGACTACCTCTCTTCGACCCGTTCCACGACCCTTGGTGGCCTCATGCTCTCATGCGATCTCGTCCCATCTTCCCAAGCTAGGATTCGAGTGGTCGTCTACGAAACCCGATTTAATGTGGACCGCGCAGCTGAACTGTGGACACTCGGTGGCCAGCTGACTAGTTCTGAGAACACCACGGGTCTAGAAATGCTCCGGAAGCTGTTCATGATCCTGGGTCCCGAAATAGCGAACTTGAAGGAGGGCGTGCCGATGATGTTCACCTATGAGCTGAGTCCGTGCAATCCACGGCCGTGGCCTACCGTGACACTTCCCTTGCTCGGGATTAATGACCGGACGGCGTGCAATTATGTAGCAGCCATCCTAAAAGAACTGGGGTGGGACAATCACGCGAAGACCTATACAGATCGCCTGGCCTCTTTTGCGTAAGTTATCGGACCTCCGTCTTCTGCAAACTCGAGCTGGGCTGACCTTGATCTTTTGGCAATACGAAGACCCGGTAGAAGCCTCGACTCTATGACAGAATTCCAGGCATTCCTCTTTTTCAGCTTCTGCGAGGAATCGGGACCTTCTTTGGAAATAGCATTTCATTGATATTAACCTTCATTTCGGTACAGCTTGAACAACGACACCAGCAGCAGTCAGAGTGGCGTCTAGCTCGAGGAGGACAGAACACCGTATATACTTGATTTTCTCGTAGCTTGCTCAATCGGGTTTAGCACTCAGGCCTTGATTACTGAGCCTCAGGCTGAGCAGCGGGCAAGTCGCGGGCATCTCTTTGTTACGGGGTTCGGTTGGTTGTTGTTACTCGATGGTTCTGCCTGATGTTGGATATCATTCTCTCCGGCGTCCAGTACGGATCAATGGTAGTAAAAGTTTTGACATTGAAACGTTTGGTTCGTTTATGGAACTCGGGGTCCCGTGACAAGGCAATGGCCGACTGATTATCCGCCATATTACGCGTGATTGGTGAACGATGGAGATTTTTGTTTCTTTCAAAAAGGTCCGCTGCCATTGGAGCTGTAGAATAGCGTTGCACTGGCCAATATGCTCAGCATGAGTAGTAGATGTGGCAATTTCCCCCTGTTTCTTGAATGACCAAGAGACGGGCCCTTCTGCAAGTTTGAACATATAACCTGACGGAAAATATGCTCCGTCGGTTGCGACGGAACCACTGAAATCAGCTTCCGTATAGCCAATAATATCTCCTTTCCGATACATAATGCAGGCACTTAGAAAGCCCTTTAGGTAACGGATGAGTCGCTACAGTGAGGCCTGGCGATGAAATTGGGGCCGAGGCACGAAGCGACTCAAGTGTCTCAACCGCAAATTCTATATCTGGTCGGATCCCGATCATCAGATACATTAATGCACCGGTGGCCGAGCAACCTTAGCGCTCCGGGGTCGTACCACGTGAGTTGCTCTTATGTGCATGGTGCTGTCTCTTGCAAGACCTGCAGCTTTGGCGGATGTAGTGCTTTTCTTCAACTCCAGAGGCCTTGCCGCTAGAACGTTTGCATCTGGGATATATCATGCCAGCTTACCCAATCTTTTTCTTGAAATTCATGTCGTCTGGACCAAGGCTTATGCTGGCATTGTCCAGCCTACCCATGCCGCCTTGAGATCTGTGCAGATCGCATTTCTTGGAGGAAGGAAGCTATGTGGATAGGCGCACACGGTTTCGTATATAAGCTTAGCGGTATAGGGTGCTAGTGGTATCCACATGGTTCATCATGATATTTTCTGGTGTGTGCAGGGACGCGTAGAGGAAAGGGGGCAGCCACAAACATGTGGGGGAAGGGGCTTGGTTTCGGATGGAAAGTGACTACATAGGAGGGATGTAATGTCCGAACGACAACCTGGACCTCTCAACAACTCCTTTGCAAATGATTAATATGAGGCAGACAGTCCACGAGAATAAGGGATAACAAGGACTCCAACATGTCTCGAGACATATCGAGATCTGTGTCTCTTTGCAACGGTTGAGAGGACGGTGGAAGGTAAGACCTGAAGTAAGGGGCAAATTTCCGCAGGCCGCAGGACACACATTTTGTAGCTCAACGCGTCGCCACCCACCTTAGAGTGTCGGAGGAGTAGGGGTTGCGACGAGTATGGCGACGATCTGGATGGTGTTGGCAGTAGGCGGCCTTCCCCCGATGAAGTCCCGGCGCCGTCCAAACTCGCCCTATAGGAACTGGGTCAGGGTGTGAATTCAAAGCATCGCCTCTGCTTTAATGCAAGGAATGGTATCCCTAGCAATTACCAGGTCAACATACCCAAGAGTAGCTGGGCCGATCATCTTAGCCTTTCTTCTGCCAGCAGATTCAATCATCCATGTTCAAGAACTCTTGATAAATCTGCAGTCTGCATCCTCCACTGCCACAGGTCTCTGCAGGTTATAACCAAACTTCTATCTTTACGTCGAGACCAGAGAATGGGTTTCAAACAATACTTCACGTCACAAAAGAGTCCGCCACCGCGCATAGCCACGGACACCGTAGTCCCCCTCAACAAAGTCGACTATCTTTATGATGGGACCATGGAGCTTGTCTTGAGGTTTGACGACGTTCTTGATCCGGAAAGACTCCGCCAGTCCCTCAGTCGTCTTTTGGAAATAGGCAATTGGAGGAAGGTTGGAGCGCGGGTGCGCCAAAGGGTGAATTCCACGAGTCCCTCCTTGGAGTCGGGGTGAGCATCTAATGTTTTGATACAGAACAGTCCCACAGGTGTGGCATACGAATATCATATCCCAGAGAAGTACACTGCCGAACGCCCGGGATATATATATCGAGTATCCACGTACAGTGGCAGCATTAGCCAACACCCAGTATCAGCAAGGTTGCCCAAACAGCCCAGTGGGCTTTCTATCCTGAGCTCCACGGAGGGGTTCGAATCCTTCCGCCTCCAGCCCGGGGACCCTAGACGTCTTGCAGACTGGGCATACACCGATCTCCCGCCGTTGTTTTTTCACCACATTATATTTGACGATGCCACGATCATTGCAATGTCATACCCCCACACACTGATGGATGATATAGGCCATGGGACGTTCCTCCGCGCCTGGGCAGCCACGCTCCATGAAAAGGAACATGAAGTCCCGGGGCTTGATGAGTCTGATGATGTCCGAAGTCACTTGACGGAGAGCACTCCGGCACAGAATTCCGTCCTCAATCGCTATGTCCTGGGTAAATTCCAAACGATCGTGTTTGCCGCTAGGCGGCTCTTCGAGACCCTCTGCCATACTCAGGAGGACCGAATCGTCTGCATCCCGGGAGCCTTCGTGCAGGAATTAAGGGCCAAAGCCCTGGCGGACCTGAACCCCGCTGAAAAGGTATTCATCAGTGAGAACGACGTGGTGCTTGCGTGGTTTGCCAGCACGATATTGTCGGTGGCTGGAGCTTCCAAGAGCAGATCACTCGTGCTCATGAATTCGTTCGACATTCGCGCGGTGGCACTTCCATCCCAAGCTGCGTGCATTCACAATGCAGCCTTGCCCGCCTACACCGTCGTCCCCATTCGAGAAATACAGTCGCTGGGATCATTAGCTGCGCAGATTCGCCAGTCGCTTGTCCAACAACGAGTTCCGGAGCAGATTGAAGCATGCTACAATTTGATGACAACCAAGTTGGAGCACACTGGAAAGCCTCCGATTATCGCAACCTCGGACGGCTTTACAATCTTGTTCTCCAACTGGGAGAAAGCAGGCTTATTCCACTTGGATTTCTCGCCGGCGGTTTCGATGATCGGGGTCCCGCTGGAACAGAGATCCACTAAAATCGGTCGTCCATCGTCCGTTGTATGTAGCACCCCGCTCTCCGGAATAGGGACGAGGAGTGCAGGGTGTTGTTTGGGGAAGGATCCCCAAGGGAACTGGTGGGTTCAATGGTGCCTTCGCAGAAGGGAGTGGGCTCTGCTCGACGAGCTCCTTTGCCAGATAGACGACAAACGGCCCCCGGAGGCCGTTTGATAATTCATACTGTACCTTGTTCGCCTACCTAGAGTCCGGAGGTTTTTAAACCCGCAGAGGCTTGGATCTCTCACAGAAATGGATTAGGTCGTCATAAATACCTCGTAGCTCATATCTGGGCAGACGGCACATGTTTTCGGTGAGAGAGGTACCAACGGTCATGTTAGTACGGTTTGGAAGGATATAAGTTCTAGTATGCTCAATACCGTTGCCCAGGGTGCTTGCTTTGGCTTCCACTATACCTATGGCTATCGAACGTAGGCCCCTGCGGGCAAAATATTCGTCGGCATATATTCTCTCTTTTCCTGGATAGATTGTACCACGGCATTGAACGCGCGATAGGTAGACTCCTCGCAGTCATGGGTGAGGATCCAGTCTGGGGTAGGCAGCGACAGATTGCTCGGATCCTTGCGCACCATGTCCCAGTCTGGATTGAACATGGACTTCTGTACACCCGAACATTCTAGTTTGATCACGGTTGCCCGAGGATATCTGTTAAGCGGGTAAGAAGGCATCGCCGAGATTCCAGAGGCGGCATCAAGCAGGAAGCGTACTGGATCTCCTCGGCTACCTGGAGGGCCAAGGGTACCCGGGCTTTCCCCGCCAGCTCGAGGGTGATGGCGATGACCGCACCGTCTTCGATGGATTGCAGCATATGCGAGCACATGATTGGGATTTACGGGTGCGCTGGCGGCCGCCACGTGGCCAACAGATAGTTAACAGCGGCCGGATCGTAATGGCTTGGTCGAACAACATCTCTGGTACCGTGTTGCGAATGATAGGCGCAATTGTGGTTTTCGCTGGCCAACGGGTCGTTGTAGACAACCGCATCCGCGACCCGCGCCTCGGTGGTCACCCAGGTCTCTTAAGTCCGGGCACGAACGCGCTGGTAAGAAAACACTTCTAAGATGGACAGTGATGAATCGTGGCTTGCCCTACGTCCCCAAGGCGAGAAAAAGACAGCCAGCCAAAATACCAGATGGGTCAAGATCCAGACCAGCTCCTCCCCATGCTGTAGCATCCAGAAGCCGAATAACATTCCGCCTTCCGTGTAACTAACCCCTTATGATACATCCTGTTCCCGTGCGGCCTCCACCACCCACCGTGTCTCCGAATCCTGGGCCAGGGTGTCGGTGGAGGGGAGGTGCCCTTGCAAGCTGGCCCATTCTGTCGAAGCCGGACGGGGGCCTTAGCCGACGATCACAGCACGACCAAGACTGTGCACCCTGCATCCTATCGCTACAGACAACGCAGTCAGCCTCCACTGTCTCCTACTTCCCCGTGGCTGCTCAGGGTGTTCTCAGGTGTGCTCAGTGAACAAAAAGCGGCGAAGGGTGAGCACTAAAACGGAAAGGGAAGGCCGTCGACACTCCCAAAAAATCATGTACGTATGTATATCCAATGCGCCAGCTCGTTGTGTATAGACTAGAACAACCCCTTTTTATTCCGCATCTTCCTCAGCAAATACCACAACCCCATCAGCTGAAACGACCCCGAAATCATCACAATCCCACTAAACAGCTTAATATTCGTAAAATTCAAATTCGCATTCCCTCTCGACCCAATCGACGCCAACGCCCCAGCGACAGGCGGCCCGATCAACGTCGACACACTACTAATACTCTGCGCCATGCCCAGCCACGTACCTAGCGCCCGCGGATCCGGACAGACATGCGGGAAGACGCTCGGCGGGAGGGGCACAAGGGCGCCGGAGATGCCGCCATAGAATGCGGCATACAGAATAAACCCCGCCAGAGAATGAACGCTGAGCCAGGCCAGACACGTGACGCCCGAGACCAGCCCGGAGGCGATCCATGGGAGCATGGAACCGTAGCGGTGCGCGACGGTGGTGGTGGCGACGCGGCCGATGATCGAGGCGGCCTGCGAGATGATGAGGATGTAGAGGCCGAGCGAGCGAGTGGTGTGCAGTTTGGTCTCGGCGTAGGTGGGGATGTAGTAGAAGGGGGTCATGTAGCCGAGATAGAGGAGGAAGTTTGACGCCGTGAAGCTCCAGAAGGGCGGGTCTTTGAAGGCGCGCAAATCGAGGAGTTTGGTACGCTGGCGCGGTCCCTGTGTCTGGTGCGTGGTGCCCGTGCCCCATAGCAGGAGGAAGGCGGCGGCGGCGAAGAGGAATAGCATGACAAAGCCGAGGATGCGCACTGTCCAGGGGAAGTGCACTTTCGGGAGCAGCTGCTCGAACATGAGGGTGTAGATGATGCCGCCGGCGGGGGCGCCGCTGGTTGAAACGCCGAGGGCGACGGCTCGTCGGCGGGTGAAGCGGCGGCTGACCAGCGCGATGCTGGGGATATACAGCAGGCCGAAGCCGATGCCCATGCAGATTCCGTGGCTGAGAAAGATGGCGTAGTATTCGCGCGCGAGACTCAGCATCATAATCCCGAGGACGGAGAGGGCGCTTCCCGCTGCGATCATGGAGCGGTAGTATCCGAGATCGAAGAGAGGGCCACTCACGACACCGCAGACGATGAGCAGGAAGGACTGAACGGTGCCGATCCAGGCGATGGCGGACGCTCCCGACGTCGGGAGGTATTCGAGGGCGTAGAAGCTTTGGAAGGATCCATAAGCAAATGTGAGACCCCTATGCTGTTAGATGTGGTCGGCTGGACGCGCGCTTAGCACTTACCAGACATTGAAAAAGATGAAAAAGGCACCCAGGACTTGTAGCCAGCCGCGAACACCGCCCTCTTTGACATGGACGACGGGCTCTGGAGGGTCCAGCTCCTTACTTTCAGAGTCATCCATGGCGGCTGATGGAGCAGAAGAAAGAATACGAGCGAATGTACGCAGTTTTCATATTGCGACAGTGCGGAATTAAACAGTGGAAGCACATTGGTAATCAATGGTGCCGGTAAGCCGATTGCTGTTAGTTTCATTATGTTCTCCAATTATGTTGCAACGAGTTGGAGTCATCTTGACCTACCTACCTTAGCATGCCGAGGTTGTCACCGAGTACGAGCCTCACCCCGGCGATCACGTCAGCGGAGGTGAGTCCTCGCATAGCCTCGAATGGTAGATCGTAACTGACTGCTCAATCCAACGGACGATAGCAAATGCCCGATATAGTAATAGTAACATCGTAAGCTCATGTCGTTATTCCCGGCAAGGTTATATACTTACCTTGTATACCCCGCTATCCCCGCATCAACAGCCGCGGGCGCTTTGCTCTGCCAAGAGCCTCCCCCATAAGATGAATGAAGAAAGAGATGTGCTACAAGAAACTCATTGGAATACATGCATTCATTCAAAACTAAAGACGCTTTTGTTCTTAATCGCCGTTCCCAAGAGCAACCATGCAAGTGTAAATCCTCCCGATCAGTCCAAAGACAAGGGTAATTATAAAACAATATATAGAATCATCTCATGCACCACTATACAGTCTAGTCAAGAGCATCGGTGATGCAGCCGTGACTGGCATCCTTGACATTTCTAAGCAACATCATTAGCATACGCCACACTGAAAGGTCGGGCGGAGCGACATACCTAGCATACTTGCCCAGAGTACCACGCAGAGTCAATCCGGTAGGAGGGAGACGTCCAGCCTCCTTGTCGGCCTCCCACTGCTTCTTTCTCTCGGCCAGAGTCGTCTCGTCAACTTCCAGGTCCATCACACGCTTGACGGCGTCAATCGTGATCACATCACCGTCCTTGACCAGACCGATCGGTCCACCGACAGCAGCTTCGGGGACGATGTGGCCGATCAGGAATCCGTGAGAACCGCCGGAGAAACGGCCGTCGGTGATCAGAGCGCAGGAGCCGCCCAGACCGGCGCCCATGAGGGCCGAAGAGGGCTTCAGCATTTCTGTTTGCAAATTAGTAATGGTCGTTTCTGTCAGGGTCGCGAGTGGGATACGTACCGGGCATACCCGGACCACCCTTGGGTCCAGTGTAACGGATGACAACGACCGTCTTCTCTTCCTTCTTGATCTCATTGCGCTCGAGAGCAGCGATGAAGTCATCCTCGTGGTCGAAGACACGGGCCTTACCAGTGAAAACGGTACCCTCCTTACCGGTGATCTTACCAACACTACCGCCAGGGGCCAGAGAACCACGGAGGATCTGAATGTGACCGGTCTCCTTGATGGGGTTGGACAGGGGACGGATGATCTTCTGGTCCTCGGGGAAGTCCGGCACGTTCTCCAGGTTCTTGGCCAGGGTCTGACCGGTAACGGTCATACCAGAGCCATCGATCAGGCCCTCCTTGAGCAGGAACTTGAGCAGAGAAGGAGTACCACCGATGTTGTGCAGGTCAGCCATGACATACTTGCCGGAAGGCTTGAGGTCAGCCAGGAACGGCACACGATCCGAAACCTTCTGGAAGTCCTCAATGTCCAGCTTGATGCCGACCGAATCGGCAATGGCGATGAGATGCAGCACCGCGTTGGTAGAGCCACCGGTAATGTTGACGACGATCATGGCGTTCTCGAAAGCCTGGCGAGTCAGGATATCGGAGGGACGGATGTCTTCAACCAGGAGCTTCTTGATGGCCTCACCGGCCGCCAGACACTCGAGGTTCTTGGCCGCCGACTCGGCCGGGTTGGAGGAGGAGCCGGGAAGGGTCATACCCATGACCTCGATGGCAGTCGCCATGGTGTTGGCCGTGTACATACCACCGCAGGCTCCACCTCCGGGGCAGGCGTTGCGGATGATGTCGAAACGCTGGGGTTCGGTGATCTCTCCGCTGATGAACTGACCGTACGCCTGGAAGGCGGAGACGATATCGATATCGGCGTTATTCTGCATGGAAGCGCAGCCGGGCTTGATGGTACCACCGTAGACCATCAGACTGGGACGGTTGACTCTGCCCATGGCCATCAGGACACCAGGCATGTTCTTGTCGCAACCGGGGATACTGATGTTGGCATCGTACCACTGGCCACCCATGACGGTCTCGATGGAGTCGGCGATGAGATCACGGCTCTGCAGCGAAAAGCGCATACCGGAGGTACCCATGCTGATTGCGTCACTGACACCGACGGTGTTGAACTGGAAACCGACCAGGCCGGCCTTCTGGACACCCTCGCGCACGCGGTTGTTGAGGTCGAGAAGATGCATGTTGCAGGGATTGCCATTGTACCAGACGGAGGAGATACCGACCTGGGCCTTGTTCATGTCGGCCTCGGTGAGACCCGTGGCGTAGAGCATGGCCTGGGACGCTCCCTGGGAAATGGGTTGTGTGACATGGCGGGAGACTTTGTTGAGGATGGGCTCTTTCTCATCGGCCTTGTGCTTGGGGAGGGTAGTAGAAAGCGGACGGCTGGTTCAAGCGATTGACAGTCAGCTAGGGAGCAATGGAGAATGATGGTGGGAGGTTCAATGGGCATGAACTTACACCGTCATGGACCGCTTGAGGGTCCGCAGAGAGGGCAGACGCCCCCGGGTCTGGGAGAGAAGCATTATCGGAGGAGGGAGCGCAGTTGACGAAGAGGAAATCAACAGCGTAAAGACACCACTGCGAGGGAGAATTGGAGGAGAAGGGAGAAGGAGAGAAATAAGAAGTCTGGCCTGGGGGAGAGAAATGTGGACCGGGGTTGTCGGAGCTGGTGACTGGACTGCAGATGGACTCTCCACACCGAAGTCGGAGTCGAGCTGCCGCTCCCCGGCCGCCAATCCCCGCCCGTCGTTTGTCAGCACTTCACCATCCATGTATAGTTAACTGCATACTCGTATGTAGTACAAAATGACCTACAAGGCAAAGAACGGATACTCATATCAAACACTCATCGTGTTTAATTAATGCACATCACCAATCATCATAAACGAATGCGCAGCAGTTCTAAGGGTATAACATGTTCCTCTGGTCTAACCATGAAGAATCGAAAGAATATGAAAATGATAGGAAGAAGAACGGAAGAAAGAACCATAACCTAGGGCTTCGTTGAGAGCCCTCGTAACCCATGCCATATAAACCCAATGATATCAGATCAATCAAAATTAGAAGAAAAAAAGGAAAACCGCGTCCCCAGAGCCAGCTCTAGGGAACCTCTTTATCACCACGTTTGAGTCCCGCAGGCACATCAATCGCCTCGCGGACCCAATCCAGAGACGCAATGTCCTCCAGACTCTTCCGCTTGGTGTTCCGTTTCAACAGTCCCTCCACACACGCACGGGCCCCCTCGAGATCCTTGCCCTTCTCCGGATCCCATTCCTCGTCGCTGTTTGCATATCGATACCATGCCCATTCGACCCGGGCGATGCGATGAGGCGTCCGAGCGCGGAGTTTCGCCGGATCTCCACGAGTGCCTGGCAATGCATCGAAAGGGAGTCGATTCTCCATCATCGCATACAGCAGAACTCCCAGAGCCCAGGCATCGGTCGAACGACCATCGTACGGTTGGCCCATGAGAATTTCCGGCGCAGCGTAATCCTCACTGCCACAACGCGTCTGCAGAAGAGGGCTCTCCGGTGGTTCGGGAATGCGGCGAGACAAACCAAGGTCACTCAGTGTGATCACGGCCCGGTCGTACGTTCGCCAGTCGCTGATTTTGTCCATTGCATCGCTAGGTAGGTTGACAAGGACATCTATACGGTTCAGTTAGTTCGTTCCCTAATAAAGCAGACTGAAACAGGGATGACTCACTCTCCAGCTTGATGTCCCGATGGACCACATAGTTCTCGTGGAGGTAACGCACGGCACCAACCAACTCGGCGAAGATGCGACGAATAAGCTCCGGGCTCATTGGCTTGGGACTGGACGATGCGAGATCAAAAAGGTCACCTCCCGGGCAATAATCCAGAACTAAAAGGGCGCGCTTCTCATCACTTCCAAATGCCTTCAATTGGACGATAGAGGGATGATTGATCGACTTGAGGATGTCCACCTCTCGCTTGAGCGAGACTTCCAATCGCTCCTCATCAGCGCCACCTGCAGGGCCGAATTCGATAACTTTGACAGCGACCAGTTTCTGAGTGGCAGGATTAATCCCATTCGCACCACCCAAGGCACCATTGTCGTGCGCTTCCATCCGGACGCCGAGACAAACTTGACTGAAGGTTCCCTGGCCCAGTTGGCGGATCTTGCGGTACTTGCGAGGTTGCTGGGTTCGAACCGACCGCACGGAATAGATTTCGTCCATCCCACCCAGTTCGGGGGGATGAGTGATCACCGGCTCGGCTTCGCCATCTTCATATCCACTACGGCTACTTCTCGGTGGGGAAGGAGGTCGAACCGTAGGCAACGCGATGCCGCGATGAACCGCAAGGTATTGCTCTCGATGCAAATTGTTGGCTTTGGAATCGGCGCTGGACGAGGACATGCCAGGGGCGACGCCGGCCCCAGATACCGCAATGGGACGGGGCTTAACCGGGATACTGCGACCCGGAGGCACATATTCGCTCAGACTGCGGTTGCGCGCGTGTTTGGGGGCTCCGTCTGTGTGAACTTTGCTCGGGGTCTCCGGGGACTTGTCGGTTGCGACATACTGCTTGCCGCGCGATCGCGACTCTGCCGGCCCAAAGGCTTGCGATGAATCGCAGAGTCGCAGGCTCAGGCTTGAGCCGTTTCTTGACGTCATTGATGGGGTCCGCGAGAGCGACTGAGAACCGCGACGGTGTGCTCTCCAAGGCGATGCGCCTCCGATGGGAGACGGAAGGGGAGTGATCTCGCCCATGGCCAGCAACTGCGGAGATGGCCAACCGGACGCGGGCGATAACGAGCCACCGGTGGACGTGGGTCCGGCCAGAAGCGCGCGCAAACTGGGGGTACGGTGTGGAAGACTCCCAGACGATATGCTATGGTGCATGAAGGGCTCGGAGTCCTTGGGGGGGCTCAACTGAGAGGAGGCCTCCGGGAGATCGGTGCGAATGTGAAGCGGAGGGAGCGACGGATGGGTGGTCGTCGCATGGTGCGCCGTTATATAGGATGGATCGTGCCCCGGCGGTAGTGACAGGGTTGGAGAGTCCAAGGCCCCTGGACCAGGACTGACGGTAGGGATGGTCGGGGCATGTTGATTGTCACCAGAAGCCGTTGGTGAGGTGGCTTGGTGTAACTCGGAGGAGGAATGGTTGACAAAGGGTCCTGACCCTGACCTCTCGGTCGGCGATGCAGGGTCCGAGGGGGTCATCGAACGAGTCCGGAGTCGGGATCGGGGCGACGCCTTTGTTTCGTCCCTGGTCGGGGACCAGAGGGAGAGAATGCGCAAAGACGATGGTGACCCTGAGTCGTGAAAAAGTGGACTGGGCGGGTGAGATCGGGGATTTAGTGGAAACCCCCTCGGGTCAACTCTATCAGAACGGCAGTGGTACTTGGCGATGACAAGAGACCGTTGGAGTTAATTGCGACCAGAAAGAAGAGGAAAAGAGAAGATTAGTGTGTTTCAAAAAGACGTGGGGATGCTGGAGAGAAAGGAAGAAAGAATCGAAAGCAAGAAAGGAGCGTGGGTAATGGGAGAGGAAAAGAACGAAGAAGATATGGAGAGTAGGCAAATCAGGTGGATGGACCACCACCCTGCCTTGATAGCTGCTAGTTACTAGCAAATGTTAATGTCAATGCCAGGAATCCGCGCGCGGATGACGCTGCGGCCTCAAAAGGGAAAAGGAAAATCCACACGGGGTCAGCTGACTCGCTCCCGCTGCTTTGGGCTTAGCGCCAAGATACTACCCCGCATTCAGCAATGCCGCCCACGGAACTCCCGAACAGGAAT
This sequence comes from Aspergillus aff. floccosus IMV 01167, assembly GCA_001931935.1. Lineage (NCBI taxonomy): Eukaryota > Fungi > Ascomycota > Eurotiomycetes > Eurotiales > Aspergillaceae > Aspergillus > Aspergillus aff. floccosus IMV 01167. Next base: position 775,921 of record MSJE01000052.1, on the reverse strand, counting down.
CTTCATCTCCTGCGGCTATGCATGTATGTATTCATACTCATGAAGCCTCATCTGTACTGTGCAAACTACAATGTACCTACCGTAGTATCTATGTGCTTCATACCAGGGAGGTGCTATGTTGAAGAGCTCAAAAGTGTATATAGTGTAAACCCTCGGCACCTTGCATGGTGGCTTCCTTACCTCCCAACAAACCAACACCCCAGCAGCCACCCAAGAACAGAAAGAATCCGAATACAACCACTCATCTCGCTTGCGACGCCCGCAGATCGCTTCAAACTTACCCCCGTCGAACAAACCAAGCAGACTTGCCTAGGACGGCAACCACGAAGCCCTAATGTGCCTAGTGGCAGCACGCGCATCCGGACAATGGGCGTCCCCACCCGACAAAAAGCCTTGGCTCCTGCAGGTGGCGAACCTTTGTCCCGCACAGCCGTCCTCAACACGCGCTTGGTCCTCGGCTGCTATTTTTGTTCGCATCGTCATGACCAACCCGAACCTTTTCTGAATTCGAGTCATCGAGTCGAGTCACCCTTGGTGAAGCGCCCTTTTTTGTGGTTCTTTCTTTGAGCCATGTGCCAGGCACGCTTTGTGGCATTTGTCGATCACTCGGTTGGCAGTGGGTCGTGATGACCGGATTGCGTAGACCCTGGATGCTGAGGGTCTCTCTCAAACCCTCCAACCCGACTGGATGTCAAACATACAAACGTAATAGGCCGATAAGTCCCTCCTTTTCAAGTTGTTCAACGAGTGGCTACAAGGAAGCGTACACATGCTTGACTCATAACATCTTATTGTTCGATGGACTATATCAGGTAGTCCGCGCCAAGCCTATCAAAGAACGGATAGTCTATCCCCGTTCGGGAAATGTATCAATATCTAGGGGTTCATTATGAACCATGCAGGTTGGGCAAAATCGAATATGTTACAACTTAGAAAGCCTTAGATCTGTCATAATTATGCAGTTCCCTGACTCCCCCATGTACATTTTTCCAATTTAGATTCCGTGCATATGCCATTATTTACTTAACACACCGTGCGAAACCAACTATATATCGTGAACTCTTTATTCGTTAAGGCGGAAACTGTCTATTCAAAATCCCAATTCCCTCATTAATCATTAATAATATACATATACATCAATACTCCATGTCTTCACACTTTTTGTCCTTTATACTGAAGTGTCAGCAGAGACGGATCTTCATAGACACCTGGCCCTGCACAATGGGAGAGATCCAACACCCCGGTGGCATCCGCAGCATTGAAGAGACTGTCCCAGTGGGGTTGAAACTTATTTTCTACCGGCACAGTCTCCAGCCACAGGATGCTCTTCATGTTGACCAACACCTCATCCCAACTCCCAAAATTGAGAGAGCGAGCCATGGCCCGTGCTCGCTCCACGAACCACGAGTAATGAGCTGTTCCAGCCGACGCTACCATTCCAACTCCAAGGAGCCAAATATCAAAAGAGCCAGACTCGTGCGGTGTCGATTCAAGTTCTGCGATGCGATTTATTAACTGAGTGACGATGGTATTGAGTATGACTGCGTGCGAGAAATACGTCGGCCCCTGCACAATGAACATGTAGAGCACAATTCCATAGCGAAGAGATTCAGTCATCGGCGACGACGGAGAGGTGGTGGTATCTGGAACTGAAAATAAAAGTCGATGAATCACAAAGCATGTGAGGTCATGTAGTTGCGTAGGTGGGAAGGGTATCCGCGGCGCTCGTTGAAAGACATTTCGGAGACGGTAGTAGACGTTTAGGACCCCATACTCGACATCCATGATTTTCAAATCGGGGTCATTAAGACTGAACGAATCAATCTGCCATTCTGGGATAGGAGGAATACCGTCGCCAATACCGAGGTCGTCTTGCGTCTCGAACTGAGGATGGCCCGTGACAAGCATCGAGACCCTTTGTCCATGTAAATGACTCATTCTCTCTCATTCTCTCCAAGTGATTCAAGGCAGTCTTACCAGCTGACCATTCTTGCTGTAAGCGGGCTCGTCTCTCTGGCCGCGTTGATGCCGCCTCTCATCTTAACTAGCTTCTTCACCCCATCGACGTGCATGTTACTTATGCTGGTGTTGCCTTTGCCAAACTATCCAATTCTGAGTCATCAGATACATCGTGGTCATACAATAAGAGCACTCACTTCAATGGCTGCTAAAGTGATGACAGAGTTCATCGTCCCGTCTTGTATTGCCAGCGACACATCTTCGATTTTGCGGCGTAGTAGCGTGACAGAGTCGGCCATAAGGAGCTCAGATGCTTGGAACCCTTTTTGGGCCAGCAACTCCTCGTCTAGACAGGCTGTTTGTAGGGAGACATGGAACAATGCTGGGTCACCGAGGGCGAGCGGCCACCAAGAGACGAGAAAAGGATTCGAGGTTGCGTTCAGATCAAGAGGGTAGTATTGAAAAGCGATTTTGTGAATGACTGAACCTGTCAGCCCGACCTTAGTCGACGATGATACTTGAAGACATACATACAGCTATGAATGAGACGCTGGACGCGCTCTCGCGGAAGCCTTGTCTGCGGGTACGAATCGAAAGGGTCGAGAGAAGCGAGCAGGCTGTCAGCCAAACTAAGCTTCTGCAAAGGCTTTTTCATCAATTGACCCTCCTCCAGACTGGACGATGCCGGCGCCCTTGCGGGTGCGTTCGCATAGACGCAGTGGATTTTGCGGTTGATGCAACGCGTGCAACGGGGTGTGCGGAGATCGCAACTGTGTTTGGCTCTAGCACACGCAGCACACGACCGGCGAAGGGTCTGGCGCATTTTGCGAAGGAGGTGCAATCTACGGGTTGAGGAGATGGTAGTGGAGAGCCTGAGATGTCAGGCGATGCCATGCGTCTTATCCGTTTAGCCGATCTGGAGATGGCCCAAAGAGGACTAGACTCCGATCGTTGAGAGGACGGAGTCTAGTCCTCTTTGGGTAATGTATACACTGTCCCTGTCCATCAACATGTAGATTGGAGCAGATTTCTTATAAAAGACCATAGCCCCTGCGGGTTGCTTGGAAACCGCCGGAAGCTATTATGAACGTCAATATGCAGGCGGATATGGTCAACAGCACCCAGCCTGACCGGCAGATATGGCAGGTTACCACTTCCTCATGGCACGGTAAAGTATCAGAGTCGCTCAGCGGATGGTCAGCCTGGCAGTACATAATGACCATTCTGGTTGGTGTGATCCTCTATGATCAAGGTAATAGGCCCCCAGCTTTTATGGGATACCTGTCCCTCTAACCCATCTAGCGATGTACATCAAGCGAAAAGGCTCCATCGCAGGACCATCATTCAAAATCCCCCTAATGGGCCCATTTCTCCAAGCGATCAATCCCAAGTTCGAGGAATACCTTGCACAGTGGGCGAGCGGGCCTCTCAGCTGTGTATCAGTCTTCCACAAGTATACTACTCCCCATTCGCTCGACAGCGAAGACCCAGCTCACACCTACAGATTCGTCGTCCTCGCATCCGATCGAGACCTAGCCCACAAAGTGTTCAAGTCCCCGTCACACGCCGAACCATGTCTAGTGCCGATCGCAAAAGACATAGTTGGTCCCAAAGCATGGGTCTTTCTTCAAGGAAAAGCCCATGCCGAATATCGCCGGGGGCTGACTCCCCTGTTCACCAACATCGCACTGGCCACATACCTCCCCGTCCAAGAAAAGGTCTTTGCCACATACTTCGACAAATTCGTCGCCGCAAGTGCGGCGAACAAAGGCCGACCGATGGAGTTTATGATCATGTTCCGAGAGGTCAATTGCGCGCTATCGTGCCGCACCTTCTTCGGTTACTACATCTCCCAGGACGCAGTTAAGAAGATCGCCGACGACTTCTATCTCGTCACAGCCGCTCTGGAGCTGGTCAATATTCCCCTGTCAATGTACATCCCCTTCACAAAGCCCTGGCTCGGAAAGCGCACGGCGGACGCCGTCCATGCCGAGTTCGCGAGATGTGCAGCTGCATGCAAAGCCAACATGGCATCCGGCGCGGCGCCCACATGCATCGTCGATCACTGGGTCCTCCACATGATGCAGTCAAACCAATACCGCGAGCGAGTCGCCGCCGGCGAAACGAACGTTGAGAAACCGACAAACCTCATCCGCGAATTCACAAACGAGGAGATCGGAGAGACGCTCTTCACCTTCCTATTCGCGTCGCAAGACGCATCCAGCAGCGCCACGACATGGCTGTTCCAAGTCCTCGCGCAGCGACCCGATGTACTGGATCGAGTGCGCGAGGAGAACCTGGCAGCCCGGGGCGGCGATAAATCTAAGCCCTTCGATCTCCCCATGCTGGAGTCCCTGACGTATACCAATGCCGTAGTCAAGGAGCTCCTCCGCCATAGACCTCCTGTCATCTTTGTTCCGTACCTCGCAACCAAGAACTTCCCTGTCACGCCCGGCTACACAGTTCCCAAAGGGTCCATGATCATCCCTTCATGCTATCCGGCTCTGCATGATCCGGATGTGTATCCTAACCCTGATGTGTTTGACCCCGAGCGCTGGATCTCGGGAGATGCCGGATCGAAGGGCAAAAACTGGCTCGTATTTGGTGCTGGACCACACGAATGTCTCGCAAAGAGATACGTGCCTCTCTCCATGGCAGCGATGATCGGCAAAGCGGCGCTGGAGCTTGATTGGACGCATCATGCTACTGAACGGTCAGAAGAGATCAGGGTGTTTGCAACTTTGTTTCCGATGGTAAGTGTTGTATTACGGCTAATACAGAGCACATTGCTAACCCAGATATAGGACGGCTGTCAGTTGGTTTTTGGGAAACGGTCCTAGAGCGGTTTGTGCTCCGATATTGAACAAAGTCAGATAATCATATTTAAGATAAAGAATCGAATCATTAATTAGCACGTATCACTAAGGTCGATTTGTAATTACTAGTTAATAACCCAGTTGCCATACTACGTTTTGACTATGCCTTCAGTACGGGCTCCATCTCACCATTATTCCTTCCACTCATCCCTCCCAAGCCTAACGATATCCGAGATCTCCACAGCCCAAAATTGCGACGGTGCTTTTCCCTCCTCAGCCAGCCGAGCGGCTGCCACAGCCGCCCGTCCAATAACGACTTGATCCTGACCTGCGCCAATCAGCAAGAACACTAGAAGTCAAGACTCGAAGTCGACATACCTATGCGGTCCTGAACACCCTGCCCCAGTTTATTCAGATGCCCAACAATAGCTTCAAACAGAGGCGCTTTGGATTTCTCTCTCCCGATAATCATGCCTGGTCTGAGGATGATCGCATGCTCGAACCCGAGCTCCTTGATCGCATCCTCAACACCGATCTTCATCTTGGAATAGGGCACATGGCTCGAGAGGAACCCCCTCGTCCCGCCACTCGAGATGAAGACGTAGGTCTTGACTCCCGCGTCCTTGGCTGCTTTGGCATTTTCAATGCACAGGTCGTGGTCGATCTTCCACTGGTTCTGGATGCCGCCGGCGGCCGCTCGGGTGGTGCCGACTGCGTTGAACACCACGGACGGCTTGGGGGAGAGAGAGGCGATTGTGGCGCTCCATTTGGAGGTATCGCCTTCCTCAATGGCTTGGAGCTTGGGAGACTGGGCGGTTGGAAGTCTTCGCGAGACTGTCGCGACAGACGAGAAGGCGTCCGACGCGAGGAGTGTCGCGAGGATCTGAGAGCCAACTGCTCCTGTACATCCGAACACTGCTGCTGCTGTCATGGTAATATCTTGGTAGAAGTGCTACGAGATGGAGTGATCAAGAGATTTATTTAGCATGAAAAGACTGGAAAGATGGGTGACCGTGACAGGCATCGATGAAGACGTCATGGTTCACGCTATCGGCGGCAGTGGCTTACGTTAGCCAGGGAAGTATCACAACCATTTTGATGGTGATTTACGGAGTACTCCAGAGTCCTAATGGTTTGCTCATCCTCACTCTGCCTAAATCCCCGGCTCCTTTCTCTCCACGGAAAGCTGGAAACTCGTTGCGCCCTGATCCACTACGACTAGCGGCGGATCCAGCATCTTGGCAGGGCTCGCTTGAATGCAAACCATGCCATCCGACCTCCTAGTTCCTGCTAGGCGCTATCAAAGTGCCCTGCCAAGGAACGACAGTTTCTCCTTAGGGGCAGCCTAGTGTTGGATAAAATGTAACCCAAGGTCAGGTTGCCTTATATGAGCGCTAGTGGCGCCCCGTGGACTGGGGTGGACAAGGCCGGCTCAGATAAATACAAAAGCCCCATTCCCGCAGTCACTGCTTGGTGATCTACCTGAGTCCCCGCCAGAGATCTTTTTGGACGAGATCTTCGTACAATGCGGAGCGCATATCTTCTCGCCCTGGCCGCGACGGCTGTTCAAGTGGAACTGGCCCGCGGCCTTTGGTATGGCACATCAGTCGGGTGTGTCGATCGATCCGGCTTCAAGTCATGCACACGACGCGTCTATGACTCGAGTGTCGACTGTCGAACCAATTGTGGCGACAATGACGGCGACTGCTACTTCAACTGTCGCTGTTTGGAGGCGCAGCACATGATAAATTGTGTTGCAACGAATTGCTGGAACGAGGTTGGTAGTCATTTCCAGTTCCTGTAGTTAGTCGCTTGACCAACTACTCCATTGAGAGCAACCGGGAAGTTGACCATAATGCCATGATAGGTATACTCCTGCGCATACCAGCGCCAAGTTCTCGAGCTTCTGTACATCTGCCCTGATGTTGGCATGGATCAAATCCCCTTCTTCCCAGCCCCTGACAACGCCCCAGGCGGATGTGTCTGCAACCTGGGCCAATTGGCGAAGAAACAAGACCTCATCACGGATCATGCTGTGGACTGCGGCTTGTCCGAAACAGAGCTGGAACGGGACCTGCGCGGATGTCAGTGCTGCACGATGAGTGCCCTGATCTCGTCGTACGTGCAATCATACCACTCTTTACTCCGCGTTCTAGGCCTCGCGGGACTGGCCATCTAACATCTGCATTACAACCAGAATCTGGGATACCTGTCCCAACACTGATCCCGATTTTATCACCGCCTCCTTCTGGAATGAGACCTTATTCAGCCCCTACGATTGGGATACCTGTGGGCCGACCCTGCGGGAATACGATTGTGCCAACGCCTTAGGATTTGGGGCCGACCCTGCGGGAGGCATAGAGAACTTCCGCAGCCCGAACAACGTCCCTGAAAATGCGACAGGGCGGTTGACAAACACGGGGGTTTCCATCACCACGCCTATTAGCGGCAGTACTTTCACGTGGACGTTTGGCCCATCGACGTACGCTATCACGGCGGCAGCGAATGCCACCACTGTTTCCTCAGCGACTGTTTCATCGACTGTTTCCTCTGCGACTACTGCCAGTTATACGACCGGTCAAGGTGCACAAGAGACGGGCGGAGGAGAGTCTGCTGCGCCGGTTCTGTCGAAGCCGGTTATTCGGGGGCTGTTACTGTTGTTGGGTTCTACATTGCTTTTGATGCGCTGACATATATTAGAACATATGATATAATGTGTTCCAGCTTAGATGCATTCAAACCAATTTGTGCTGGAAGGCCATCATTGACTAGTAGGCTGTTGATATAAGGCACACCGTGGCATGTTAAATGAACAAGTGAATGAGATTTTTCATCACAGATTGAGGATACGGATGGAATAAATATATCAATAAACACAAAATGCCTCTTGAATGACCCGCCCTACATGACTTGCTTTAGACTACCCCGTGAGTTTCGTCACAGAATATACCATCCAACATCAATGTATGTAGTGCCACCGTCTCTCGCTCAACCTGAAACCCACTATCCTCATGGACCTGGGCCTAATCTCCTATTAGAGCGGTTGCTCTATTAGCAGCTGGTAAAGCACCGATTCTTGTCCTCTGAGAGCAGTATCTCTTGTTGTAATTACCCTGTGCATGTTCGAGTATTAGAACCCACTGGAGACGCTAGATACTGCCCTAGCCAAATCTATTTTCTTTTTCTCTGCGTTCTTTCTCAAATACTTTGGTATAGATACGCTTAAACTGCATGAATTACATTTCCAGGGCACAATCGGGCCATATTGAGGATCCGTCGTATGAGCTCGATTCGAATAAAACACCCTCAAATTGGAGAACCCAGCGCTACGCCCATAAGACAGTATTTGATGCAGAAACAGGATCACTCCTGCTTGACCTGTTCATGTTCCTCCAAAGCGTAAGCGTCCACTATGATCCGAGAGAACCGTCGAGCACCGATTCGCTTGTTAAACAGGATATCCAACTCTTCATATGTGCGGTCTTTTGTCTCTGGAAGACGGAAGTAAGCCCAAACCAAAAACAAAGCCGCCGTACCAGCCCAAAAATAGCCCGCTTTCCCATGCAAGTTTCCTTCATGCGGGTTGATCAAATAGGGCTCCACGACGTTCCCGATAATCTGGCTGACGTAGTACGATATCCGCGAGAGACATACTGATTTGTTGCGAAGGCGGGTTGCCGAGATCTCGGAGATGATCGGATAGCACACCGACCCTATCGTGACATAGTACGCGAAAAGCCAGAGCAGAACGAAGCTGGCCTGAGCATAGCTGCTGGCCGAGCCCTCGCCCGCGCCCGCAGAAACGGATCCCACGACCAGCATGCAAGTACAGCAGACAACTAGTCCCCACAGATACAGCGTTCGGCGGCCATAGATCGATAAGAGCCCCCACGCGATAATGGTGCCAATCGATGCAATGCCGAGACCGCCGCAAGAGAATTTGAACGCATTAGCGGATGATAAGCCGGCCTGCGTGAAGAAGTAGGCCGGCGTCCCGCCCAGCGGACTACCGGACCAGATCTGGGCCGCAAACGTCAGACAGGCGATCTCTGTTCTGCGCAGATCGACGCCGCGGAAGCAATCGAGATAGCTGGTGCCCACTTGCGCCTGCTCCTCCATCGCATTGGTGTGGATGATCATCGCCAAAGTCTGTTTCACGTTGACCATCGATGGCTGACACAGTCTTCGGAGAGCCTGTTCGGCGCCAGCAAGGTCGGCCCGCCGCACCAGCCACCATGGAGACTCAGGTGCAAACCAGAGGGATGCTAGGAGGGGAATCGGCCACGCCCACTGGATGGCAAATGGAATGCGATACGCCCATTCATCATTTCGTTCGACGAATCCTTCCAGCACGCCGGCCGCAATCAATTGACCGAGTGCCCAGCAGAGGTTGATGTAAACCGTCAGATATCCTCGAAGCGCCAATGGACAGACCTCTGACGCGTATGCCATGCCCATGGTAGCAAAGACACCCCATGGAACGCCACAGAGCAGTAGTCCAACCAGGATAATCGCCGGCGAGTTGGCGAAGAACATGACGAAGATAAATGCCATCATCGACGCAAGCGACGAGATGAGAACAGGCCGATATCCGAACTTGTGCGTCAGATACCCATTCGCAAAAGCGCCAACAATCGCGCCGATCTGCGGCGCCGCTCCCAGAGCAGATTGCCATGCACCGGCGATTTGATACCCAGCCTCGGGGCTGTACGACCCAAAGTCGCGAGCAAAGGCTGGCTGTGCGAAGAGCGACGTCACCAGGACGATATCGTAACCTTCCATAATAATAGAAGTGGACACGAGAAGCGACCACATGACGGCCTTCCGGTAGATGGTGATCGCTTGTTTAAACGTCATCGTGTGTTCGGCTTCGTTGGCTTCCCGGCCACTGTAGACGACGTCCTTGACCTCATCCTGATACCCATTCTCAACATGGCTGGCCATTCCTTCGGCTTTGGACGCAGTCCCCACGTCCATGATGAAGGAGATGATCCTGTAGGGAGACGACTATGCAATAAGGCAGATGGTATGCCGATGGGTTTGAGGGAGGAGGTTTCACCTAAAGATGACACTTTGGAATTAGACACGTTCAGAAGCACATCCATTTGTATAAACCATCGGGGATCGGGTGACTCCTCCTGATCCATACGTATTTCCGGCATCCTGGGATTCTCTGTCTCGCCCTGAAACAACACCGGTGATATGCCTAACTGGAAGCTTTCCCCGGTGGTGCGGGGAAGGATTTTAGCCGATATCTACATGCGGTGGGGAGAAGCTTAAATGCGTTTCCCCGTGGGGTATTAAAGCGGAGACGGAAACCTAAGTAGGTCCATTGAGTTCAATTCCCCATCTTGAGTGAGTTCAAGACAATGGCTGTCTTTTCCAGTATAGCACTCATCCTGGCGGCGTTGACTGTCTACCCGGGTAGGACACTGGGGCAGACCGCCACTGTTGACGCCGCTGTTAGTCGGGGTACTCCGGCTCATCTGGCTTCTGGCTGGATCTACGGTATCCCAGACGCCCAGGGCCAGATTCCGGATCGGTTCTACACCGAGTCTGGTTATCGGTACGGTCGAGCTGGCGGGGCTCAGTTGCACAACGAGGGACAACGGGGTTGGATATGGGGACCATCTGACTATGAGGTGAGGGGGCAATCTTCTCTCGATTAGCAGGATGTACTCATACATAGTTTCCTCTTCATAGGGCCGCTTCCAGTCTTTTCTTTCGAACTATCGCACCACGAGAAAATACGGCGGCCGGTTTCAGCTACTGATCCATGACCTCTGGGGTGCGGACGGCGGCCAGAATTCAAGTGCCCCGTACCCGGGCGACAACGATGACTGGACGTCTTACGATACATTTCTCACGGCGCTCATCAACGACATCCGGTCCAACTCGGCGACAGACGGCTTGGATATTGATATCTGGAACGAGCCTGAGCTCACATACTTTTGGGGCGGCCGTTCAACCACCCAGTGGCTCAACCTCTGGGGAAGAACCTACCACCGTCTGAGGTAAGATTTCCATCCATGGTAAACGGCCATAGCTGATGTGCATAGGGATGCTTTCGGGCCTGACGTCCTCCTCGTAGGGCCATCTCTCGCCGAGGCACCGTCGGCTACCAGTTCCTGGTGGTCGCAGTATCTCAGTTTCATCCGTTCTAACTCGTCAATTCCGGACCAATATACGTGGCATGAGGAGGGGTCGTCGTCCGATCCTCAAAGCAGTAATGCCACACTAAAGACGCTGCTCCCCAAATACGACCTCCCCTTCCGACCCAACAATGTCAACGAATATGCCATTGCTGCCTACCAGGTACCCAGTGCCGACGCGTGGTTTATCAGCCGCCTGGAACGCCATGACACAATCGGGCTTCGGGGAAACTGGGCCTCAGCCACGGCTCTGCATGATTTTCTTGCTGGTCTGGTCGGCAAGCCCAGTGCAGGGACTCCAGCATACAACGGCACGGGGACTGGTTACTGGCCAACGGGCGAGTTCCAAGTATACCGTTATTACAACCTGAACCAGACCGGGACTCGTGTCGGCACTACCGGCTCTGCGGATAATAACTTCGACGTCTACGCAACCAACGATGGCTCGACGCTGAAGATTCTCAGCGGAAGTAAGGCCGAGACTGGAACTTGGGACATCACGGTGACCAATCTGTCCGCACTGGGCCTTCCGACCTCTGGGAGCATCGACATCACCACCTACGAATTTGGCTGGAATGGCCAGTATGGCGAAGTGGGTGCGCCTACATATAAGGGCAAGGTGACCCATACGTACGCCAACGACGCGGTGACATGGTGGGTGAAATTCTCCGATGCGAATGTAGCGTATGCTTTCGAATTTGATTTTTAGAAGCAAGGCTTGGTGGCCAGAGGGGAGTGTCTAGCGAAGAGGGTCGTTGTGTTTTCGAGAGGATATGTTGTATTTTATTAGCTCTGGGCCATTCCGTGAAATGTGTCTGTTAGTGGCCCCGGCGCCAAGAGCAACTATAAGAAGCCAAGTATATATCAAGGAGAGACAAGGGTGGTGCGAGAGCGGAGAACTGTGTGATCCGGTTAATTGAGACATCCTCCCCCGCCCTCACTAAACCCCTAAACCCCGCAAATCTACCCCCGGTGGTTCTTTCTAGCTCCATAACAGCTTGTTCATCAGGTCTTCATGGAGCAAATCGATCCAGACATTCTCCCAGCGCAGTCGGAAGCCGCGTATAGCTGTAGCGTGTGCAGTACCAACTTCGACAATCCGGAGCAGATGCAGAAACACGAGAAGACCCACAAGAAGAAGTCATTTCCTTGCTCAAAGTGTGATAAAGCTTTTTCTCGGAGGTACGTACGAGGATTGCATGAGTTGGTCTCCAAGGATGATAAAGGTTCTCACAGCGGATTAATCCTGCATTATTAGGGACATTTTGCAGCGGCACAAGCGAATCCATGACCGGACTCCCATCCCCAGGATCCTGGAAAATGGTCACGTTCTAGGTGCTCGGAAAGCATGTACTGCATGTGCGATGCATAAGGTACGGTGTAGTGGCGGTCAGGTCTGCACCCGCTGCCAGAAGCGGAATACATGTTGCGAATACCCGGCAAGGAAGAATCGTGCTTCGCGTACGGGAGCGAGCCTTGGGCCCTTCAGAGTTGGTCATGGAGTCACAGATTTACCGTTGCCCACACCGGCATCCGGTCCGTCTGTCACGACCGCCTCGAGCACTGTCCTCATAGGAGACGGACAGATGGACCTGGTGCTGGAGGAGACAATGCGCGAACTACACTCTCCGCGCACGCTATTAGCCCATTGGAATTTCATCTCTGAGAGCGGCCCCTCAGCGTATTCAACCCCATCCGCGGACAGACGAATGCAGCACGAGGGCATGTATAATGGCGAAAGCTTGGATCAATTGGAATTGACGGAAACAGACGACATACTTCAATCTGAGCTTACGGATGGGCCGGATTCGAGGCTTCCAGACATCTCAAGAAACAGTCCCAAGATGACTGATCACCTACCGTCGATCCAAAGCAGGTCAAGCAGCGAGGCCCCTAATTCAGGGGATGAATCCCCTCCATCGGATGCCCCCAGTGATAGTTTCACGGCCGAACCTGGGTCCTACGAATTGTATGTGAATTCGGATTATACGAGGAAGGCCTCGACCAACCGACAGGGCAATCTCTCTTCGAAGCTTCTCCTACTGAAGCAGCCAGAGTGAGTAGTTTTGATTATGATCACTGAACCGCCTTGTTAAATCCTCTACAGGAGTCAACATGCCCAATGCAAGGTCCCCCACATAGTTCCGGATATTGACAATCAGGCATATGAAAATCTCGCATCGATGTATTCTGTGTTGTGTCTCAACGGTCAGAGTATATTCAAACCGTTGCAGCCCTCGCCATTCCCGCCTGTCGAGGATCTGAGACTCTATATGCAGCTATTTTTCCACTATTTCCACCCCATTTTGCCTATTATACACCGCCCGTCATTCAATGCAAACAAGTGTCATTGGGTGCTGGTTCTTGCCATTGCTGCTGTCGGATCCCAATATGTTGGTTCGACGAAGACAAGTCTCCATCAATTCCCTATCGGCGAATATCTGCGACGTGCCCTAATTTATGAAGTGAGTCCTGCGTCGTAGTTCAACGGTCTGGTTCACTGAACATGGCGTAGTTAGAGAGAGGGGGGATTGACTGCCAAAGCCGGACGTGGCTTATCCAGTCCATGACCTTGAGTCAGGCCCATTCTGTGACCTCGGGAGAGGGATCAATTAGACCTGGCGTCGGTTGGGCGCATCTAAACCTTGTGGACCTTTTCTCTCCAGGAGCAACGTTGGCTTGCTTCTTTCAACTATCTGCTAGCTGTGAGGTAAATGGTGCCGCCTGGGCAGATTGGATCGCTATGGAAACAGTGCGCCGCGCGGGGTACGCGATAATGGTATGGCATCACACTGTTGTCAATTTCAAGTGCGAGAGGCTTACCCGGGTGATAGCTCTTGGATTGTATAATGGCTTATCAGTCTGGAAGCAGGCCTCTCCTGTCCCTACCCGATGTGCAGATTCTGTTACCTTGTCACGAAGCCGTTTGGGAGGCTAGTGACCTCAGTGAATGGCAAAGGTTATGCAATAAACACAGTAGGGCCCTCTCCTCCCTCCAATTTGGGACGATTAATTTTGATCTTTCCATGACTAAACATTGTAGATCGAATATCGATGCAAACTGCCGTGAACGGGCTGTATACTGAGCGAAAGATAGAGGACCTGGGAGAATTCAGTAGCGTGCTAGTCTTGCATGCTCTTCTTGAGGAGACATGGAGCGTTCAACGGTACTTCCAGCGACCTCTCTCTTCATGGGTCCCGTCATCCCACCGACCAGCCCCAGCGGCGAGGCCACAAAGCTTGGATGATACCTATACCGTCGACGACGAAGAAAGCCCTCAACGCCGGGCCCTGCGGATCCCACTATTCAGCAAGTGGCGCGACGCCGCTTGCGACTGCTTCGATGCTCTCCACTGGGAGGCAAACTCCATCTGCGCCAAGAATGCTGGCATAGAGCATCCTGCAGTTCTTCACCTCCATCTCGCGCGAATCATCATTCTTGTGCCATATGCGCAAATCAGGCTCCTGGCGGATTACATCGCAGCGCATGGCACCTGCCCGACATCAGTTCCCGACACGGTCCGTGTGGCAGAACGCGAGATCTATGCGTGGCTGAGACATGATCAGTTCAGAGCTCGCCTGGCAGTCGTTCATGCTGGGGCACTCTTCTGGCATATCCGCCGCTATAGCATAGGAGCGTTCTATGAGCCCCTAGCCTTGTTTTTGGCATCCCTGACGCTGTGGGCCTATGGTTCGTATGCCGCACACATCACAGGGCATAATGGGCAATTTGCCTCGGCAGATAATGGAGACACGCATTTTCTGAGAAGAACACCGACCAACAATGACATTCTCTTCCCATCTCTGTTCCCCGCGCTTAGGTCGTCTTCTTTGGCCCAACCCCCGATGTTGAGAGCCACTGACGCTGGCGATCAGCTAGGGTCCAGCCCCCAGGCAATGGAAGCGGCCCAGAACCCTTCGGCCTCCCCTATACGCCCGGCGTGTACTCCCCAAGATGATGCTTTGTGCCATCAACCAGAGGCCACAGAAACGGCAGCACAGGGACCTCGACATGCGTTTTCGCAATGCAGACCATCAGACACCGCCATAATCCTGGACCGCCCGATCGATGATGAAATGGTACAGTTATGGGTGGCCGAAGGGATTCCACAGAGGATAACGGCCTTCATGTTTGGATCCGTGGATATATGTGCTCTTCCCCATGGCCCAACAAGGGTTTTGAGCGAGGGGTCTCGATTACTCCAAGCGCCTGTGATGTGCAGGAGTTCTGATGCATACTCACTGATCCTTGCGAAGATGGTTGCGTTTATGAAGTCCCCATGATTTTCCATAGTTATGTCCATGTACACATCGGGGAGTTACCGAATATGGTAAGTCATCGACACGCCGGAGAAAAGGCCCGGTTTGGTTCTTGTAACTCCGGCAAATTTCCTTTTTCGTCCTCTCTATACTACCGCATCGTTCGCTTTTATCCGGTTACAATGCGGGTTCGCCGGTGGATCACAATGAAATATGGGCCAAGATGACCTCAAATGTCATCTACCTCCTTCGGTTTTCGCACGGTGACTGATCACTCACGTATTCTACAAGCCATCCCAGTCCTGCTCAGGCTCACACCTTAACTGGGCTCAAGATCCATGTGACAGGGGATCGACGTAGAAAAATCAGAATCTTGTCCTGGGAAAGGAGTCTCTGGGCGGTGCTATCAGATCATAAGGTTGCAGAGTGGTCACCGATGGGTTTGTATACATCAATCGAATTGAGCGACAATTTGACTCGCCCAGCCTCGTCTAGTATTGAACAAACCTCCATGCCAACTAGGGGTTTGCACATTAATTTATCTTGCTCGAAATTCCACGGCATCCCTTGATATCCTGGCCCTATACTTCGAGCATCACACCACGGCCACACCAAATGTATAGATGAGCCATAGACCGACTCAGTGCATCATCAGACTGGCAAAATCATAATAGAATCCATCTGACCGACAACAGTGGAGACACCATCCACGCCACGCGCACGATGTACACCCTATCGCGCGGAATGTGCTCTGGAATGAAGGGATGAAGTGGCGGGAAGCAGGGAGCACGACTTTCACGCAGCCGATATACCCAGGCTATCTATCTATCCCTCCTCACTTCCTCATCTCGAAAATCCCATCGACTTACAATACAAAGGTATCATTCATATCATCACGAGTCAACCCGCCCTCCAACCAGAGCTAGTCCTCATGAAAACAGCATGAAGCTCGGTCACGTCCTTCTGCCTCTCGCAGTCGGTTCGGCTGTAGCGATGCCCGTCACGGTATGTCGACGTCTTCGGCTCTCTGGATGAACTCTGCTGATATGTACGATAGAACATCCATCCACGGCAAAACGCGGCGAATCTGATTGACCTTGTTCGGCAGAAGGGCGGGGTCATCGGTCTCATTAAAGAGATCCCCAAGGATGTGCAGATTGTTGGGCTTTCGAATAAACTCGCCAACCTGATGGATCACGGTCGGATCGGGGCATGAATAACGTTTGATATTATGATCATTGCTATTGTGTATATTGCATTTGCAGATTTGCAGAGTCTTATATATGGATCGGCGGCTTTACGTGTACTTTGAGTATGTTTTACAGAATTCAGTCTTCATTCATCATAGGTCGTCGTAAGGATTAGGATCGTAAGCATATGTGTGTCATGGTCGGTCGTGATGGAGTAATGCAATCGGCCGTCGCTGGTACAAGCAAAAGAAAGTGACTGGTGTCGGATATCCACAAGGCCCGATGCAAAAGGAAAGATAAAACAATGCAAAGAAGGGGTAATCATTCTTCCATGAAATCATCCACCTCCACCCGCGTCCCCAACGCCTGTTTTCCCTCGCGGATCATCGCCTGAAGCTGGCGATTCAGCCGTCGCAGACTGGCGTCTTCTTCACGTTCCATCCGCCGCCTCTGCGCCATATAGCGCTGGGTCTCGACAGATACGGGGCTTTCGTGCGGTTTGGCCGGCGACGAGAACTGTGACTTGGTCGATCCAGCCGACGGATGGGACATGAGGTTCTTTTTCGCTGCGGTGCGGCGACGGGTGTAGCTCGGGGTTGTCGCGGTTCGCCGATGACCCACTCGTCGTGGACGGGCAGACGGAGTAATGATGATTTCGTCGTTGGCCTCTATGTAGGTATCGTGGAGCCGGTCGCCGGCGTCCCGCGAAGAGATCATCACCCAGTTCCGGCGCAAGTCGCTGTCTTCGGGGTACTCGCCGGGGACGGGGGTCGACTCCGATCGGTGGTGGCTCACGAAGGAGACCCTCCGCTTTTCCGTACGGGGCTCGTCGGCCATGGCGTGCGATGAGGGAGTGTTGTTCTCGTGCGGGACGGCCAGCGAGTAGCCTCGGCCTCCGCCCGCATAGAACCCGCGAAACGCCCCCGACCAGCAAAAATCCCAGACCTTGCCGACGACATTCAGCACGGCGCGACTCCAGCGGACCGGGGCGGGCTGTTCGGTATCGAGGTGGGCGGAAAGATGGGGGCCGGCAGCGGGACATTTCTCGTCGGCCGGTGATGCGGCCACCACGGAGGACGGGTCGCGGCGACTCCGCTTGCACCGAAGGCTGCCGAGATCACTGAGGGACTCGACACTGGCGTCGAGAGGATGGGGTGGGGGCGGATTTCGATAGCGACTAGGACGGTAGATGTCGGTCTCGTCATCCATCGGGGAGAAGTGACGATCATCGGCAGTGACGACGCAGGGAGCGGGACTGCGACGATCGACGGGGGTTCCGAGCCATGAGCGGTTCTCTGGAGAAGCCCGTGATCGTTTTCGACTGGCAGAAGGGATGGCGATGGAGCGATAGAGAGCGGAGGAGGCGGACGGAGTGGGTGGCACCTGGAAGAGCTGGGATGGCGCACCAGCAAGATCGAGCTGCGGAGGGATGGGAGCGTCGAGAATAAAGGAGTTGGTGGGCATGTCTGAGGATAAAAGTAGGTGGATCAAAGAAGATGGTGAGTTGATGAGAGGGAGAGAAAAAGCGGATGAGGAGAAAAAAAGACACGAGGCGGAGAAACGGGGAGAAAACCAAGTGGTTGGTCACGGTAGTATACATCTCGACAGAACACCGCCTAGTCGACGGGAGAATATCTTGTGTCGGTATCTAATGATATTGTACATGAAGGTGAAGTTAGTGAATATGTAGAGGAGACCATGATTAATCAGGGAATGAAGCATTCGATGCAATACTAGTGTTGTGGACTGTAGTAATTCATTGTTCACTTGTTCACAGCGATGCAATATGAGAGCTGGATGCATTCTTCGTATATAGTAACGATACTAGTCATACAGCTCTGCACCGCCTGTAAATTGGAAGGTCTGTCCTCACCGTATGATTCTATACCAACCTCAGCAAATATGTATAACCTTGAAGTATACACCGTCTACTCTGTAAATGGTGGTGACAGCGGATTACTAAATCAGGTATAGCGTACCTAATCAGGAAAGGGCTGTACAGTTGCTTGGCGGTCTGGTCTGTATAAATTCTACGAAGCACAGTATGAGACAGGCATCTCTTCCTCATTAGTGTTGCACTATTTAAGGATTTGTCAATTCAAAATAAGTTAAGACAACCTTGCTATTAGGCTGAACTTTCGCACTCTGTACTTCACCACCCCTTTTACTGCAATAAATCGTGATAATCTTACATTGCTCCTCAAATTGTTAGATAAGTAGTCTTTTTTATTCTTTTTCCCCTTTCAAACGAAACACAATTTGCTCAAATTTGAGATGCAATTCATATGAAGCTTTGATGTGGCTGACTGTCCTATTGGTTGCGTTATCTGGGAGCGACGAGGAGGCCATCAGCCCGGTTTGAGGATCTACCATATGTTCCATCGAAGGTTTCATCTTCTCCAACGCAAATTTTGTAGCATAATTTGGCGTATGCATGGGCTTGCGGCTCAAGAGAAGGTGCAATCTGGTGATACGCATGGCTGAGAATCATCCAACATCCAACAACCCCATCGGTCATCAATCCCCACTTCCGCACCAGGAGCGAGGTGTCTTGAACCTGTGGAATCTCACCGCCCTCAACCACATAGCCAAGCGACTGTAGAGCGCGTAATCCCGAGGTGACGGCCTTTTCGGGGTTGTGGGAAACCAGGTAAGCTGCAGCAAGTGACAGATGGGGCGACCAAGTTGCAAGGCGAGGAACTTCAGAGGCTGGGTGAGAGTAGGTGCCTTCAAGTCTTGTGATGGTATCTTCGATTGCTTGTAACTTCCTTTTCTTTGCTTCGAATAATCTCTGCAGATCGGTCAGAAGTCTCGTCCGAGCGGAACGAGCGGATTTGCTGAGGCTTTGGATATCTCGACATAGGATGCAATCGCAACGGAAGCCCCAGTGCTGTAGGTCGACTGGCAGTTCTTTGGTATCATGGCTGATGGGTGATTTGTACCAGAAGGTAACTTCCGTGTTTGGAGCCAGATCTTGTGTGGCACGAACAATCATCATATCTCCAATAAATGAGCGGCGGGCATTGCTCAAGCAAGAATGATTGATGTATGACGCCATGTGCCAGAACCCACAAGAATCAAATTCTTTATTGACCTTTTGAGTGGTATTATCGCTGGCCACAGCGCCTATGTGACTGTCGCGGGATAACAAAGGGCATCCAAAACAGTTCAGCTGAACGATTCGTTCGACGAGGAAGCTAGGGGCGATTAGAAAGTGATCCTATATTTGCAAAGCACACTCGTACCTATCTATAATCGGCGAGTCATCCACTTCCTGGACGTTTACGGGTTTGTATGTGCCATGGTGGTGATCGGCAAAAGAAGGCAGCAGGGAAGGGTTTTTGTAGAGCCTCTGGACGATCGCTTCGATCAATTCTCCCTGTTTGCCAAGGGTAGCTTCGCTCGTCTCCGCGTTGAGCAGCAGACTCAACTGCTGGGGGCTGAGCTCGTCGTGAAAAGCATGGGCCAGAGCCTTTTCGCAGAACAGCAGATCACCGGCCTTGACAGCGTCCGTGGTAAATAAGCCCTTGCCGTGCGACTGAGTCAGTCTCACCATCACCGGACCTATATAAGTGCCACGATGGAGGTGCGGAGGGCGACGTGTCGTTGCTTCCCACTGCATCTTCTTGAACTCATACTGGCCTCTTTCTTGTTCCACAAGCCGGGCAGAGGCTCGTGCGAATTCACGTTGGGCCATCTCATTTTCTGGGTAGTGCTCTGCAAGCGGCTTGTGAGTGTCGCACGATTGTTGGAACTTTCCCAGATAGTAGAGAGCTTGGGCTTTGCGGAAGAGAGCCTTCTCGGAAAGGGCCGATACCTGCAAGACTGTTTCCGCTTCAGCGAGTGCCGCATCAAACTGGTGGCTTCGGAGAAAAGTGAGGGCCCGATTCAGACGGGTTGTTATCGCTAGCTCGCGCGAGGGAGTGGTTGCAAGTGCGCGTGAGTAGCTGTTTTCCTCGTTAGACTTGGAGCTTTTTCACACGGCCCGACTCTGGAACTTTACCACTGGAGAGCACCGCGATAGTTACCCTGGTTGAATGAGGCATTGCCTCTTTCCTTCCAGAAGCTGGATGATCCATCATCGTGAGCGATCCGCTTTCTCCAGGAGAACGGGATCCGGTCGTCACATTCGGGAAGAAATATGACGTCGGAGACGTGGTCAACTCTGATCCCGTAGTCACCGTCCGCCATCACTTTCACATACGGCTCTTTTACGATTAGTACTGTCCCCTCCATTAGATTCTGTGCGCCTGACAGTTCCTGTCCTTGGTTGTAGAGCTGCAACATAAGGACTGTCCCTTCTTCATCTTCCACAATGGCCATAACCGCAGTCATGGTGTCTGTCGGAGTCACTGTCCTCAGTAGGAGATAATATCCCCGGTGGTGAACCTCGAGGCAAAGATCTTTGATCATGAACTTGCTTAACATATCCAGACTCGCAACGCACGGAGCGTAGGCCAGAGGGAGAAATGACGACCGAATTTTCACCGAGTCCTCGGAATCCTCGGCGTTCATCAGGTGTCGAAACATAAACTGCGCTATAGTCTCATCTCTAGCCATTCTAGGCCTTGCCCGCTGGCCTTTGCGGCCTTGCGCTCTCTGAAGGGTTTTCTCATGACCTTTGAGGTACTCAAAGTACTGCGGCAGTGCGGAGACATCACGGGCGTCCATGGTGAAGAGGGAACTAAACAAATTGTATCTGATAGATGCTGGTTACTGGAATGCTTCCAACAAGGAAAGTGAGAAAAGAAACAAAACCCAAAGTGTAAGGAAGTCGATTCGAAGCAGCTGCACGTCACGGTGGACATGAACTTGCCGGACTGACCGAGAAGGCTGTATATGTCCAGATCCACGTATGATAAGGAGAGGTGCAGACGACGTGTCGTCAGTTGATGGGTTCCAGCCATCTTCGAACTTGCGTTGAACTTGTTGCCAGGCGCTTAGTGAAAGTTGCATATTGGGGCTGCGCCATGAGGGGTGATCGGACCCTCCGCTTGTCCCCTGTACAGTAACTACAGAATCCTCAGTATCAACGTAGAGCCCACATTTAAAGCCGGGATTCTCTCCACCCAACGCTTCAGTATACTTTGGACAACTCGGTCTCTTCTATCCGCAGTCCCTGGAAGCCCGAGACCAAACCATTTGCATCTGCTGTCTTTGAACACTTCGTTCCGCCGATCCTTTGCAACGAACGCGTCGATTCAGGGCTTGGTCAACAGCCACACCAGTCTATCCATGCCTCTTAAACCACTCTCTCGCCAGGAGGTGCTGGCTAGGGGGACGAGAATCATGCGAGCGGGGCTAGAGGGTGGTAAGATTGCCAGCGCTTATGGCAAATCTGTCCTGGACATGTCCGTACACTTGACGGCTGAGGTAAGGTAACACCCTCTACACCGGGCAATGGCTCTAATGCTTGCCGCTCAATGCGATAGGCAGCAAACTGGGCTGCTCAGAACCCGATTCCTGCTGCCTGCATATGTGTCGGCGCCACCGGAGCAACTACACTCGTAGCTCCTAGCCTTGCAACAGCCCCAGCGCTATTGGCTCTTGGCTTTACGCCGAGCGGTATACAAGCAGGTATGTAAAATCCTATGTGGAAGTCAATCAACAAATGACTTCCTATCGCCGTCGCGACGATGCTGAAATGAATGATTGACACCGAGGTCCAGGGTCTGCAGCCGCAGCTGCTCATAGTTGCGTCGGAAAAATTGTAGCGGGAAGTGCGCTGGCTATCGGGCAGAGTGCGGGAGCCGGAGGGAATGGTTTGCTCATTGTTAACGGCATTGCACAGGCTGGAGGTGCCGCAGTGTCTGTGGGATGTGCTCGCCTAGGATGGATCAAGGCTCGTTTATGAGCCCCCTACTTGTCAATGGTGGCAGAAGAGGAGCCCGATTGACCAGAAATAAACCCAAAAAGGGAAGAGGGGGCAGAAACAGGGAGATTCCCTGCTATCAAAGGTTTCATTTGCTGAATCTCTAGTTCTATCTTCATTTTGGTCGAGGAAATGCGCGATTTACCTCTGATATGTCTCTTCAATCAGTGATTGAAGCAGGATGATTTTGCTCCCACTGGAATCAGCCCCTCAGAAAGCGCTAAGGCGCATTTTTCATGATCTGTCTGGGGCAGAATGGCTTCCTACATCACGGCCACGTATACAGAGTGGCTTGGTCTGAGGCCACAGGCAAACGAGGCTGAACGCTGCTTACACCCATGCGTCTCCAGGCGGCTCTTCAGGCTGCTCTAACCAAACTAAAGCGCCTACCTCCTGCTATATAAGGTGAATAGTCGACCTTCCTCCTCATCTCCTGGTTATTCCTTAACCATTCCGTACTATCACCAGCAGCAAATCAACCTACTCGCAGCCTTCATCATGGTTCTCCCTCTCCCCCTTCCATTTGACGAAGAGATTGAGACCTTCGAACAAGTATGTCTCAGGGACACCTACCACTTCACCAACCGAGATCTGCTTCGCCAGGCTCTTCAGGCCTCCGGCGTATCTACTTCCCGCAGCAACAAGGATCTTGCGTTGGTTGGCGATGCATTTCTTCGCCTAGCCATCGTGGTTCAGGGGCAAGAGAGAAAAAAGTCCACAGGTATTGAATCTCCTTGACTCTGACTATCTCGAACATGTATTCACTATAATTGCCATCCACAGACGTGATCCAGAAGGTCGTCGAAGCGGTGGGCTCCAACGACAATTTGTATGATCAGGGCGTTGCTCTAGGCCTTGACCCATTTATCGTAAAACATCCGGGTCAGCAAGGTGTTTTGGCTGGGAGAAAGGTAATGGCTACCACAATGGAAGCTATACTGGGTGCAGTCTATTATGACTCCAACGAAAATCTGGAGGACTGTGAAAAGGTCATGGCTGCACTTGGTCTTTCTTGGCCCGAATGAGGGAACAGTCACAGTTACTTTCATTGACTTTTCTTTCTCTGTGAATGGATGAGGTCTCGATGGGGAAACAAGAGGAATCCGTTGCAGGGATGACGCTGTTTTATTCAGGAGTGATATGGCATGTGAACTGACTTGCATGTCACAGTACTAGTGAATGGGGCTTGTCCACTTTGCAACGGGTCTCGCTTGTTCTCGCATCGCGATCTCGCTGAATCGCTACTTATGGAAGATTCTTATAGCGTGTGAGGAGGTGATGGGGGCGGTGTAAAAATGGAAATTGTCTTCTATGTTATAGTTTGATTAGGAAAAGCAGCGGGAAAAAAAAAACATACTGCAGAAGTGTTGTCAATCCAATGCTCTCTACATCAAGGTGGATAATAGTCAGGCCAAGCTGTAGCTTGAACCAGTCGATCCCCGAGAGAACTCGCAGATCCCCATCTACGGCCGTGGGAGGCATGCACCAGGTCGATACATGGGGTCGCACCCAGTGCTCTCTGGGCTTTGGTGGCGGATTGTACGGGCGAGGAGTACTTGTGGTAGACTTCCCGATCTGCGGGGAAGGATGGTGGCGCATTCGCGCACTGTACATGCGGCGCAGCCGGCGCTTCTCCATAAACCCTGCAACCGCCACTCATAGGACGAGGCTGAGACGCGGGCAACCACATGAGTTGATAGCATGCAACCCAACAGACACTTCGTACCTGAATGGCTGGTCAGTTCCAAGGGTTGATGCAACTGCGGCGACTCTGCCTGACGACGTGGTTGGCATTATGTCGCTCTGCGTTGACCTGCGCAGGAGAGGTCAATGTATCTATACCATAGAGAAGCAGCAAGCGAGGCGCCCTAATATAACGACGTCGATGACCCCAAAGCATGATCAATTTGTGATAAGTAGTAGATTGCGTGGTTCTCTAATATAAGAAGTATGACTTTTTATCTCCGTGCAGCTCGGACTCTAGCATCCCCTACGGATGTAGGGTGACTACCTTGGTCTGAAAAAACTCCTCCATCCCCCATCGAGCGCCAAATCGGCCCCAACCACTGTCGCCATAGCCTCCATGAGGCAGAGTGGGCGCATCATGCACGGTCATAGAGTTTATGTGGACTGCACCTGCCTTAATTGACCCAGCCAGTTCAAGGGCACGGTAAATATTCCGGGAAAAGATCGAGCTTGACAGTCCATACTTAGCCGCTCCTATTATTGACGAAATCTCTTCCTCTTTCTCAACGGTCACTATTCCCACCACTGGACCGAAGGATTCAATCTCGAACAACTTCATCTCGGGCGTCAATCCTGTTACCACGGTGGGAGGGAAGCTTCGATCTGACGCGTCGCTGTGATCAACCACGGGAGAGGTATGAATTTGAGCGCCCTTGTCACGCGCATCAGCCACAAGCATCTTTACCTTGGCCTTTGCTGCTGGGGAGATGAGCATTGATGTGCTCTTGATACTGTGCAAAATAGCCAGAATCTTGGCTTCAAGGAGCGGAGCCACGGTTGCAGTAACCAGGACCTTGTCGGTTGACATGCAGATCTGACCGTTCTGGTATTACGCTTAGCTCGTCCTGGTCTCACCAACATCCATCCAAATAAAGAGCCTTACATTGCAAAAGGCGCCTTCGGTGATCTCTCTGGCTGCAAGATCCAAGTCCGCGTCATCGAGGACCACTGCGAAGTTCTTGCCGCCGAGTTCCAACAACACGGGCTTGAGAGCCAAAGCGGCTTGCGAGGCAATAATACGTCCGACTTGGGTGGATCCGGTAAAATTGCATTTCTTGATAGCGGGATGGTTAATAAGTGTGTTGAAGATCTCGGACGCATCCGCCGGTCGATGCAAAAGGAAGTTTAGCACGCCAGGGGGGAAGCCAGCTTCCCGAAACAACGAAGCGAGGAGATAGTGCGTTTTGGGACTCAGTTCGGAGCCCTATGCTATCCAGTTAAAGGTGTTCCCGGCCATCTATACGTCAGGAAATATGAAACTTGCCTTTAAGATTGCGACATTGCCAGCGGCGATAGGAGCCACAACGGCACGGAGGCCCAAAATTATGGGAGCGTTCCAGGGAGCGATTCCAAGAACTACTCCGAGTGGTTCTTTAACAACTAACGCATGGCCACTCCGTATGAACGGCAGTGAACCTGTGGAGACACTAGTGGTGAGAGCTCCATACTCCTCAACCAGGCCGATAGCGTCATTGGTAATTATCTCTGCCCACAGCGGACCGCAATGGATCTCTTGATCACACGCTTGCTTGATCTCTTCAGCTCGATTGCGCAGAACCTGACGCTGTCAATGATTGAAGGCCAAGGTCATTCGGGTTTGTGGATTGATACGAACATCGGCCAATCTGGACAGCAATGTCCGGCGTTCTATCGGCGTTGTTTTCGACCACGCTGCAAACGCTTGTGCACAGGAATCTGCGGCTTGCAAAGCCAACTCTTTAGTTGCGCCTTGGTAGAAGGCGGTGTCTTGGCCATTTGTACCGACGAGGGTACCTCGCCTGCTGGCCATCGGCAACAAAACATCTTGTCCATCGATTATGAGAGGTGTTGTCCACATGTTTAGGTTATGAGAATTGCCAGGATTAGGGAGCGCCTAGCCTGCTGGAGCTTTGACTACTGGGAGCACTTATAGGGAACGGGACTTTCTGCCCGGGCCAGATTGGTCCCAAGATAGTCGCCACATCGGGGAGTTAGCGGGATCTTAGATCCCGTCTCTGCTTAAAACAAAACAAAATCAGTTCAGTCTAGGTGATGCCCTTGGTAGGAGCCATTGGGAGCGCAACGGCAGACCAAATCAAGTCTCAGAGTCTCAGAACACCTTGTTAGGCACTCATCCCTCAAACTTGCGCGTCTTTAAAGAGCTTGTAATCTCGACTACGAAGTGCAACCTGAGATATGTCAATTCTACATCTACAATTTCAGTCCACAAGTACCAAGAATAAAGTTGCATACCGTTCTTGGCAACCCCACTACCCGCTGTACCCGTCGTATCCCCGATGGATCGACCTGTTCTAGTCAAGAGACGATCTTCCGATGACTCCCCCGCCCACTATTGTTCTAGCCCTCCTGCTGTCGGTGCCTTGAGCTGTTTTGTTTCTTGGCGATCTGGAAACTGCGAGCGCTAATTAACATGCCTGCCCTGGTCTCCCCCGGGTTCCTTGAACGGATAGCTGCTAGACGTGTGTACGAACGAATCAATATATGATTTACGAGAGTTGTCTTCGGACCAAGTGCCAAGTGATCTGGTCTAAACGATCACAAATTTGTAAAAGCAGATTGACAGGAAATTAGATATATTAATAATGAAGATGCTGCATTGTGTCTAGAAAGATGCTCTGCTATAGAATATAGAATGCACGATACATGGAGCAAGACCAGCTGGACAGCTTTCCGCAAAGTGTCATTCCCTCACTTTGTGTGATTTCCTATCCCAGATATGCGGAATCACATAATCCTGGTCGTTCACAAGAAGCGAGCTCGAATCTGTGCACCGAAGAAATATAATGGCACCACCAGCAGGTAACTTCCCCACAGAGCCCCTGCCATGGCGCCAAACTGTTTGAGAGGGCCATCGCGTAGGTACCAGTCCATTGACCGAAATGAGACGCCGAACGCCAGAAGGTTTTTGACGACATTCACCAACAACGCTGTATGTGCAGCCCTGGAAGGATCGCAGTCGACTGCATAGGTTAGGAGAATATTTGCAGATGCAGTCAGGCCAAGTGACAGCATAGCCCACCCAATTGCTTGTCCAATCCAATGCGTGTGGTAGTTCATGGTGAGGCCGATCATCAGGACACCAGCAGGGCTAATAATCGCACCGACAGTCACTAGAAGTAGTCGGCTTTCTGGAACATGGGCGCCCGAGTGTCGCTGTGCAGAACGGACTGATAGAATGTCCGCTAAGATGCCGCCAACTGGGAGACCAGCAATCAGTCCAACCAACGGAGCAATGTTGAAAAAGCCGACAGCTCTCGCAGTCCACAGCATGGGTGGCTGTTGGAAGACATTTGAGAACACAATGGAGCAGACAACGGTCCACCCAATCGTTAGGCCAAAGACAATAGTGGTGACGAGAACAGCAGGCTGATAAAGCGTCAAGAAAGGCATGTATAAATACTGCAATGCATTTTGGTCTCGGCTCCAGTCTGAGCTTCGAACCATAAAGGACCGCGACACCCATAAGTCCCAAAGACTGACCTCTTGGTGTGAATTTGAGGTAGTCTCAGAATGTTCAGCAATCTCAACATCCTCCTTGGAGACTGGCGCCTCAAGCCTGTCGCCATAGCTGGCGGATAACGAGTCCGTGCTAGTCTCAGGGAGCATCAGAATGCAAAGCAGCGTCGTGGCCCCAGAAAAAATTGCAATGAACTTGAAGTACCATTGCCACTCGCCGGTCCCCGTCCCAATAAGGCCAGCGAGAACAGGTCCAAGAGCGGACCCGCCCGCCATGAACGCAACATAGACGACCATGGCCGAAGCAAGGTGTTTCTCATGAAATGTCTCCACAACCATCTCGGGACCAAGGGCTTCAATGAATCCGCCGGCAAGGCCACCAACGAATCTTGTCGCCAAGAGTGAATTAAAGCTGGTTGTGTACGCGGCCCAAACGTTGGTGGCAGTGAACAGCGCGAGTGAGATGAGGATTGCATATCGTTTGCCGATGTATTTAGAGACTACAACAGCGGACAGGTTCTATCTCAATTCAGATTTATTCGCTAAGTGAAGGGTCAGATTGTCTCTCACCGATAGTCCAAGAGCCAATAGAGCATATGATGATAATATGGCGACTTTGACAGTGCTGACTCTCATATCCTCGATTATCAACGCGAAAAGTGGTGTGATTCCGGCAGCAAACATGTTGCCTAACATAGTATAGACACTGACATTGAGCAGCACAATTATCCGCCACCACAGGGGCCAATCCTAGGTGATCTTAGAGGGAACGCTATATACTTGTGGGGAGGGTGAGATTCCATACGCGGGGGCTGATTATCAGATTGTTCGATGAAGATGCCATCGTTCTGGCAAATCACCATGAAATGTGACCTCCGAAGTCAGGCTCGCCGGCTGCCAATGGTCGACAGAATTCGGGAGGTTGAAATCAAGCTGAATGTTGAAGGAGAGACGAAGTAGGTGGATATAGAAAGTGAGACCGGGGATGTTTCTGGGGTTTATATCCATTGATTGCCATCAAAGGCGAGATGGCTCCTTTAGCTACCGACCTACCCGCTATATCCCCGCGACGCTACCGAAGGTTTGATCGGGATGTGGCCCCTTCTGCAAAGTGCTGCAGTGGCTTAAACCCCGAGAAAAATAATCCATTTGCAATGGTGTTTCCAGGATAGTCAATTACGCAAACTGTGGGGTAACTTGTCCGGGAACACCAGCAACCACAAAGTGATCGGGTGAGGATGATAGAGGCGAAGTTGGGGTTGGGGAGCGGAATCCTGAAACGAGCAAGCCAAAATTGAAATTGTACGTTTAGTAACCCCCCACTCCACCCTGCTTAACGCTATTTACTGACAATTCTAGATCTCGTCCCCAGAGTAAACTCATATCCGGATATATAGTGTTTTGTGATTAGCATATCTTTTGATCGAGGACCTCATTGGCACTTGTTCATTCAATGCCTCACTATACTCCCAGCTCTCTGCCTCGCCTACCTCCCTCCCCTCCAGCCCGTTTACTTTACCCGACGAGGTATTACTTGGAAATGAGGATTCTCTCCGACCTCCAATCTCTGCCAGATACGCTTCCGGCCCTCCAGCATATCAGGCTCCGTCAGCCGACTCAGATCATACTCGCCTCCTCTACCCTGAGCTTCAAGAGCCAAATATCCGGGAGTGTACAGCTCCAGGTCTTCCTGCCACTGCCCACGGTCACATAAGGCCATGTCAGAGGGTAGCTGGTGAGCCTCCTTCGCCCGGCATAAGATATCCAAGATCGGGAGGTCCATGTCAAGCCTAAAGAAACACACGGAAGTTTCAGTGATGCAGGTACCGAACTAGCAAGAGAGACTGCTCACGGCGGATTTTGGTGTCTATACGCCCCGTCTCGCGATGATGCCTCATTAATATCCTTCCCTGGAGTTGATAACGAGTTATAAGGCTCTCGTATATTGAATGGACGAATAATAAGCGTCTCCCGCACAGACCCATTATCGTTAAATCCCACCACAGTTAAACGACCGGTCTGCAGCCCCTCTTCATCTACCAGTAAGTATGAACGGTCGAGTGCTAGATCTCCGTTGGGATGAGGTTGGATCGTGCCCGGGATGCCCCCGGGCCAGTTCCGGGCCGGTCTGGACATGTTGGAGACGGAATGGAGATTGGGAAGTTGTTGAGATATTCAGCACAGAATCGTAATATTACGACACAGAACATGGATAATGGTGTGGCTGGAATGCTCTGGTCGCAGTCCAGGCAAAGATTCTTTCATCGGCTGGAGTCCACGAGCTTTCGGGATGCATAGATAGTTGCGTAGAAAAGTTCGGGCGGGACCTTTGCGCCGTGACATGAAAAACTCACTGATCAGACCCCTAGGTGTCCTCACTAAAGCGGCGGTGCCCACAAGACGAAGGCTATGATCATCGTATAAGTGCATACAAACTGATATGTGGGGGATCTGCTTGTCAGGACGCTGGGCCTATCAGGCAGTACAACTACGTTACTTTATAGGCAGTAATCTTCGCTCCTTTTGCAGGGTTGCGAAGAGTTATCTACGGAAACAGTATTCGTTATATAGAATATGTGATGGTTTGTTGTGTAACTTGTTATTAAAATTACTCGTTGTTTTCCTATGAGGCTAAATAAAGGCATTCTAGAGTTCTAGTTGATAACATCGAACATTATCGTCGTTTAATATATTCTAACAGAATAGCACCGCAGAAGGTGTTCCAGAAGACGGACTACAGAAGACCTTCGGCTATCGTCCGTCTTTCCAGAAACAAAATACTATCATATTTTAGATCTACAAGAGTGGATATGTATACTTCGGCCTTTGGAATTGCCGAGTTACTAAGGAGTGGAGCAGTTAGGTAACAGATATTCAATTTGGCAACATATTCCGCCCTGCAGCGCCCTACACAAATTCCCTATAAAACCCCCCTTCGGTGAGTCAGGATCCCCGTAATTATTGATGTCTGATATGATTTCTACTTGATGGACCTCATGTCGGAACAAGACTTCTTGGCTCGTTTGCCCTGGTGGGTAAGCCACTGGCTGGGATATCGTTCCAAGACTCCCCAACCTTTGCCTCCCTATGTGATCTGGCTGTGGTCCTTCATTGCCGGTTTCTGCGGCCTCTGCGTGCTGCAAGCTATCTTCAACTACTCGGATTACTTCGCTGGACGAGGGGTGCCCGGTATCATCGCTTCCTATGTAAGTGCTTCACTCTGACTTCACTTACACTCCTATACTGACTCACACAGGGAGCATCGGCCGTCCTAGTCTTCGGGGCCATGGAAAGTCCCCTGGCGCAGCCTCGCGCCCTCATCTTTGGTCACTTCTTGAGTGCCTTGATCGGCCTGTGTATCACCAAACTGTTCAGTCTCATGCCGGATGAGGAGAAGTTCAACTCCCTACGCTGGCTGGCAGCCTCGCTATCGTCTGCCGTTGCCATTGTCGTCATGAGCATCACGCAGACCACTCATCCTCCCGCCGGAGCGACTGCACTTCTCCCGGCTACCGAGGACGCGGTCTGGGAACTGTCGTGGTACTTCCTTCCAGTTGTGTTGCTGTCCTCGGCCGTGATGCTTGCTGTGGCGCTGGTCGTCAACAATATCCAGCGGCGGTACCCTGTTTTCTGGATTGCTCCGCCCAAACCCAAGCCTGTCTTGCCGTCGACCACTCCGAAGGCCGGCTGATCATGCTGTGAGTTGTGTATTTGCTCTGTTCATGACGAGAAGGGCTTGCATATACCTACGGAGTATACCTTCCGAACTACTATATTCACGTCGGGAGTTGAACGGGATCCAATCGACTGATCTACGATCCGGAGGCCCCCAAGGCTGCAGTCTCTTGGAACGGCGCGCGGACGTGATATGTATTGCTTGGTGTTAGATCTTAGAGCATGGCATACTACTAATAGTCAATAAATATAATACCCTAAGGTTTTTGATGGCGTAAAATAGTCCAAAAAGCGGCCACTACAGCTTCTGACTCGTCCACTGCACTCCAGCAGACTCCAATCCCTCCTCCCCATCGACAAGCACACACCATCCTTCATAACCCCGTCCTCCGTCACCGGCCACCACCGCCTCGAAGTGGCCCTTGGCAAAGTCCAACACCTTGTCATCGAAGGTGCCAGGCTGCAGCCAGACTGCGGGAATTCCGACCGAATGCGCCTCCTGCAACAGAGACAGCGTCACCGCGGGAGGAGTCACCACCGACAAGGAGGTCTGCGTCGGGCCGGACAACGCGCTAGGCGAGGCGACCGTCTTGTAGGCCTTGGACGGGAGCTGGATCTCAGGCGCTCGTGGATTGAGAGGGGTGACAGGCAGCGAGTGTTGGTGATACCAAGCGAGGACTGAGATGTCAATTAGGAGCGGATGGATGCTGGAGGACCAGACTCACTCTTGTAGCCGAACTTGTTTGCGTCATTGCTGGCTCCTGCCACGGCAAAGCGCGGGGAGGAGAAAAAGCGAGTGACAGCTTCCATGTTGTAGTAGAGCGGGAGCGGAGAATGCGATATTCACAGGAGCTCAGAGGAGGTTGTAGAGTGAAGAAGAGACCGTCATGTGGGGAGGCGATGAGCAATGCGGGGAGGTTTTGTCTCTTCCGCGGCTGATCGTCGCCTCCAACAACTTCTCCTTCTTCCACCTCAACTCTCCACACCAACGCCATCCCCCATCATTCCAATTAAATCATCAAGTTTCTCGCATGCCCCCTTTCGTCCCGCGCAAGCGTCTATCCGACGAGGATCCTCCCCGTGCCCCCAAACGCCAGAATGCGACGCCCTCCCTTCCGGTTGTCATCTCCGATGACGATGACGATTCGCCTCTAAGCGACGTCCCCAGCGAGTCCACCCCGAACACTCCCGCGGTAAACGCCGAACCCGCCGAAACCTCGGGCGATTCCGACGACGACGATGACGATGAAGTAGACTGGGAAGACGCCATCGAATCCAAGACCCCCAGCGCGCCCGCCACCACCCCGTGGACCACACCTGCCGATGTCCAAGATCTTGAGCTCACTCTCGACAAGAACGAAGTGCACTTATCCGACATCATCGACGGCAAGAAAGCGCCCTCCAAAATCGAACGGCAGATCCGCATCCAGACACACTGCCTTCACGTCCAATTTCTCTTGTGGCATAATGCCCTGCGGAATGCCTGGGCCTGTGATCGCGAAGTCCACGAGATCCTCCGTCGCAAACTCCCCGCCCCGCTCCACAAGGAGGTCAAGAAATGGCGCATCGCGTCCGGTCTGGAACTCCCCGAGAAACCTCCAGAAGATGAGAAGTCTAAGAAGAAGAAGGGCAAACAACGGCGCAAATCCGAGCGCGACTGGGCTGAGGACTCGTCGCGATTGGAACCGGGACAGCCGGACATGAGTCGCGGGGATCCCATAATTCCCCTCCTTAAGATTCTGGCCGCCTACTGGAAGAAACAGTTCAAAATCACTGCCCCCGGGTTGCGCAAGCGCGGCTATCGACCAATGGCCAGTCTCGAGCAGGAGATATCTTCTTTACAAAAGGACGGCCACGATCCGGACATTCACGGCGAGAGGGTGCGCGATCGAAGCAAGTTCCGCCAGGCGGCCGAGCGCATGGAGGGTTCTCGGGATCTGGGGGCGCAGCTATTCACGGCGCTTCTCCGCGCGTTAGACATCGAAGCCCGTCTGGTTGCGAGTCTGCAGCCGATCGGATTTGGGTGGACCAAGGGGGAGGCGTACATCACCAAGCCCAAGGCCGAACCAGAACCGTCGACCGATGTGGCGGATACAGAAGACGTGCTCGACCTCGATTCGGACAGCACTAACCTTGAAACCAAGCCATCCCAGCGCAACAACCCGCGCGGATACGACAAGGACCTCCTGTTCCCCATCTACTGGACCGAAGTTGCCTCTCCCATCACGCACGAGATCATCCCCGTCGATCCGCTCATCCTACAGCACCCCGTGGCGACGACTCCGGAGCTCCAGGCGGCATTCGAACCCCGAGGCGCAAAGGCCGAAAAGGCTAAGCAGGTTATTTGCTATGTTGTGGCCTACTCATCCGACAAGACTGCAAAGGACGTCACCTCGCGGTATCTCCGTCGTCGAACCTGGCCCGGCAAGACCAAGGGGTTCCGGCTCCCAGTCGAGAAGATCGCGGTGCCTGGGGTGCGTGGCAAGCACTACGAGTACGACTGGTTTAAGCTGACGCTGCGAGTCTACGCCCGTCCCGAAAAAGACCGCACGGCGGTCGACGACATCGAGGATGGGCGCGACCTGGTCCCCAACCAGCCGGAGAAGAAAACTGCGAAAGAGGGCGACACGCTCCAAAGTCTACGCTCATCCACCGAGTTCGTCCTCGAACGCTTCCTCCGCCGCGAGGAAGCCCTCAAACCCGGCGCGGAGCACGTCCGCACCTTCACGACGGGCAAAGGCGTCAAAGCCAAGGAGGAAAAAGTGTACCGACGAGCAGACGTGCTAAAATGCCTCTCAGCCGAAAGCTGGCACAAAGAAGGCCGCCAGATCAAACGCGGCGAAGCTCCCCTCAAACGCGTCCCCATCCGCGCCGTAACCCTTCTCCGCAAACGCGAAGTTGACGAGCTAGAACGCGAGACCGGCGAAAAACCCAAACAGGGCCTGTACGCGCGCTACCAGACGGAATGGATCATCCCGCCCCCGATCCGCGACGGCATCATCCCCAAAAACGAGTATGGCAACATCGACTGCTTCGTCCCGAGCATGGTTCCGCGCGGCGCCGTGCATATCCCGTGGCCTGGCACCGTGCGTCTCTGCAAGAAGCTCGGAATCGACTATGCCGAGGCGGTCACGGGCTTCGAGTTCGGGTCTAAAATGGCCGTCCCCGTCATCCAGGGTGTTGTTGTCGCTGAAGAGAACGCGGACCTCGTCAAGGACGCCTGGCGCGCTGACGCCGCCGAGAAGCGCGAGAAGGAGCGCCGCAAGGCTGAGGCGCGCATCCTGCAGACCTGGCGCAAGTTTCTCTTCGGTCTGCGCATTGCTGAGCGTGTTCGCGAGGAGTACGGGGCAGACGAGCGTGACCATGAGCGCGACGTGCAGAATCCGTTCACGTCGGGTCGGAGGACTGGCCCATCGCACGCGGCGACAACTACCGCCGACCCTCCGGTCCGGGAAGAACCCGATGATGAGGACCTCGTTGATCGTGGGGGCGGGTTCCTCCTCCCCGGGGAAGACGATGGGGACGATGGTGGGTTGATTGTGGAAGTACAGCAGCGGACGCGTCCGTCGTTCCAGCATCAGATACCGTCAGTTCGTGAGGACGAAGACGACGCCGTTTCTGCTATGAGCGAGGATCCTTCTGTACTGGAGACTCCCACGTCTGATGACCAAGATTCTGATCAGGGGTCAGATTACAAACCGCAGTCAACTCGGAGGCGTACACGGAATACAAAGAGATGATTAATGGCATGGGGCCGCGGTGTTATGGGCAATGGACTGGGATACACAAACGGCCGGTAATGGGGTTATGATAGTATAGTGTATGTTTAACACGGCGCTCTGGATATGTAATAGCAAATAGAATAATCACAATTACGATACTCGTCTTCTATGGTAACAGCGTATGTATATTATCTACTATCTGGGTCGTCTTGCCAGTGGCGAATCCACCATCTCGTCTTCCAAGTCATGAGATCCCGTTTCAACATCGAGACCAAAGTCCTCAACGGGGTCGACATGAACCGCTGGAGACGCAAGGGGACTATGCGCTACACGCGGCCTCGACTTGAAGACACTGGAGTATTCAGCTTCTTCTTCGAACAGTTCATCCCGCGGCGTCGATGCTCGGCTAATATCATATGCCTGCGCGTGCTGTTTTTCCGGGGTCTCGAACTGGTTAACCGGGAAGGAGGCGCGAGGCCGACGTGATCGCAGGCTCTCCCGCGGTGGACGAGGGTTAGGATTGGGTGGCGGCAGGAGAGACATTGATTTCCGGGTCCGTTCGACGAGGGCGGCTGGGTTGCGACGGGGTTGGTAGATATCTTCTTCGAGTGCGTCGTGCCCTTCAGAGCTTGGTGGACGGGGTAGGTCGTCCACCGGAACGCCGTCGATGTTTATATCTTGGGGAGGGTCCTCGCGAATGTGGGGAATCTCGGGTTCAGAAGAAGAGGTTGCTGGCCTGGTTGGCTCGGGGGTAACACGACGGGGGGAGTCTACCGCAGGGGTGCGCAGGGCAGTCCGAGCCGTGTGGGGGGAGCCATTGATGCGGGCTAGGGCCTCCGTCATGGAGAACAGCAGGGCGCGGTCGTCGGCTTTGAGGGACACCCGCTCCACCGGTTCACGGACGGCTTTTGAAACGCTGGCGACGGTGAGGGGCTGGTGGTCCCGGAATACCAGGGGCACGTTGCTGTTTGAAGACATCGATTCCACGCGTTCATGTTTGCGCATGGAATTACGATACTGACGCCAACGGTGGAGACGGGCACGCTGTCGCACAATGCGGGACTCTAGATCGACCAGGAGGTCTGGCGTGGAGCTGATAGTCAGGTCCTCGACGGTAGATTCATTGGCCCTTGCCCATGCGGTAGAAAACGGGAGCTCCAGGAAAGCATCACTGCTGCTGCGTGCACCGCCTTCAAGGAGTGTATTGGCCCATTCCGCGCTACCTAGCCAGTTGGTCTTGACCTCACTCGCCAAGCCATCTAGATCAGCGTCTGCGGCTTGGGATATGGGGGCCTTGTTCTCTTTTGACCGCTCATCCAGCTGCACCTTCTTATCATCCAGCAGCTGGGCGAACTTCTCGTGCGTGGCATGGACTCGGTTACGGCGGTCTCCGATGGTTTTCAGGGACACGCGATGGGCGAGAATAAGTGGCAGAACGTTCTGATACTCCTGTCGGGCTAAGCCAGGAGCTGTGGCCAGTGCGACAGCGACATTGCGCAGGCGGTCATCCGAAGACGTCGCGAGGGTCTTGCGCAGAACGGCGGTGGAGAAGACGGCCAGAATTTCGTCGAATTTGTCGCCTTTGCAGTCGTCCAGCATGGACTTTCGCAAAATGGTTTCTCTACCCAGGTCGCCATTCTTTTTCAAGTCGGACAAAACGCGAAAGAGGGCGGCGCGGAGGTTGACCGACTGCAGCGGCTCCAGGGGTGGGAAGAAGGGCCGGAGTTTCTATCCAGTCAGTATCGGGATTGATATGACCAGAACACATGAGAACATACATCGCGAGCAGTTTCGGGTTCCCACAGAGCAACGAGGTGGTATAGAGCCCATTCAATGGCCTTCAAACGTTGACGTTGGTTATGCGACGCGGGGGACAGAGAGCGCACGGAGATGGCGGGCCAGTCCTGGCGGCGGTCAAGCTGTAAGAGTTGCAGATTGCGCACAAAGACAGCCAAAGAGGAAGGAGAATCCCAGTTCAGTGCTTTCGGTCGTGGTGGGGGTTTGGAGGCCTGCATGGCGGGCGTGTGGTGGGTGTTGTTGTTATTTGTATGAGCGGAGGAGCAAAAGGTGGAGATGTTGTTTGGTTTGGGAAGATACCGCTTATCTTTCCTCTCCACCTGCACCTGCTTCCTCTTCTTCTTCTCTTCCCCTCTCTCCTCTCTCCATTCCTCTCCAACCACCACTCCATCAGACACCATGGGCTCGGAAAATCCCGCCAACGCCCTCTGGACCACCCAGTCCGGTAATACCCTCTCAATTTCCTCCATTGCCACCACAAGCTAACCAAACAGTCCTCTCGACTCTCCCGCATCCGCCAGAGGAAAACTCCGCCTCGCCGGTCCCCTTCTTTCACCTCCTCGAACGCCTGAAGACCACGAAGCGCGAAGGATGGCGCCGATTCGGCATCACCAGCGGTGAATCGATCTCCGACCACATGTACCGCATGTCGGTGATGACAATGCTGGCCCCGCCGACGCTGGCAGCGCGCCTCAACCTTTCCCACTGCATGAAGATGGCCCTCATCCACGACATGGCCGAGTCGCTCGTCGGCGACATTACACCCGTCGACCCGGTCTCCAAGGTCGAGAAGGCGCGGCGCGAGGCCGACGTGATGGACTACATCGCGAAGAACCTGCTCGGGGGTGTGCCCGGCGGCATGCTGACCGGCCAGGAGATCCTGAACGTGTTCCAGGAGTACGAGGAGAACAAGACGCTGGAGGCGCAGTTCGTGCATGATATCGACAAGATGGAGCTCCTCCTGCAGATGGTGGAGTACGAGCGCGCGAATTCCGTCGATCTGTCCGAGTTTTGCCATGTCGCGCGCCGCGTCCAGCTGCCTGAGATTAAGGAGTGGGCTGCGACGGTGCTGCAGGAGCGGGAGGCGTTCTGGAAGAAGAAGACTGAGGAGAAGGAGGCAAATGCATGATCGACGGTGGCTCATCGTAGACGGGCCTTGTTATGCGGCATGGTGGACGAGTACCATGTTGATGGCGTTGATGGCTTACGACTGTACTGTTTTCCTTCCTTTCGGTTACTTTTCACATCCTACTACCCACATATTCTTACCCTCAGCGGTGGAACTGAGGTGTTCACGGCCCCATGATAGCTAGAATAGAATACAACATCAGGCTACACACACAGCTCAAACCCAAACACGCTTCATACAATCTATCTATAATCTACAGGTATCATAACCCCCTTAATCAAGCGCCTCCTTCTCCATCTCCCGTGCCAAAAATGCCGCCTCAGCCTCCATCTCCGCCATACTCCGCGGATTCCTCCCCTCATTATCCACAGCCGGGAAATTCGTCCGGCGCGCCTGCGCCGACGTAGACCCGCGCAGCCTATCCTCCCCATCCCGCTGCGTATACGACCGTCCAAGATCCCCCTCCTCCCCATCTAGCATATCGTATACGGCATCCGTCCCGCCGCGATGGTCGAGATCGGCCTTCCTCCGCGGGATGATATGCGTGTGCACATGGGGCACGCTCTGGCCGGCATCGATGCCGTCCTGGATTGCGATATTGAGACTCGTTGCACCATGGACGCGCTCGATCATGCGAGCGATGCGCCGCACGGTGAGGAAGAGGTCTGTCGTTTCGTTGGGGGTGAGGTCCGTGACGCGGGGGACGACGCGGCGCGGGGAGACGAGGACGTGGCCTGGAAGGATGGGTTTGAGGTTGACGAGGGCGAAGGAGAGGGGGGTTTGGTAGAAGACCTGTTTGGTTTGTTAGAAGTTTCTTTCGTTGGAGGGCGAGGGTCTTTGGGGAGGAAGGCGGAGGAGCTCCGTACTTGTGAGGTAACGAGGAAGGGCCCGAAATAGATCGGAGCCCCTTTGAGAGCGGCGGGCATGGCGGAATCGGGATCAGTGGTGGTCATGTATACTGTCGTGGTTGTCAGAATTGTCAATAAAATAGAGATTGGAGTGGAATTCAATGAATGTGGGGAGAAAAAGAGGTCGGAGGCGCGGAGCGGAGGTTGAGGAATGTTAGATCTCCGTCATTGCTCCGCAGTCCATGCATGACCCAACCCGCAACGTTTACACTCCCGACTACACTCAGCCAGCAACTAGTTAATGGGTATCATTATTCACTAGGACCGCAGCTCATATATTACACTTCCGGAAACCCTGTTTGTCGATAGAAAGCCAACGTCGTCAACCGTAAAGAAAATGGCAGAAATTACAACCATAGTAGAGACATGTCATGAAGAAAGAAGCAGTACAGAAATTGACGATGCCCAAGTACATCGATTACGTCTCCTTCGGAGGCTCGGGTTGGGACTCAGTCTGCTCGGTCTGCTCGGCCTGAGGCTGATTGTCAGTCGAGGCCTCCTTAGGTTCCGGCTCAGGCTCAGCTTCGGCGGCATCTGAGGAAGAGGCTGCCTCCTCGACGGCTGGCGACTCGTTGGTGTCTTCGTCGACAACGGTAGTTGCGGCGGCTGGTGCGGGCTCATCCGATTCGGTCGTCTTTTCTGGCTCCTGCTCGGCAGGCTTTGGCGCTTCTTCCTCCTCATGTACCTCCGAAACAGTAATCTGCGATCCAGTGCTGTCCACCGCTGAGTCTTGAGTTTGTGTAGGCTCCTCGCTGGATTCTGGAACAGACGCCTGCTTCTCCGATTCTTTGGTTTCCGTCTCAGTAATATCTGTGGAAGGCTGTGCTTTTGTGCTTGGCTCCTCGTCCTCAGCGCTTTCGTTGATGGTTGTGACGGGTCGCGAGCTAATGGACCGGCTGTTCTTGTGGCGGCGGGTCGTGGCTCCAGTGATGGAAGACGGTTCGATGTTGTCCAGAGGGGCGCTCAGCGAGCCCTCGCTTTCCTTGCGTAAAATAGTCATCCGGCGCATGTCGAACGGTTCCTCCTGCGACGCCAACTGCGCATCAATGCCTTCCGCCTCCGGGGGAACCGTGTAGTTGTCCTCAGGGATCAGATGATACATGTCGCACACTGTCTTGAAAAAAATATAAAGCCCATCGTGACCCTCCACCTCCCAGAACACCTCGCGATGTTGAAACCAAGCATGCGCAAATATGCGGTACAGTCGTCGGAAAATGTTGGTCAAGTGTCGCAGGCTGGCCTGAGGGCCTCCTGCGGACTCCGAACCCAGTGTCAGTCGACTGGGGAAGTGTTTTGGTGACGTGAGGATGTTTGTGGCCCAGTCAAGAGTGTGGCAGCAGTAGTCGATCGCACAACAGGATTTCGGGGGGTCGTGCACGGCGCAGAGATACTGCCATTCCGATGCGCGCATCTCTGGACAGGTCTGCGAAGAACAGGGGGGCTCCTCAGCAAAGA
The DNA here is from genome assembly GCA_001931935.1 of Aspergillus aff. floccosus IMV 01167. Classification (NCBI taxonomy): domain Eukaryota; kingdom Fungi; phylum Ascomycota; class Eurotiomycetes; order Eurotiales; family Aspergillaceae; genus Aspergillus; species Aspergillus aff. floccosus IMV 01167. The sequence continues at coordinate 735,784 of MSJE01000052.1, read as the reverse complement.
AGGCGATGATAAGGTTGTTTACTTTCATCGTCAGAAAGCGACAGAGCTCGTAGAGCCATAACGACCGGTCGACTCCTTCGGGGGGTTGGGCGAGCTCGATAGCGACGTCGCGGGTAATGGGAACGACGGTGTCCGAGCCTTCCGGGCGAGTGTAATGGTTATACAGCGCTTTAAGGTGTTCCTGTAGCTGGAATGGGGAGTCAAGCTGTTTCCACCCACGGGCTCTTGGTCAGCGACAGGTATTCGCGGAAGAATCCTGGTGGCTGGTAGGTTTGTTTACACTCACCTGCGAGAGAGGGATCAATGGAGGACCAGCCGCCATGTCCACAGCCTTTGTTCCAGGTCGGATCCGACGAGTTGAAGCATCATCGGCGTTTGCTGATGCGCCTAGAATCTGTTCTGCATCTTTGCCAAACGATTCGCCGACAGAGGGCGACTTGGGGCCGATCTGGACCTCTGTAAACGGAGGAGGACTGGGTAAACGCGGCGAGCTGGACTGGCTGACACCCGCAGCAGCCATGACGAAAAGGCGCAGAGGAGCTGCGGATAGATAATTAATATAATAGGCTGTTGAAAAACAACGCTGAAAGGAGGAAGAAAACAGAGAGATAAGGACACACGGGAAGGAAGAAGGCGGAGGGAGCTCCAGGCATGACCCACGGGTGCCCTAAGCCCTAGAAGACTTTCCGCCAACGTCATCTTTTCTCCGCATCTCAGAGTACGTACAGTTCCTCGTGCTTCTTATACAACCTGCATCATGGATTTGGACGATGAAGACGCCCCACCCGAGCTGGTCGATGTCTCCCGGCTACCGGACTCAGAGAACCCTAATGTATCCATCCCGCCTTCGACCTCGTCAGACACTCCCGCGCAGAACCGCGTGCCCATCACTCTGGTAACGGGTATGTTCAACCGCCCATCGATGGAACTATAGACTAGTAGCAAGTTCTCACAGTGTCGCAGGCTATCTTGGAGCGGGAAAGACCACTCTGTTGAACTACATTCTCAACGAGAAGCACGGCAAGAAAATCGCCGTCATCATGAATGGTCTGTCAGTTCCCCCGCAAAATTGAACTATAGCTCATTTCGACTGTAGAATTTGGAGATTGTAAGAAGATGCTTGGAGAAAGCATACCCATTCTCCAAACATACGGTATCCATGCTGGCTGAGCTGGTGTGACTAACATGGGAAAGCAACGGATATCGAGAAACCATTGACCGTCAACCAAGACGGCAAAGAAGTCACCGAATGGATGGAAGTCGGAAACGGCTGCATCTGCTGTTCCGTCAAGTGCGGATACTCGCCACTCACCCTCTAGCAACCCACACTAACACCCAGCAGAGACTCCGGCGTCATGGCCATAGAGTCCCTCATGGAACGCCGCGGCACCTTCGACTACATCCTGCTCGAGACCACCGGCCTGGCTGATCCTGGCAACATCGCGCCCATTTTCTGGGTCGACGACAACCTCGGCAGCTCCATCTACCTGGACGGGATCGTAACGCTCGTCGACGCCAAAAACATCCTGCACCTGCTGGACGAGCCCACGCCCGAAGAGACCGTCTCTGCGCACGAGCAGGACGGCGAGCACGCGCACCAGCACAACGGCCCCGTACTCTCCATGGCGCATATGCAGATCTCGCACGCGGACGTGATCATCCTCAACAAGGTGGATCTCGTCACGCCGGAGGAGCTCGAATCCGTCCGGCAGCGGATCGCGGCGATCAACAATGTCGCCAAGATCCATGTGACGGATCACAGCAAGACGCCGCAGATCGAGGGCGTGGTGCTGGACCTGCATGCCTACGAGCATCTGGCCAGCCTCGATTTCGCAGAAAAAGGCCATAGCCATATTGATCCGGTGGGTGGCGCTAGACCAGAACATTTCCGGTGTAGGCTATGACTTGCAGCAGCTAATATTGGTGTAGGCCATCTCGACCATTGCGATCACTACGCCTCCTATTTCGAGCGACAAAGTGGCCCGAGTAGACTCCTGGCTTCAGTCCGTTTTGTGGGATTCTACCCTTCCCCCTGTCGGACCGTCAGTGCCTGACTCTCACCCGACGGATTTCGATATCCATCGGCTGAAGGGAATCCTGGTTACAGAGGACGGGTCAGAAAAGATTATCCAGGCTGTTCGAGACGTGTTCGAGATTCGAGACTCCGAATCTGCGCCGTCGGCTGAACGCAAAACGCAGTGTAAGATCGTCCTCATCGGCAGGGGGTTAGGTCCGGATGCGCAGCCGTGGCAACAGAGTCTTGTAGCCTTCCTGGAACGCGCCAATTGAACAATCACTATATGGATGATATACGAGCAGATGATTATATTAGACACATGGACTTGTTAACTATCAAGAAACTTTTGGCGATGCATTAGGTATTGTGATCTACACAAGAGTGTACTCGGTACTGCCTGCCATACTCAGGCATATCATAAAACCAATACATCATTATCCAATTAATACAACCGTATCCAGGTAAAATATAGATCCACAAGAATGAATATACAAGAAAGGAAGCCAATCAACAGAATCCGACGCAAAGCACTCATTCAGTCGTATATCGTGAACCAATCGTGAGAGGGAAGTATGAGACTGAAAGCCTCCATCACTGTTTCGGAAAATGGAAAGGAGTCAGTAAGCCAAAAGAACCATCAGAGAACCCAAGCATTCTCGTAAAACTCCAAGTCGCCGTCATGTTCGCACTCTTCGCGGACGCACGTAAGGAAGTAAAATCAAGGTAGATATCGATACAGTGTGAAGAGAAGAAAAAGATATCGCGCACATTCAGCCCTGGCTGTGGGCTGGCTCGAGGCAAACATTCGTCGACCATGTTGTATGTCATGTCATACAGATGTCATGGCTTTCTCACTGAATGCAGGGTTGATCGGCAAATGCGAATCAATCAGATAGGATGTATGCTCTTGTAGCATCTCTCTCGGGTATCCCAGGGCAGACCGAATGGTCAACGGGGAGAACCGATCTCCGGGTCTCTCCATTGGTTTCTGACCCAACAGGGTGAAAGCAGGATTGATTGGAAGCATGGAATGCAGCAAAGAGGACACGGAGTGTCGTCGCCCTGGTTCGGACGATGCTTGATCCTGGACCAATAAGTCCGCTGAATGTGGCTCCGTAGAGTGTGTCGTGGTGGAAGACACAGGCGATTCATCGCACCGTGCGGAACCAGGTGATATGTCACTTGTGGTGTACTGCCCTAAAGAACATGTTGGGTGACTGCCCACCCCTGCGAGATCCCCAGCCATTGGTTCTATTTTATATTGTATCGTCACAGGCGCCTGGGTCACCAGGGACCTCCAATGGGGGTTACTCTCAGTATCCAGATCGATGTCCTTTTCGTTGTCGCAGGGCGATCCAGACTGGTCGAGACTTGTAACGATGGGGTCCAATAGAGCATTTGCATCCGACGGCATACGCTCTTGAAGCCAAGGCTCAAGCTCAACTGGCATCATAGACATGCTATCGTGCTGTTTTTCGGGTAGTTGTGGTTCTGCCGCAGCGGCCGCACTAGGTTGGCGCTCTTCATATTCTTCCGGAGATGTTTCCCTTGGCGGCAATAGGTCATGGTCGTCATTGACCAGGTCCTCTTCGCTATCTACCGGCGGCTGGTCATCGACCGAGTGGCGCAATGCCTCCCCAGTTTCTGTCCGTAGATTAATGAGAGCGGCAGACGCTGTCATGACTTGGGGGTTGTATAAGGGCAAGGCGCCATTGTGAAGTCCTACGCCGACGCCTGCGCGTCGCGTGTACAAAGACGAATCCCATTCTGTCGCAAAGAGATGGCGGGGGAAGAAATTCAGAAGCTCCTTGGCCGATAACCGATGCTGGGGCACCGTGCTCAAACAAATCGATACCACTCGACGGTAATAATCCGGAACTAGTAGGTCTTCGTTCAAGACCAATGGCCGTGGCTGTCGTTCAGGCTCATCCTCCTCCATCGCGAGGGCCCATAATGTCATACCCAATTGGTAGAGGTCCGTTTTCACACCAATGTACATTGAAATGCGCTGGTTACTTTCAATTTTGACCGCGATTTCTGGCGGCTCCCAGCCCACGGGGCATCCGCGACGGTTAATGTCGATAATTTTGGCATTGTCGTTGGCGTCCACCACGATGTTGGACAGGGTAAAGTCCCCCTGGACATAGCCCGCCTCGTGAATTTCCGACAGACCCTGAACAATCTGGCGCGCCCAGCGCTCCCGACGATCCCAGGATATTGTGCCGCGATCCTCGTAGAGAATGTCGACCAGCGCACCCTTCTCCGCGTAAGTGATCAGCAGCCCCTTCACAACCTCTTGTTCATCGTCCACCACGATACCTTCGACCTGCACGACATTTGGGTTGCCCTGCAGCGCATGGAGCGCGTTGATTTCGTACAGAAACTCGTCCACAGTGTCGGGGCCGGGAATTTCCTTCTTGATGTATGACCGTCCATCCCATTTCACGTTGTAGACAAACCCCGACAAATGCGCCTCGAAATGTAAGCAGCGCTCGGGAACGAGTCGCGCTTCAGGGAGATGACCGATGCATGAGATTGGCGGATAGGGGATAATTTCGTTGACGTCTTCTGTGACATGGACGTGCAGCCGACCATCGCGGGTTTCCAGTTTGAGATTCGTCACGGTGTCGTAGAACTGGATCTCGGGAAGAGACTCACGGATCGATTCGTAGATGCGGGCGCATTTGTCCCGCTGGTAGCGCAGTTCCTTTAGATCTTGTTCGAGGGAATCTGGCGGTGCGGCACGATAGTCGCATGAGATGGTGACTCTGCGCCATCGGTTTGGGGCCTCGGCATAGGTGACGAAGAATTTTTCCCGCTCCGAGCGGTCCCTAAAGTGCATGCTCAGGTTCAGAATCCATCGTTTCTCCAGCTCCATGTCGATATTGTCTTCGAAGGGAGGTTCGTCGGGCACATCCGTCACGTCAGGGCACAGGTTCCATTCCGAGGTCAGGTCCGGGTCCTCATTCGCTTCGGCGGGAGTTTCAACCGTGGTCTCGTCGGAACCGCGCCAGGGAACCTCCGGGGCAGATAATCTGGGGTCCGCCGGGGGCAGTGGGGATCTAGTTCGCTGAGCGCTGAGGGTGCGACGGTCGGCGGAGACGGCACGACGGGGTTCTGGGTCGAGGGGGGACAGGTTGTCTCGTCGTTCAGAGTTTTGGCGCTTGAAGGTGGTGGATCTGGGAAGGCCGACGCCCACTTTGCGCGACAGACGACGGGTCAAGTTGTTGCTGTGGGAATGGTTCGGAGCGGGAGGGGAAATGGCGCCCGCTGGGGACGGAGAGCGACCATCGCGATCATCCCGACCCAGCCATCTGCGCAGACCCAGACGATGCCACATGCTCTGTTTGGGACGCGGGGAGTCGACCACGTCCGGGTCTAATAACAGACCCAGGGATCGAGTTGGACTACAGGAATCGTCGGCGATCGAGACGGCCATCCGGATGGGATGGGAGATGAGGAGAGGGGGCGAGCACGAAGAAAAAGAAAAGAAGTCGGAGTCAGACTCAGGAGGGGAGGTTGTTGTGCAAGGAGTGAAACGGAGGCTTCGGTGGCTGGGATGGCGATGTCCATATGAAGACCGGAGAATTTTTTTCTGCCCCTGGTCGGGTTGGTTAGATTGGCGCGAATAATCAATCCCACACGAATAACGAGACCATTAAGGCAGGAGGATATAGGAAAGGCATAAGGCGGGAAAACCCAACCAACTCCCAAGTGATAAGCGAAAAAGAGAAGAAAAGGAATTCACCCACACAAAGCGTTGGAAGAAGTCGGTGAGGATTTGAGTTGTCGGCGAGAATTTGCTTCTACCGTCCCACTGGTCGCACAACGTTACGATTGCAGGGACTGGCTGTTATTGCGCCTGTGCTTCATGAGGATCCAAGGCAATCGGTCGGATGGAGGGATCCGGCGCGACGGGCATGGAGAGACCGATATATACAGAGATGACCGGTGTTGATTGTGAGAGCCGGAGGGGATTCCTCTTCTGTACCCGACGGAGGTACTCCGTATGCGAGATGGATCTCAGATCGGAGCGGTCGTTAGACAAGGCCTGTGGCTGTGGTGGATGGAGTGGATAGTTCAGAAGGTACTCCAGACGAGTCAGACCGATGGATCCAATGCATGGGGATGATATGTCGTCTTTACAGAGGGATGAGGAGTGAAGACCCCGTCCAATGAAGACTGTCGATGCAAGAGAAGACAACGAAGGGGAATGGAAGAAGAGTGCGAAAGTGGAAGTGTGTGAAAGAGAGGAAGAGAGGAAGAGGTGGAGATGCAGAGCGGCCTGACAAGTGCCTGAATTCATCCAACTTCAGTCCACCATCTCGACCGCTTCTCTGCTGGGAGATTGAGGATTGAGAGAAAAGTCTTCCAGAATATTAAAAGAACGAGGGAAAGAGAGAGAGATTATCAACCGCTCCCACAAGGCGATAACGGTCAGAATCCTCGTCCCCCATGTCCATTGATATCGCCGAACTACTGCAGACGCACAGCCCAAAGGGCTTCTGGAAGAAGCCTTGGTAATTCCTAAGTAAGGATGCAATCAATGCTGCTTGTTTGCTTTTCTATTTATCTCCTCATTGCCAATCCCACGGAGTCTTCGGACTGTTCAACGATGCTCTACGTCGAGTCAAGAATATACAAATATCTCCACCTACCATCATGAGCAACATTACTAGACTCTCGACAGACAACCACAAAGACCATCAACAATAAACTTTCAAAGTGATGCTTCCCGAACAACTCACCATTGGCAATGCACCCAATCGCCAAAACATCCCCTCTCAACGGCGACAAATGGCCCGACTGGGCCAACCATGAAAGAACTGACCCTTCACTACTGCATGGAAACCGCCAATCGACGTTCGATAGACCGTTCGCAAGGCTCCTGTCGCTTTGATGACTCGCCCACCGCCGGGGTTGGATACCTAAAATCCTGCATGTGGATCATCAAATGTAGCGGGCTGCAGGATGACACTGCCCTTACTCATTCCACAGGGTTATCTTCCATGCTCTGATGGGCACAATGATCATCCCTATCGTGAATGATGAGTGACACAGTTGCATCCATGACGTGGGACGCGTCTCCATGAACAAGAACGGACTAAAATTCGCCAATAGGGAGTGATATCTCGAGTCCCCTACATATGCATTTGCATTATTATTAGTATTTTATAACGGCCTGGAACATCCTCTTATCGCCCCGTGATCATAATTGACCCCGATTGCCTTGCCTGATCTTCCCTTTGAACTGGGCGCAAAGAAGATGATATCGTCATTCATCCAGCTATGAAGTGACAATATGATATCCCTGTCAATGGTCCTCGACTCTGAGAGCTATTATCCTCAGTTTATGCGAACGTGTCTCGGTCCTATAGTGGTGAGGAATGAGGTGATCATAAATGGCGGTTTTATTGTTCGGGGGAGCCCTGGTGTTTTCCCTGGCCGAGAGTAAGCGATATCGCGAGTCGGTTGTTGTTCACGGGATTCGTTTCCAGGATTGAGCTGGAAATAAATGGGCTTGTATAAAACGTTTCTCATACTCATAGCATCGGATTGGATGATACTGACGCAGTCATTATGAAGAATAGGTCGAAAGCCATATGATCGGGCTGCCCCATAAAGCTTCACGTTGACGAGTATAGCGCAATCAATCTCGACCAATTCATTTGATGCCTTCCGAGTTCCTTCACTAAGTGAATATTGTAGTGTATAGTACCATCCACGGCGTTTTTGTGGATTCTCGCTGGAGCCCCAGACAAGTTGAACTAGTATCTTTTAGCACAGCTAAAACATACCTACTTGGGGAGGTGGAACGAATATCTCGGGTGTTTCTACAGACAATACTAGCTTGTGGCAGAATGAGCTGAGTCCATGGGTTAGTGAGCGCCAAAACTAGTCTGTTTTGGCATTTTCTGCCTATTTTAGGGTGGAGGCCTTCCCACCTTGGACGCCAATTGAGACCACTACCAGACCAACTTTTTCTCACATCCGCCATCATGAACCTCACTTGTCTCCCTAACGAAATCCTTAGGATCATTGCGTCCTTTCTTCCCCATCAACGGGACCTGTTCGCGTTACTGAGGACAAATCATAGCCTATACAACGCACTGGTTGGGTCTCTACATCGCTTCGATGGTCAATATCATCATGGCGCCGCACTCTCTTTGGTCGTTGAGAAGAATATCTTCTCCCATGCACGACATCTACTCAATGGACTGCGCGCGGCCCCTAAAGAACAAGACGCAACATCCAGCCGGACTGATTCGGAGACAGAAGACGAGATGGGATGTATGTTGCGACGACGGGAAGCCGAGTACCGGGAGGATGTCTACACTCACTCACTTTATCGACAAGGCTATAGCGTCCAGAGTATTTTGTTTAATAGAGGGATGCGAGTGGTGGGTGAACAATATTGGCCTCAATGACACTTGTGATGTAATCGAAGCCTACTTTGGCATCACCGAAAAGCAGCTCCACTCCTGGGCGCGTTGGTCAAGCGGGCTTTGGGTGTATTCTCTGTCTAACAAGCACAGAACCCTTCGGTGCCATATTCATGTAACTTGTCCCTCGGCTGGAGCTATTGCGTGGCGGGACCTGATCACCCCGTTAACGCATCCAGCACCACGACCACCGAGGCACCGGCTGGTACCTTGACGTACTCAGGAACAGCAACCCCAACGCAGAGTGGTGTTGTTTCCTCCTGCGTAAAGTATCATCTAGTGCAGAACGACGATATCTGCTACACCATGCAAGATAGGTTCATGAGCTTTACGCTCCAGCAGTTCTATTCGTGGAATCTGTAAGACACGCCCAGCCCTTCAGTGTATTGTTGAGGTCCCTTCTAACACAAGCAAAAGCTCTATATCCACTGGCTGCAAGGGTCTACAGCCCAGATACTCTGTCTGTGTCAGCGACGGATCTGCGTCTGTCCCAACTACAGCTACATATCCAGACTCACCAGGGGCCATAGCCACATCAGAGGCCATAAGCACATCAGAGCGCTCGACTACATCAGGGGCCTCAACCACAACTGGTCACCAGCCACAGCAAACTGGTGCCACATCTGCCAGTGTGCGCCTTCTGAACACGCCGTATCTGGAAGGGCCAGCGCCACTGCTTCTTCTAACTCTGGCCATTTAAACCGGTAACAGATGTATTTTGTCGTCGATGGTAGTACCTGCGCAGGCATTGCCGAAAACCATGGCATTATCAAGGAGCAATTCTATAAATTGGACCCAGGCACGGCTTCATCCTGTGCAAACCTACGGTCCATGCATGAATCATGTCTGCGTTAGTGTTTCATGTCGGTGCGTCTTGTCTGTTCATCCTCCCTGTAAACCTGGATGGAACCGCGAGGAAGCGAGACCAATATGTAGCGATAGCATATCGCCATGCCAGAGCAACCCTTTTCCAACCTACCTAGCTATTATTATTGGTGGGGGTGGTAACAATCATTACCCCGCATTCTCCACACTCTATGTCCAAATAGAGTGCAGGGACACTCTACTTGGCAATGAATCTCCCCTACATTGCGGTGATTCTTGAGGGTTATACTCCGTTATGTACGGCTCAAGAGTCTTCACTGCGGCTGGAGCAGAATACTTCAAAAGATTTGAACCAAATCAGACTGCGTTATCGCGTTCTGAACGATGCCAGCTCACATGGCATCCAGCATGTACATAGTAACGAAATATCATCGGTAATATGCTAGTAGAATTCACAACTTCGCCCTCTCCTGCCCCTGGAGCTCCCGTCTAGCGGGACCTCCCCGACTGCCATCGCCCAAAAACGTGTCTGGGTTGTTGGCATAGTCCTTCCGAAACCGCCACTTGTTTGCAAGATGAGACCGAAGCGTCTTTTTGATCGCCTGCGACATGTACTCTCCAAGTACGGGCAAAAACTTGAATGCGCTATAGAGATGATTCTTGTCAATCCCTGTCGGTCTCCACACGGATGCTCAGAAGTTCACTTACTGCCCGCTACCCGCTCCCCCAACAAACAGATTCCGGAAGTCTGGGTGGTAGTCCATGATGAAGTCACCCGATGGAGTGTCCGTATACCAGCAGAGAGCCACTTTTTCAAACGGTCGATCAGCGAGCTCCGGCAAAATCTCTGCCAAGCCCTGTCGCAGCCGTCTTTCCCCATCGGCAGGGGCAAAATTGGCACGTTCGCGAGGCGGGATCAGGGGAGGAGAGGAGATATTGGTCTTGTCACCAGTACTCTCACCTTGGCCAGGTGTACGGGTATAACCCCATCCGTGGACAGCCATTTTCAACATTTTGGTATCCTCGTGAGGGGGAAAGTTGAACCACCCTGTTGAGAAATTCGCGTAAATGGGTAGGTCCTTGTATTTCTGTACTTCGGCGTCGGTGAGAGGCAGGTATCCTACCACCTGAGCGGTGGCCAGGGTAGAATTGTACATGGGTACCAGGCCGGAGCCCCATGCCCCAGCCGTTAGAATGAAATGGTCGCCTTCGACCCGGGATCCAGTGAGAGTCCTGGCGGCTTGAATAGTGCGGTTGGTGTCAACATCAAACCCGACGACAGTGCCGGCACGACCACAAATGAAAGACACGCCCAGCTCCAGGCAGTCGTCTCGAAGCTGGCTGACAGCCTTACTTGCATCTACCCAGCCAGCCTGTTCATTGTAGTAGCCCGAGAACTTGGGGGTAGCGAGCTTCCCGCTGAGCACAGGATATTTTTGTTTCGCCGCGGCAGCGTTCTCAAGCTCGCCCCATGGGTATTGTCGATTCGTCAGGGCCCTGGTTGTCTTTGTGACCCAATCTTCTCCATATGGGCTTCCGCCACCAGTGAGGATGTACTGGGCGGGATAGAAGATGACCTTGTATCGAGGCAAATCCCGCCATCTCAAGTAAGCTTTGTATGCAATCTGTAGATAGTCATCGTCGGCGTAGTCGAAGCGGATCACTCGGGAAATGTCCGAGCTCGACCCATCAGGCACCTAAGTCGCGTTAACTGTTGGATCTTCCCTCTATCAAATATCCATGGACGTGGCAGCAGTACCGGCGGCATGTGTCGATCCAATACTACGATATTCCGGTAACCTTCGGATGCCAACTGGGAGGCAGTTGACAGGCCAAAGATACCTGCCCCAACAATAACAATTTTCCTGTCCTTCTCCATGGTCGTTGGCTATTCAGGGTGATTGCAGACAACCTGAGGACAAGTTCATGCGCAGACATGTAGGTCTCCACCCCACCTGGTACAGATTTCACCTGTTCTCCGATGTCGCTCACGTAATCGGCCCAGACTACAAGCACTATCTCGACTGTCACTGATCCCATAACTCACTTAACTCGACCATGGATGGCTGGATTGGTCGAGTGAGAGCGGAGGGCTCTCTCTTTAAATCATACATACCTTTAGACAACGCTCGTAGCATGTATGGCATACGCGATAGCCGTCTAGCCCTAGTGATATGGTGTACACTGTTCCCAAAAATTGTATGGACAGGCCATGTGGTTGCTTCAGGATAATAGACTTGGAAGAAAGAACTCAATTGTTGGATGCTAAAGAAACTGTGCGCTAGAGAATTTTCTTTTTTTCTCTAGAATTGTGGATCCAATGGGGTTAAGAAGACACTTCTAAGCATATGGCATCTCGGGAGAATATAGCATATTATTCGGCATATTCTCCCGGTAGTTATACGTGCTATAGGAGCTATGACAGATGTTATCCATCTAAGGCAACAGCGAAAAGTCATGAGTGTGCGCACCCTTCAGATAGTCATATCCATCATCGACCCAATCAACACATGGAACTAGTCTCCCGAAGTTGACCTTGCCCTGGAGGCTTCTGGGTAACAACAACTCCTGCTTACTTCGATACCAATTGGCAAACTGAATCGTCACTAACATCACCCGGGGATTCTCCGTTCGATTCGGCATTCCCGCATGCCACAAGCGAAAATCACGGATCACCAGAGAGCCTTTGGGCAGTTTAGGCTGTATGCCAGGACTGATCTTGCGCCTCGCTTCCAACAGGTCGGCTTTGATCTGCTGGTGTTTGACACGTAGGTCTAACACACTTTGGTCCGTGTCAATATGGCTGCCCAGCCACACCTCCGTCGCGCCGTTTTCGGGTGACGTATCCACGAGGTTGATATTAACACAGAACGCAAATGGCATCCGTGGCATGTCAAAGTCGATGTCAATGTGCACTGGTTGTCGTGCGGTCGCCTGGAAGGCAGTGTTGGCACTGTAGAACCTCAGCTGCGGGTGAGGCCCGATGATGCCCTCAATGATCGAGGTGGCAAAGGGGTTGGCGATAACATCTTCGAAGATGTATTCGGCCTCACACACAGGCTCCTGTTGGATATTTCCGGTGTTTGGCCCGAAATTCCGATGGGTTTCTGTGCGGGCGTACAGTTGTTTTGCCTCGGGCACCATGCGGGCATTCAACCGATCCAGATGATCTGGATCAACTGCATTCTTGAGGACCACGATGCCGTCACGATGTAAAGCCTCCAACGACTTTTGGAGATTATGGGAGCCGATACTCTTGGATGTCAGCTCCTCGGGTGAGAGCTCAATCATTGTGATTTGGGGCATCACTGATTCCGGCATGGTCAAATTGACAAATGATAGCTCCGTGTAGCCAATGAGACGAATGCTGTGGTTAGTATTAGCAGGCAGCGCAAATGGGGAAATCCGACCGTTCTTTATAATAGCGTCCTTGGCTCCAAAGAACATTTCGCCTGGACCTTCCTCTGCCCTTGGGAGGAGAAAGAGGAGTCGTTAGGGTTACGCCGTCAACCAACCTAATCTTATCAAGAATGCGGGGGGGCAATCAATGCGAGCGTCCTCACACAGGGCTGTGGTTATTTCCCATTTGGGAAAGGCGCCAGTTGACTACATGGCCTATACTTCGTCTTGAGAAGTATATGAAGTCCTGCGAGGCTACCTCACCTAACGAATGACACATCTTGTAGATCTTGCTCTGTCTTGCATCTGCAATCTCAGGGCAATATTCGGCACGTTCGATCATTCCCTCACATTGCAATAGACGCCAGTTTTCCTGATATATTTCCTGCCTGCAGACAACCATGACTGAGGGGCTGGACGAACTAAACCCCTCCGACGTAACATTCCTTGAAAAGTTACAGGAATCCGAGCACTCAGTTGCTTCCAAAGAAGCTATCCATGAGATAATGTGTATGCTGTCCTCGATTGCAATTCTACGACATCAGCATTGAATACAGAAGACGCACAGTCAGGTTAGACATTCCAGTTCATATAGATACATGTAATATATACATGGAACTTACACCGTCGACAACCCCTGCAAGAGCCTAGCATATACCATCTACTCCTCTAAACACCCTCAGGCCGTCATCTTTTCAGAGTGGAGTAATGCGTGAAAAATTCTATCGTATCTGACCAGCGTCCAACAGCCCAAGGACCGAGGCTTCAGAAGAAAGCTGTGCTCGCACCTAGCGCATCCACAGCCTTCACATAAAGCCCAGTCCTGAGGCTCTGGAATAGACGGTGATTATGACATGGAAATAAAATGGACATGATGGAGGGAATATGGATAAGATAAGCCAAGAAAGAGATACGAAACTCCGGTCATGCATTCCAGAACGCCCTGTACGTCACCCGAACGGAACCAAAAGCAAAAACCCCCACGGGGCATTGCTGGGGAAAACGAAAAAGTTATATACCAAATCAGATGAAGAGAGTCGACATATCAACCTTAGTCGTCGTCTTCTTCGTGAGATTCATTGGACTTCTTCGGGGCCTCCTTGAGCTGCTTCTTCCAGATCTGGTTGGCAGCGTTTTTGTCCAGGTCGGCGAACAGGATGTCGAAAACTTCGGAGTACCAGCTCGCAGGGTGGCCTTCGATGCCTTCTTTGATGTTCTGCAAGACGTTAGACTCTGGCTTGGAGAGAAACTCATCGAATAAGATGCTCACCTCAGGAAGTTCCAGCCAGTCGGACATGTTGTCCGCAGGGAAAATGATCTTCGTCGCACCAGCGCGGCGAGCAGCAACAGTCTTCTCGCGGAGTCCACCGATACGCAGCACCTTTCCGGTAACCGTCAACTCTCCAGTCATGGCGATTGTCGGATCGAGAGGGTGGTTCAGCGCAAGCGAAAGAAGAGAAGTTGCCATTGTAATACCAGCCGAGGGTCCTAAAAAGGTCAGTCTTAGGCCATGCAATAATTTGGGAGATGCTATCGACGTACCATCCTTCGGAACAGCACCCTCCGGGCAATGCATATGCAATTTCGCCTTTTCAAAGAATCGGTTCTCCGGGAATTCACGAGCCATCACCGATTTCGCAAAAGAGTATGCGATATGGGATGATTCCTTCATCACGTTCTGCAGGTTTCCAGTAATTTCGATGCCCGGGCGAGACTCGGCTGTCAAAGCATTCTCCAGAATGGATTCGACATACAAGGCCGCACCTCCCATGCTGGTCCACGCGAGGCCCATAGTCACACCAGGCGGGAACGTCTCATACAACCGATCAGCCGTGAAGATCGGAGGACCAACGTAGTCAGTCAAGCTGTCCTTGCCGATACGGATGTGCACGCTCTCGGGGACCTTCAGCGCCACGCGTGGCGTCTCGGCAGTCGACTTCTCCGACTCAGCGTGAGAAACATCAGCATCGCTGGTCTCTCCCTCCTTCTTGGCTTCCTCCTGCGCCGCTTTGCCTTCATCCGTAATAGCTTTTTCTTCAGCAAGAACGTCTTCGCCAAGATCCCGAACGATGTTGAAGGCGGCCTTGCGGTAAACCTTCTCAATCTGCTTCTTCAGGTTTCGCACACCGCTCTCGCGGCAGTAGGATTTGATAAGCTCCTCAATAGCCTCCTGGGTCAGAGAAACGTCCACATCCTTGAGACCGGTCAGTTCCCTGGCTGCTGGAGCAAGATAGCGATCAGCGATCGCCATCTTCTCATCGGCAACATAGCCAGACAATTCGATGAGCTCCATACGGTCCAGGAGAGGACGGGGAATGGTGTCGGTAACATTTGCAGTGCAAACAAATAGAACCTTAGACAGGTCCACTGGGACATCCATGTAGTGGTCCAAGAAGGACGAGTTCTGCTCGGGGTCGAGCAGTTCAAGTAGAGCAGAGGACGGGTCCCCTTGATGACCCCGGCCGATCTTGTCAATCTCATCGATCAAGATCAGAGGGTTCTCGGTCTGGCATTTCTTGAGAGCCTGGATGATACGTCCGGGGAGAGCACCCACGTAGGTTCTCCGGTGGCCCTTGATCTCCGCAACATCCGTCAGACCTCCCACAGAAAAACGGTAGTACTGTCTGTTCAGGGCGCGAGCGATCGATTTTCCGATACTAGTCTTTCCAACACCGGGAGGTCCCACGAGGCACAGAATCTTCCCTTCAACCGTGCCACGGAGCTTGCCCACGGCAATGAACTCGAGGATCCGATCTTTGACATCCTTCAACCCATAGTGATCCTCGTCCAAAACACTGGTTGCATGCTTGATTCCAAAGTTCTCCACGCTCTTCTGGCCCCAAGGAATTTGAGTCAGCCAGTCGAGATAGTTGCGGGTAACGTTGAACTCTGAGGCCGCCGGCTCGAGGTGAGCCAGCTTGTTGATTTCCTCATCAAAGACTTTCTTGACAGCCTCAGGCATAGCCAACTTCTCTGCCTTCTCTTTGAACTTCTCGACCAACTTGTCCTTACCGTCGGACTCGATACCCAACTCCCTCTTGATACCCTTCATCTGCTCCATCAGCCAGTACTCCCGTTGACGCTTCTGAATCTTCGCTTCCACGTCTTTGGAGATCTTGGATTGAAGCTGCGCGTTCATCAACTCCTTCTTCAACACCACAAGAGCCTTTGGTAGTCGTTCCTCGATGTTCATGAGCTCCAGAACCTCTTGCATTTCATGCAGTTCTCCAGCGGACACGGCGGCCGCGAAATCAGCCAACTTGGCCGGCTCATCGCTGAGGTTACCAGGGAACTGATCGGTATAGAAGGCGGAGATCTGGTCACGGAACAGGGGGTTCAGGCTGGCGATTTCCTTGCAAACATTCACAATTTCACTGGTGACTGCACGGATGATGGCGCTCTTCTTGTCGTAGGGTTCTTCCGCGAGGTTCTCGACATTGACTAAGCTGACAGGGTATTTGCGCAAGAACGACGTCGGCTCGTAGTGATCCTTCGGTGCGAGATCCGTAGCCCCCTCCTCGAAACTGGCGACGACATCGCCACGCTTCTCGGTGGCCTTCTCTTCCGCAGCCGGTGTGGGCTTCGCGTCGTTAGGGGGGAGTAGCGAGGATACTTTGATGCGGCGATGAGGATAGAGCACGGCGGTCACGCCACTGGCCTCCCCGCGAAGAGGGTACGCAGCAGTAATCTGGGCGAAAACACCGACATCATACACATCGTCCAGTTTCTCGATCACATCGCCATCGGCATTTTCATCCTTGAACAAGAAAGCACCAACGTACGGTTGACCCCGCTTCATCATCTCCTGGATCGCCGTAGCCACATTGGGGTCCCGAATGGTGATGGCCTTGTAGAAACCAGGGAACAACGGACGTTTGGCGATAGGGATCGCCATCACCTGGGGGTACACATCCGGTACAGATGGTTTCTGAAGAGCCTTCTCGCCGGACCCCCTCTTCCCCTTCTTTCCGCCATCTTCGTTGCCTCCATTGTTCGCCCCGCTGGGTTTGGCATCCGAGCCGCCACCACTGGCCGGTATAGGGGACGGAGGCTCGTCATTGTTTGCCTTTCCTTCGGCCGTGTTATTTTCCTTCTTGGATTCTTCCTCTAGCGCACGCTGTTCTTTCTCCCCCGCCGATTTCTCCCTCCGTCGTGCGAATCCCGATGTCGGAGCTCCTGAGTCAGTCGACCCCTGCTTCCCCGATTGTTCAACTGGCTTTCGCCGAGATTCTGAAGGACGATCAACATCCTTCTCCTCGCTTTTCTCTTTCTGATCCTTCTGTTCCGTGTCTTCTTTTTCGTCGCCAGGTGGGGGTTTCTCTCTTCGGCGGATGCAGCTCGAGGAAAAGGGTCGGGAGACAGGCGGAAGAGACCGGGAGAGGCGCGATGAGACTAGAACAGATCTAGCAACGACATTATACCTCGGTGTAGCTAGCGAAGGTCGAATTAACAGCTGACGCGGTGTTTGTTGGAGCGCGGCTCTCCAGGGGAGGGTCTGGCCGCGGAGCATGCTATATTATGGGGCGGATGCGAGCGAATGCGAGAGGGAAGGGAGAGGAGAGGGAGGGGAGGGGAGGGTGTGTTTATAGGAGGGTATAATACAGGAGAGGAAAAAAGGACGAGAAGAGAGAGATGGAGCAAATGGACAGAGAGAAGGTGAGAGTGACTGATTACCGAAGCAGGCTTCGGCTTTCATCATCGGTTGGTTCCCCCTCGGCGCATCGTTTCTCCGGTCGGGAAACTTTTTCGAGCCGGAACGACTCGAAGCTTCTAAAGCTCCATTGATTTCCTTCTCCCCATCAGGAGGCGGCAACCCATCCACGACCTCGGTTTCTGCTTAAATCGCCTTTCGCCTCTCCTCGTCTCTTTTACATGACGGTCTAAAGCTGTTGCGCGTCTTCCCCTCTTTCGCAATGAACGCTACTTCCGCCGCTATGCCCAAGGCCGCGGCTCTCCCCGCTCGTTTACTCCGGACTTCGCGACAATGCTCCAAACAGAACCCGACGGCCCATGTTCAATCTCCCGTCCAGTCTCGCGCTTACCATGTATCATCCCTGTACTCCAACGATAGACGCCTGCGCAGCGGATTGGACAGTAAAAAGCACCCCGTCTTCGCCTCGACTAGGGTAGGTGATGCCTCCGCACAACCATCCTGTCTTGACATACTCGGGCCATCGCTGATGTAATCTTCTTCTGTTCCGATAGATATTCCATACTACTGCGCCCTTGGCCGCTATTCCGGATCCTTACAAGGTCCTAGGAGTTGACAAGAATGCATCCGCCGCCGATATCAAGAAGGCATACTATGGCATGGCCAAGAAATACCATCCCGATACCAATAAAGAACCGAATGCGAAGGAAAAGTTCGCCGAAGCCCAGTCGGCCTACGAGTTGCTGTCGGACGCCAAGAAGAGAGAGAACTACGACCGCTTCGGCTCCGCCGCCTTCGATCAGAGCGGCGGATTCGACCCTAGCGCCGCAGGTGGCAACCCGTTCGCCGGTGCTGGAGGTTTCCATGGATTTGGCGGAGGATTCGGAGGTGGGTTTGGCGGCGGATTCGGTGCCGATATCAACTTCGAAGATCTTTTTGGCGCATTCACAGGCGGTGCTCGTCGGGCTGGCCGCGGACGGCGCGGTCCGTTCCAGGAGATACTTGTCGGGGAGGATATTGAAGTCCAGACCAACATCTCTTTCATGGAAGCTGCGAAGGGCACGTCGCAAGACATTGTCATCACTCCTCTGACGGAGTGTGGTACTTGCAAGGGTGACGGTCTGAAGAAGGGCGCCAAGCGTACACAGTGCCGTCAGTGCAATGGGTCCGGAACCCGTGTTCACTTCATGCAGGGTGGCTTCCAGGTGGCCGCTACTTGTGATGCTTGTGGCGGCGCCGGTCTCATTGTTCCTCGTGGGTCGGAGTGTGGAACATGCAATGGCAATGGTGTAGTCCGAGACAAGAAGACCATTCAGGTCGATATCCCTGGTGGTGTGGAAGATGGCATGCGGTTGCGGGTCGCAGGTGAAGGAGATGCCCCACCTACGGGCACATCAGCTGCCCCTGGCTCTCGCACTCAGAGAGGTGATCTCTACGTGTCGATCCGCGTCTCTCCTGATCATCGCTTCAGCCGCTCTGGGTCCGACATCCTTTACACTGCCTCGATCCCCTTGACCACGGCGCTTCTGGGTGGTGAGGTTACCGTGCCTACTTTGGACGGTGAAGTCAAGATCAAGGTTGCCACTGGCACCGGTACTGGCGACCGGATCACTCTCTCCGGCATGGGAATGAAGAAACTCAGTGGCCGGTCTCGAGGCTTCACTCCTACCGGTGACCTGAAGGTCGAGTTCAAGGTTGCCATGCCGAAATCGCTCACGGCCAACCAGCGGACGATTCTTGAGGTTCTTGCCGATGAGATGAACGATAAGACTGCCCGTCGGGTCATGGACGTTGGAAAGGACAGGTGAGTCGTCCGTCACTTGAATGCGTGCGTCCGTCAGAAGATGCTGACTACTCCTAGCTCCCTATCCGGGACTGAATCCGCGTCCGGAGACCAGAAGAACGAAGGCTTCCTCAAGTCTGCATGGCACAAGCTCATGAACCATAAGAAAGGCTCCGAGTCAGAGAATTCAAGTGGAGAGTCTAGCAAGAAAGACTCCGGCCAGAGCAACAAAAGTGACGAGAAGAAATCCTCGAGCTGAAAAATAAACAGCGCCGACTTGTACAATTGGGATTTTGAGATACTCCTCTGGGTTACTTTTCACTTTATCTGTATTTATTATGGAAATATCATAGCGTCGGCGAGGTCGGAGGGGGGGGGGTTTGTGTCATTTGTCTGCATGTTGGGATTCGTATGCATTTGTTTTCACTGTGTCCATAGAGACTCTGATTGGATGTATGTACATTATTAGACAAGACATCTCTGCTTCTCAGTCGTCCTAGTCATAGTCTCCAAAGTCGATAAATGTATCGATATCAGCCTGATAACTGGAAGCTGGACCTGGCTTCACCAGAACTGCACATAAGTCATGAATCGTCTCCAGCGAGGCATTCTATAGTATCTGTCTAATTCATTCATCTCATCTGGGGTTATCGTATGTCTTCCGGTGCCATGGTCTGCTTTTAGTAGTTGTCTATAAGACGTCCGAAAAATCAGCTTGTAGCCGATAGTGAAAGCCACAATGACCAAGCCGCCGATAATATACTGGAAGAAGTTTTCCACGAGGCTGGTGGTGAGCCTACCCTGCACAGCGCATTAGTTATTATACTCTTGAACCAAGGAGATAGGTACAGCAGGCTCACCGGCGGTTTCAAGCCAATAGTGACACAGCCTGCGAGTAGAAACAGCGACGTCAACATGAGCCACACGGGAGCCAGTGGCCACAGGAATGATCTCCACGCATATGGCTCCGTGAGAAGAGGATCTTTCTGCAATTTTAGGGCCCTGTGGAAGCGAAACGAAGTCCAAGCTATGATAACCCAGTTCATCAGAACGCCCATGGTGCTCAAGGAAAGTAACCACGTCAGTGCCTCCACGCCGGCAGCTGATCATCCGTCAGACCATGCGTGTGTTGAATCGTGGGATGACTGGCAAACATACCGCTCAAGTTGATATACGTCAGGAGTGTGCCTATTGTCCCTGTAATGAGAAGGGCAACTCTCGGTCTGCCCTGGCTATCGACCCTGGCGAAGAACTCCGGTATCAGGGCTTGGTGGGCCATCGCGCGCAGAATGCGTGACGCAGTATACATCGCTACAGCTGCGTTTCCAATGACCCCGATCAGAATCGTCGCATTCACGATATGCGGGATCACGGGAATGCCTGCATCGTTCATGGCGATCACGTATGGGGAGGCCGTTGCGCCAGACCCGCCCATCAGACGGTCGTCATCAGAGGGGACCAGGATACTTATCATGGATATGCTAAGGAGAAATACAATGCTTATCCGGACGGGAACGAGCTTGCTGGCGTGCGCTAGAGAATATCTGACATGTTGAGCTTCGCCTCCCATGGTCGTGACGGGGATCTGGTCGCCGATGCCCCAGACAGCCAACATAGCGCATTTCACGAAACCCTGTTCAGGTCAGCGGGGTCAAATGGTGTGGTATAGCCCCAAACACACCGAGAACCCGTTCTTGAAGGCCGGCAAGTCCGTCCAAGTCGAGCCGTGATGGACCTGTCCGGTCTTGCCAGCGCCTCCAATCATGGCCACGCATATCGCAATGAGGAAGACGAAGAGAATCAACTTCACCATAGACGTAAAGTACTCAAAATGCGCAAACACTTTGACAGGGCAGACGAAGATAATCGATAACAGCACAAGCATGATAGTCACTGTCCTTAAGGGTCAGTTCAGCCTTGGGATGCGTGGCGTTGCACATACAGGAGGCCGCCTCCGGAAGCCGTTGATCTGCCCAATACTGAATAAGTATGTTAAGAAACACTGCTTCAGAAGAAATCACTGCGGTGTAGCCTGCAGCAGTGAGCATGTAGTTCTGCAAGACACAGTCATCAAAGTCCAATCACACTTAGCCACACAGAAAACCCAGCGCCAAAGGCCACCGACTGATCGACCCAGCGGTCCGCATAGTCGACGAAGTTTCCAGATACTGGAAATGCCACTACCATCTCGCAGAGAGTATACAAGACAGCCCAAGCACAAGAGCAGACAAGAGCATATGCGAGGAGCATGCTCCCAGGTCCGCCAGTCGACAGGGCTTGTCCAATCGTGATGAAGATTCCACTTCCCATAGCCGTCCCCAAAGAGATCATCTACATAATCAGCCATGTCGTTTCTTAAGGGATTGCAACTGGCCCATACATGGATCTGGCGGGGGGTGAATGCGCGATGGAACTGTCCATTTCTGTCTTCGGCGGTCCCAGTCACTTGGGCTTGACTGACGCTCGATACTTGTTTCAACGGTTCTTCCTTCATAATTTGTGTCTAGGTTGAGACTTTTGAAAGCTGGGGGTAGGTCAGGAACTTATGTTTAAATAATTCCTCTCGAAGCATTGCTTGCTTCTTATTATCTAAAGGGATAAGTAAGGGGTCACCTAGAATCTGATGAAATTGGCTCTCGTATCTCGGCTGTATGAGAGACTGCAAGTCAGATTTGCAAAGAAATTATGATTTCAATATTCCTCCTACTATTATGGCGTTCTGTTTTCTACTCATTAGTCGCTGGGGTCCCTAAGGGCCAACTGAGGGCAAAGCAAATTGGAAACATCTGGCTCCTCATACTGTAGAATGGCTATGCTCGTGCTGACATACGGACATACAATGTGCTTCCCTTCCTCCCTCAAATGACCAGTCCTCAACGCATATCTTATCTTATGTGCAGTATCAGCGGCAAGGAGGCACACAATCTCGGCCAGGCCGGCATGCTGCCGTTCAATCCGGAACGACGAAAGGATAAGAAAAAGCAGTTGAATGTAACCTTCCAATGTCCCGTAGGGTGAGATGCGACGCAGCAAGAAGTCATATTTGATCTATGATAGCAATTAGTGAAACAGAGCGAGAACTCCGAACCGCATAGGCATTTTTCAACTGATTGGTATATACCTAGTATGTCTTTGGAAGATTATAGTTCAACATAAGCCGCCAAATGCCTCTATAGCTGCGTACTTTATAGCGTGCGTTATGGTATATTTATGCAATCTTCGACATAACATGTGGTCCAAAGACTATCAAATGATATTTATATACAAAACGAGTTACGTCTATTGCCTGGTGTCGTTAACGTGACGAGTTCCATCCATCTGACGAGCGACTGTGACAGCTTCTCGCAACGCGCGCCCAACATGTCCTCTCACAGCTCCTTCTTCCATCACCATCAACCCGGCAATTGTGCATCCTTCCGGTGCTGTACCTTCGTCTCGTAGAATCGCCTGATGCACTCCATCTTGGAGGATACTGGCTGTTCCCTGCATTGACTGGAAGATCATCGCCTGGGCCAGGTGTCTCGGCATGCCGACCGCCACCGCCGCATCGATTAGTGCATCTGCGATGACAGCAAAAAATGCCGGGGTGGAACCAGCCACCGCGGAGGAAGCGTCCATCAGCCGCGGCGGAATGTGCGCTATCTGTCCGATTTGCTTGAAAATTCCGTCCACGACCTCCATGTACGGAGCGGGCACGGCCGGCTCTGAGACTTCGATGGCTGTGAAGGACTGAGCGACTTGAGCGGCGATGTTGGGTAGCGTGCGCACAACCCATGCTCGACCGTTGTTGTTTTCCAGCGTTGTGTCGCTGCCATAGAGGGCGTTTTCCAAGCCCTTCCGTGTCCATCCGGCTGCGACACTAATCAATAGCTTGTTTGCCAGGGCTTCGCGGAGACCAGGCTGTGCTAAGGTCTGCTCAATGTCTGCGGGATCAACAGCCAAAATGATGACATGGGACAGTTCCACAGCTTTGACGTTGCTGTCGCGGGAGATCATTAGGTGGTCGGACGATGCAGGATATCGATCCTTCAGTCGTTTTTCATAGCTTTCGCTACGCACGCAGGCGATCACCCGGTCAAAGAGGAGGTCATCTTTGGGCTCATTGGAGCCTATTGCTTTGATTAGGCTGTCCAAGATGGCAATTCCCAGGTTGCCTAGGCCTCAACTGTTAGAGGAGCTCAATTTTACATGGGCATTGTCCATACCGCAGCCAAGGATACAGAGAGTGGCTATTCTCAATTCGGCCATATTGAGGAAAGTGGTAGAATGAGTCTTGCAGCAGACTGGCGGGACGCTACCACTATATATCTGTGATCCCCACCTTATAGAGGGGCTCGGGAGGGTATCCGATGTTATGTCGTCGGCAAGGCACCCGATCTCAACGACGGTACTTGAAGTGCCTAGGTCTTGCATGTTGCACAGTTTTTTCCACTGTATTATGATGCATAGAGGACTAACAATGTGGTCAGTCATTACTTGGATACCTGGGACAATCCATTGCTGGCATAGGTCTCTCACTTTCAACCAAATATCACAGCGATCTCGCACATAAGTCGGGACAACTCTCTATTGTCGGACTATAGGGTTCACAGTTGCTTAGCAAGTGTATGGTGCTTCATCTGTCCGTGACAGTGTCAAAGAAAAAGAACCAAAAAAAAGGGCCTAGTCTTGGTATACTTGCTACAGTAAGAATACTTGGTTCATTTTACAAACTATGAGAGCAGCATCTCATGGACCAACCCATGATCATAGTAACAATTCGTTTGATACCTTCTTGGGGTGAAACGACGTATAGTCTTGAAATGGCAGCCTAGTCCATCTTACCAAACCAGTCTCTATGATCAACACTAATCGAGGACCTTAATGTTTGCTCGCTGATGGACGCAAATGCGATGGCAGAAGATCCACCAACAGTCCCAAGTTGTTGAATATGATAGCATGGGATTCTGCAAGAAAAGAAACGAAGAGTGATGTTAAGGGAAGTTGGTACTTGAGGATGTAGAACTGGTGTATGTAGTTCTGCCTGAGGCAGCCTCGTATCACTGCCACCACCGAGTAAGACCATGGCATTCCTCCACTCTCCAAAACTCTCTCATCGTCTTCTCACCGTCCCTTCCATACATTCTCCTTCCTTCCTCGTTCTTCCTGTTCAATCTTGGCTTGCTCTCCATCACTATATCCGTCGTCTTCTCCCCTACCCTCTTTACTCCTTGGCCCACCCCCGCCGTGACGGTTAGGATCCAAGACTAACCAACCCCACAGCTGGAGCTCCAGCCATCCGATCTCCCCCCTCCTTCCCACCTCGACTCTTCCCTCGAACTCCCCTCATCGAATCCACCTAGTCGCATCCTCTCCGGATATACATGGGAGCGCCCCGCTCCTTCTGACCGGCAAGATGGTTCAGTCTCCCATGATCTCGTGTCCGCTCAAGCAGACCAATGAGATCGACTGGATCCGACCCCTCAAGGACTACATCCGCCAGACTTACGGTGAAGACCCCGAACGGTACAGTCAAGAATGCGCAACCCTCAACCGGCTGCGTCAGGATATGAGAGGCGCGGGGAAGGATAGTGCGACGGGCCGCGATCTGCTCTATCGCTATTACGGACAGCTGGAACTCCTGGACCTGAGGTTTCCCGTCGACGAGAATCACATCAAGATCTCCTTCACCTGGTATGGCCCTGCGCTTGCTCGCTTCTGGGGTGTTCTAGACCTGGACTGACCTTGCTTCGCGTTCGCTTCCAGGTATGATGCGTTTACCCACAAGCCCACCTCCCAATACTCCCTAGCCTTCGAGAAGGCTTCCATCATCTTCAACATCTCCGCCGTTCTCTCCTGTCATGCCGCAAACCAGAATAGGTCGGAAGATACGGGACTGAAGACTGCGTACCACTCGTTCCAGGCTGCCGCCGGGATGTTTACCTATATCAACGAGAACTTCCTGCATGCGCCGTCAACCGACTTGAACCGCGAGACTGTCAAGGCACTCATCAGTATCGTTCTGGCCCAGGGACAGGAGATCTTTTTGGAAAAACAGGTCGCAGATGAGAAAAAGCCTGGTCTTTTGGCGAAACTCGCCAGCCAGTCCGCTTATCTCTACACTCAAGCCGTCGAGGGAATGCAAGAGACAGTGAAGGGGGTCTTTGAGAAAGTGTGGGTGATTATGGTGCAGGCTAAGGCGGCGCACATGTCCTCCGTTGCTTCATATTATCAGGCACTGGCGGACGGCGAGAGCGGGTCGCATGGCGTTGCTATTGCTAGACTCCAACTCGCTGAGAAGCACTCGACGACCGCCCTAGGGTGGGCCAAGTCGTTCCCTTCATCCGTCCCAGCCAGTTCGAATTTGACATCCGAGTCTGGATCCAACCTGGTGGAACTGATCAGGTTCCATCTAACCAATGTACAGGCCAGGCTCAACACATTTGTGAAAGACAACGATTTCATCTATCACCAGCCCGTCCCAAGTGAGACCGGTCTCTCACCAGTCGCAAAGTTGCCTGCAGCAAAGGCCATTCCCGTCAGCGAGCTTTATCAGGGACAGGATATTCAGCGCATCATCGGTCCTGACATTTTCCAGAAGCTGGTTCCTATGTCGGTGACAGAAACCGCGAGTCTCTATGATGAAGAGAAAGCCAAATTGATCCGGGCTGAGACGGAGAAGGTCGAGACAGCAAACGGAGAGATGGCGGCTAGTCTAGACTATCTGAAGCTGCCTGGCAGTCTGAACATCCTGAAGGGTGGAATGGACCAAGAAATGACGGTCGACGATGAGTTCCGCCAATGGTGTCAGGAGCTTGCCGGCCACCAATCTTTCTCGAGGGCCTTTGACAGCTTACATGAACGCAAATCGGAAGTTCTTTCACAGCTGGACCACTGCGCCAAACAACTCGACCTTGAAGAGAGTGTCTGTGAAAAGATGCGGTCTAAATATGGTGCTGACTGGAGTCAGCAACCGAGTGCTAGATTGAACACTACGCTGCGTGGCGATGTGCGGACCTACCGAGACACGATCAACGAAGCCAGTGCCAGCGACACGCAGCTGTTGTCCACATTTCGACAGTACGAAGCGGATTTCGACGAGATGCGTTCCGCGGGTGAGACCGATGAGGCCGACGTACTTTTCCAGAGGGCGATGATCAAGGCGGGATCCAAATACGGCAAAGGCAAGAATGGCCATGGCAGTCCGTACTCTGCCACTCCGGAGGGCAGTCTGCTAGACGATGTCTATGACGAGACCAGTCTTTCAGTGGCAGACCAAATTGCCAAGGTCGAGTCGATTTTGAAAAAGCTGAACCTTCTTAAGCGGGAGCGGGCCCAGGTTTTGAAGGACTTGAAGGAGAAGGTAGTTATCCTTTTTCGGTCTTTATATGTTCACGCTGACACCATTAGGTCCACAACGACGACATCTCCAACGTCTTGATTCTCAACAAGAAGTCCATCGCAGGACAGGAAAATCAGCTTTTTGAGGCTGAGCTGGAGAAATTCCGTCCGCATCAGAACCGGCTCCTCCAGGCAAACCACAAGCAATCCTCTTTGATGAAGGAGCTGACCAAGACCTACGGAGACCTGTTGCAGGACAAACGGGTCCGTGCCGAGCAGTCGAAATATGAAACCATCACCCGCCAAAGAAACACCGTCATGGCACGATATAAAAAGATATACGATTCATTCAACAGCCTCCGATCCGGCATCACGCAGGCGCAGACATTCTACTCGGAGATGGCGGAAACCGTTGACAGTCTGAAGAAGAACGTCGAGACTTTCATCAACAACCGGCGATCAGAGGGGGCGCAGCTGCTGGGCCAAATCGAGCGTGACAAGGCCAGCACTGTGGGCGAACAGGAGGACCGGGAGCGGGAGAAGCTCCGGCAACTCATGGAGCGCCTGTCCACTGATCCCAAAGCCACGTCTGCAACCTCGACCTCGCCAGGCATCCCATCCAAAGTCAAGTCACCTCCCCCTCCCGTCCAAACTCCGAGCTACCCAACACCCGGCATATCCTCGCCGAAGATGTCGCCGCATTACCCTCCTGCACCCGTCTCGGGACAAGCGCACGGCGTTCCCCTCTCCCACTCCCCTGCGCCCTACGCGCAGTACATGCCGCCAGGCACCGGGGTTCCATACAACCCTGGCACACCGTTCCAACAGGGAGCCGCAGCGCCCCTAACAGAGGGCTACAATCCCATGGCATACCCAGTGCCACCCTCCGTGTCACCCCCTCCGACACAACAGTATTTCTCGTCTACCCCCACTCCGTACAGCACCTACGGAGTGCCGAACCCAGCGGCAGCTCCGTCACAGTTCATGCCACAGGGCTACGTGCCTCCTCCCCCGCCACCACGGCCCCAGCAAACCACGTACCCGCCATCGACGGGGCCGTTCCCATCTGGACCGGGTGGTTATGCGCAAAGCAGACCGTACGGTGCGAGTCAGCACCATAAAGCACAGTCGCAGTCCTCGCAGCCGGGTGCGTCGAGCAACGACCCGTGGGCCGGACTGAACGCTTGGAAGTGAATGACTTCACGTGACTATGGACGATGGGGTTACGAATGACGATAGACCTCGAAGACGATGTTTTGCATTGGGCGTCCGTTCTTGCTTGTCTGCGATTGTATTTGGTTCACGTTTACGTCTTCCTGCGTCGAATGGTGTGGGTAGCTACCCCCGAGAGAATACTTTGTATATAGATCCACAATGAATGAGGATGTTCATTGGACGAAATTGTGCGGGAGCAGAGCCGAGCATAGCAATCTCTCCGTAGGGCCACAGCATTATATACAGTACAAGGAGCAGACCCGACAAGCCAAGTATGGTACACGGGATACACGGGGCGATCCAAGCAGCCACGGAAGATCA
This sequence comes from Aspergillus aff. floccosus IMV 01167, assembly GCA_001931935.1. Taxonomy (NCBI): domain Eukaryota; kingdom Fungi; phylum Ascomycota; class Eurotiomycetes; order Eurotiales; family Aspergillaceae; genus Aspergillus; species Aspergillus aff. floccosus IMV 01167. The sequence goes on along the minus strand of MSJE01000052.1, from coordinate 707,810 downwards.
CAGAGAAGACAATCATATCCCGATGAAATAGACATTCCAAACTCCTAGACACAGTCCGACCCGAAAGAGAACAAAGCAACGACCAACAGAAAGGGTATCATGACAGAGACAAAAAGAAGACAGGGAGGACATATCCAACCCATACATGTATGAACAGCAGCCAAACAACAACCGAAGCAAAGTCAAGGCTGAAACCGCAACCGAAATTGCCGCCCCCGACCCTCCTCACGCACTTTATACAAAAACCGAGCAATAGCCTCCTGCTCCGCAAGCCCGGCACTATTAAAATGCCTGCGCACAGCCACGGCGAGCTGATTCTTCGAGACACGGTCTTGGCCCACGATGCGGTGGAGGGCGGATCTGGGGTCCAGGGCGGGCGGTGCGCCGGGGCCTTTGGCGGGGGTATGTCGACGGGTGGTGTGTTTGTGAGAATGGGGGAGGCCGTTGGGAGCAGCAGAGTCAGCGGGGCCGTCACGGGCGAGGTGGGCGCGCTGGGCGGCGATAGACGTCGGCGAGCGCAGGCCAATGCCTTTGGAGAGGATCATGTGGGAGTATTCGCTGGTGAAGGCGCTGGGGCAGGAGAGTTTGTAGGAGTGGCGGTAGGAGTGGAGGAGGTCGAGGGGCATGTCAGGCCAGTTGATCTAATTACATTAGTACCTTGTCCATCTTCCATACCGCATGTGCAATAGGGGGTAATGTGGTAGGTACCTTGACCTGACTGGTGTGGTCGACGTCTGCCGCAGGAGCGCTGGTCACACTGGGGAGATTGGAGACGGCTTTGAGGGCGTGAGAGCCCGTTGTGGAGGTTGCAGTCTTGCGATTTTTGCTGGAGGATTTGACCTCTTTGGCGGTACTGGAGCCTTCGGATCGCGAGTCATCCTGGACGGCGGTGGTGCGTTGCCGTGGAGGGGCCATGGCCACGGGAATCGGGGGGGGGTTCGCTGATGACGGAGGGAGTGGGAGGAGGAATTCGGAGGGGGAGAGAGAGATTAGGCCGCGAAAGGGGCCGAGAGGATTATGTAGGAGGCTAATTGACGTGTCAAAAGGGAAGACCTAGATTGATCGAGGCAGAATGACGAGGCGACATGGTGGAGGAAAAAAGAGGCGATGACAAAATGAAGCAGACCTTGCGGAGGCGGCCAGACGCGGCAGAATCGCCTGGCGCGCGCGACATCATCGCCCGTTTTCGGCGCGATTGCCGAGTATTCAGAGAGGATAGAGTGTTGGTCTTATGATGGCCAACAAGTCGTGTCACAATTGATCTTCCATAGTCAGTTTGCAACAGGACTGGTGGGAGTGGTGGGAGTGGGAGACACACACACTTGCGATATCCTCCCCTGCTCACGTCATCCATGCTGTATACACCCCCATACACACGCTTACCTACCTACCTACCATCTGTCAATCTCAGGCCATGACTCGCATTGCTGCGCACTTCAAACACAACAGCAAGGCGGTCTGCAAGGGTCGCAAACGAGAGCACACGATCCAGCGGTATACGGAGTACCGACTCCATAAATGATGGACAGGCACTGCACCAAGCAGATTGGCTTCCCCATTCGTGGGCGCTCGCTAGTCTCCTATACAGATCCGAAACGGAACTCCTACAGTCGCCTACGGGGCCCATTCCGAAAGGCTCGATGGATCGATCCCCACGGCACAGAAAAAAAGAGTTTCGGCCTCACCGCTACATCCACCCGCATCTCCAACGAGAAAGTCACAACGATCGATCAGTTCAATCCGAGCATATGGAAGAATACGGAGAGGGCGAGATAGGGCATGAGGAAATCGACCAAAAAGGAAATACCGAGGGACGATGGCACGACACATCTGACAGGGAATAGTTACACGATTCCCCAGAATGGTAACCGGCCGACCCAGGCATCGCACAGTCCGAGACGCTCAGTCCACCACGGGATTCGGGACAGGGTCGGCAAGGGGAAAGAGAGCGCGCAGTCGGGACCGAGGATGCCGAGGAGAAAAGGCGCCTCCACCCGCGGCTGGAGAAAGCAGACCAGACCAGATCAGGCCAGGGGAGATTCGGGGATAGTGACAGAAACGGAGAGGGTCGCCCCAAGGGGAGATTTGCACGGGGACGCTGGAGGCCAAGCGGAGGCGATTCCTCCGTTCCACGGAGGACAAGACTCCTGTTTTTCCCTCGCTCTTTTCACCGAGGAACCCTTTGGGGGAGGAAGAAGAGGGGGGAAAGGGTTAGTCTGTTAGGTAAGGAATTTCTCCGCACTCAAAGCGGTGGCTCCGAAATCATCCGATTGCGGATAGTGAAGATTCTGACGGCTGCGCTGCATACCTCTTTCTTGCGACTTTTTTTTTTTTTTGTTGTTGTTAGAGGCTGCCGGTGCTTTGGTACCTGTCAGATTCCGCCACCCAATGCGCGGTCCAACGTGGCGGATATCACTTCCACCGAGCATACTAGAGCATGACGGTGGTCTCTCGGAAGATGTAGGAAGACCATCTGGATTAACTAATCGTCTTCAACCTCCAGATCCGTGCTCAGACGCGGGAGATTGTCGTCTAGAGAGGCGGCAGTGCGCGCCACTAAAGCAGGCCCATGTCTCGACTCCTGGATTAGCGGCAAATCATTCTCATGACGCAATCCGGCCATCTTCCGTTCGGTCCCTTTTTTGGTTGTTGGCTGGTGAGAATTTTTTTCTTCCTGCATTACGGAGTACCTATTGTCCCCCCGCTGCCCCGCTATACTGGCGGTCAAGGATTTTCAGGAGGCCCAATTTGATCGATACAGCACTGTGCTCCGTAGAGCCGATTTGGTCGGGTCGAGGCTGATGAACCCAGGGATGGATGCGGATCAGCCGATGAAGGATTGGATAGGGCCAGAGGGGACATGTGAAAGTCGACCTCGAGATCACAAGCTATTCTTCCAGCTACAGAGGAAGCTGGTTGGAGAGCACCTAATCATACGATCGAGCTAGGAAACAGGGGAGAAGACACCGATCCCACTTAGTTGCAGATAGTACAGTAGTGTTGAGAGTTCCCCTGACTCCTGGAATGTGGTCCTGTCTCTATTTCCCCCCGTCCAAGCTTGCCACTAGTTCTTACTAGGGCATGGAGTACAGATGGACTCTTGTAAGAATCGAATGCAGATGGAATGGCGATAATTGTACGGAGTATACGAGTGCAAAGAAGGAAGAAATACTGTGCAATGACGGATCGCTGAACCTTCCTTCCCGGCCAGGCTGCTTTCAGGCGACGTGTCATTCATGGGGTGCCAAGCCTGGGAGTCGCAATCCCCAGATCATCACCAACACTATTATTAAGATTATTATTTACCCGTACGGCAATCCGGCTGGCGTCCCCGTTTGCCTCAGGGGTTCTCACATGTCAAGAATATTGGTTCAGAGGTTCTGTACCAAGTGAAAAAAATTTTTGTCTGCACATACTACTACGTGGTCCCAACGACTTTATCCAAGAATTGGAAAAACCTCGGGCTGATTTCTCCGGGGAGGACGGGGTGCCGTGGTTTCAGCTCAGCCCAGGCGGGAGAGAACTCTCCCCTCCACATGCAGCCTACATACATCCATACATACTCCATAGGACCTTGGGGATTCTTGTCCCACACCCACAGTGTGAACATCATCCGATTCGGCTCTACCACTCTCTATCAGGATGAGAAAGATTCCAGCGGAGGATGCTGATAACGACCGTGCCATTTCCACCAATAACCGGACCAGCCTCTCATTCCAGCTGGATGCCACCCAGCCAGTCAGGAGAGCGTCCGGATACCGGAAGGGCGGCCCCGCAGAAGAACCTGGGGATGAATCATATACCAGAAATCAATAGGTAGAGACCTAAATTACTGGGCAAAATACTACGCTATAAAGGAAAAGAAGAAAATTTATATTCTAATAAGCCGGTGATATCAGCGTGATACCGTCCGTCCGGCTGATTGGCTCCCGCCCACTGTTCCAGAAGCTTGTGGATCTCCCGATCGCTGGCCTTGGTGCCTTGTGGGGTCGAGGGTGCGTGGCTGTAACCGTGGGGGCCGTGTTGGTTCCGGGTTACAGTGTGTTGTACCACTGGTGATTTACCCCAATTAGGTAGGTGCCTATGAGGACCTTAGGTCTCTCTTAGCTACCTTCCTACCAAGTAACTCACCTAAACTAGGTAGGATCTGATCATATGCACCTCTACGACTATCGCAAAGTTCAATCCCTCCGATGATACCCTTATCTCCAAAACCTTCCAGTCGTCTTGATCCTTCAAAAAGTCACGTAATTAACCAACTGTTTCCCCAGATTCCTCCCGTCCCCGCACATACCTGCCAAGCATCCCAGATGTCACCGTCGTTGGAATGCCTCTACGACCCTGACAGGGTTTGACATCCATTCCGTCCCAAACGACAGGATACCTCGAGCCCCTAATCCGCACCTCACAAGCTCCTGCGTGACTGGTTGCCGTTCTGGACGGCCTGAGCCGCGCGGCAGAACCCGGGATACTCCTTTTGGAGAGATCATAGGCATTTCGATATGTAATACCTATGGCAGTGTCAGGCATGGAGTCAACGCACGACGGAAACATCCACGAGTATGCTCATGCCCTCGACGCTTAGGGACGGCCTGCAGACACCACTGAAGGTGGAAGGTCCATCCAACAATGTGTGTCACCCCCCTTGGCGCCTGCGACGGACCAGGCGGCTTGCGCTTCAGTGGCTCCCGTCCAGATTGTGCGACGCCTTCCGTCGCGATGGATGACACACGGGCAGTGAGGCAGGCATCGGGGACAATCTGGGCCACGCAGACACCGGAAAGCATAAAGTAAATAATAATAATAATAATCTCATACAATAGGCACCTCCGCATCAGATAACCCCGAGGCCTGGCCGCAACGCATCCAGATTGGATGGCGCTGGAGTGTTGCTTTTGCCCGGTTCGCGCATCATCGCCAGATCACCGCTGTGCATAGATTACGTCTGCAGCCGGTCAGTGTCTGGACTCTCGTTTCGCAGTGGCTGATGGGAGGGACTGGTTTTCCATGCTGAGTGTTTCATCTCTCGCTGTCCATGCGGCCTTCATTGGACCGCGCAGGCTGTTGAGGAAAACTGGATGGCCTGACACCATCGTCGTCATCTCCATCGGACGATCTGATGATTCCGACAGTCCAGTTCTACCCCACACAGACCGCGGGAATCAGGCAACGCCGTCCCGGTGACGAGCGAAGGTGATCTCCCTGCCCACCCCCTCCTGATATGACGCTTGCTGCAGGCGTGCATGGTTCCCAGATGCTTGTCCAATGGTCGCGGCAAGATCGTCGCCCTATCTGATGCAATTCGCAGATGCGAAACCGGCCGCGGGGGCGAAGCGAGTGACCTGCGATGTCGGAAAATGGCACATCCAGAAACCTTCCCCGGAAGTCAAAGCCATATTATTAGGTAAATCAGTGGGTTCGATTTTCGCACCGGAGCGGCCTCCCCAGATAATGGGCTCAATCTCCGCACCCGACTAGGTAATGATACGAGCGCCCAACCAAACATTTCCGGCTCGAACCACCCCGTTTTTCCGTCATGCTGGCGATAACCATCCACCGGTCGATCGTCTTAGCGCTGCAGGCCACAAGCCCCATGGAGGAGTTATCTTTTGCGGCGACTCAGGCAGCATAATTCGTCCACTACATACAGAGGGTAGAAGTGGGGGAGCTGCGATTTAGCCCCAAACGACCGCCCAAGCTCGATTAATAGGGTAAAACTCGCCAGCTCGAGTTAGGTAACTAGTGCGATCATCCACGGATAAACGGCTCGCACAACCTTGGCGTTTGCGTGCTCTGGGAGCCTGCATGGGGCTCTCCCTGTTTCGCAGTGGTCTACGCAGATGGACAGAAAGGAATTGTCAAGGTTGGTCGGTAGAGCCCGGACCGAATGGCCTGCAGGCCTGAATCCTCCAGGTCGCGATACGCAAAGATAGGTGTTGGACTAATGGTATTGACCAAATCGGAATGCAGATCGTCCCTGGGCGATGATCGCGGGGAAGATCTTCAGTTCCAAAACTCCCTCCAAGTGACCAGGTCGGGAAAGTTTTGGGGAGAGACAGCGGATTTCCGGAAAAGTCTTCTTCTCTCCATGGGGTTTGCAGGTGAGATTTTTGCTCCTAGACTCCTGGAGCGCACCTAGCTACAACTATAGGGATGATCGCAATAGTGCATGGGGTTGGCATGTGACCCGCTGTCTACTAGTCGTTACATAAGGGTTATCGAGATACAAATCCCTAGCCAGTCAGTCGGCGTACCTGGCGCTCGTGACAAGAGAGGGGGGACTGCAGTGACTGCCCCAGACACAGTCGGCAAAAGCGGGAAATCATTCCATGCTTATCGGTTCCTCCATAGGGGGGGATTGGCATCGGTACCTGCGTGCCAGTGCCCCGTCTCGTGCATCCCATTTGTCCCACCTGTCTCCAGTTGGGGCCTATACCTAGTGGTGGGATAGTGGTGGGATATAATGGTGGGGGAACTAACAGGGCAAAAATAATAATAATAATAATAATAATAATCATAATAATAATGGTCACTCGGCAGTCGGACCGGCACCGGCTGAGGTTACCGGTGACCTTGGAACATGACCCCCACGGAGATAAGAATCCCACCTCGAGACTGCGACTGCTGAGACCACGCAGGAAACGACAGTCGCATCCTGAGCGATCTGTAGAGTACTTTTGTCCCTCTTATCTGGCCCATCTCATTAGTCCTTCCCCTCGTTCTTCAGCTGGTCTGATCACCCCGACTCTACCCTATCATGACGAGATCCCATGCTGATACCTGCCGTGGGTGTGACAAGTTTCATCTTGAACTCCTACGACTATGGACGCAGCCATCCCCATAGTCAGATAGGCCGGACCGCTCGGGCGTTTCCAGGATCGACCACTAACTGACCAGCTGAGGACGGCTCTGTGCAGGTTGCCCGCGGTCTTGGATCCCACCAACTGGCCTCTCGGCGATTCGTCTGGGGTCGCCGCGCAGAACCCTTGCAGAGCGCGCGGTAGGGATGATGCCCACCCTGGTCCATTAAAGGCTCATCTTATACGATGTACATCACCTTTGGAGTCGCCGGGTTACCTAAACAAGTCAACAAGAAACGAATAGTCATCGATACTACATAATGAAAATCCAACTCCAATCATCCACCAAATAATCCAACGCAGACGTGGCGGCGCAGCCTACTCTGTACACATCATCTCACCATCTCATCTCCTGTGGATGGAGTTACCGAGTCTGCATTTTTCCTTTTCCTGGCGGGCTTGGCTTCCCCAGGTTCATCCGAGCTGAACCCACCCACCCCAAGTGTTGGACACAATATCCGGTGTACCACATCCCACCGAGCCAAGACCGCTGGACCTAAGACGTAAATGACCGAAGAAGTTCCGTGACGAGGAGTTGGCTCGGAATATCCATTGCCAGACTCTTTATCATCACCGCCGTCCGGGGCAATTTGTCCCGCGCAGCGCCCAAGTGGATCTGGGGATGGGGATCGTAGAATTCATTAGCCGACGGATCCTACCAGACGCCTGTGGACGGCGTTTGGCAGTGGTCGCAGGCAAGTTTCACCATTCAGGCGATTTTCCCAAGGGGTCGTCGCAGATAACATGCGCCCACTATCGCGCCACTCATCCGGGGGATAGTCAGGGAGCGGTTATTACCCAGATTGCAGCGGACTTCTACCGGGTAATTGGCGGCGGTTGCCCCGTCTCTCGTAGCATCGGAGACTCCCCGAACGGAGGAGTTCGAGGAACAATTGCCACCATGAAGGAATCCCAGAAATCAGAAACATGGTTCACCCGCGGTGAGTTGATATCGACGACCCGAGGCAGACGTCGGCCATTGTCCTACTCGATGATGGACGGCTGATGCAATCACCCCGTGCTATTGTTTCTTGCGCTTGAGTCATCCCGGCTTATTTTCGTCGCGTTCACCTCCGCCCGCCAGTGAACACCGCCACCAGCTTTCCCCAGACCTTGCGATGATGAATGATGAAGTATACCTACTGTAGAATTGGAGATTGACTCCCTCGATCCAACCTCCTTTTGACATCAGCACCTCCCAGGATCGACGCCATCTGTCGCCCCGGGCATTTGGGGGGAGTTTCTTATCTCAGCGGTCGATCTACTATTCTAGACCAGATGGCCCGGCTGAAGGAGGGGAGCGACACCAGCATGAAATAAGACGTGAGGGTTTCTTGGGTCGTCGTCATCACTGCTTCCCTCTCATCATCACTTTGCAGATGTCATCATATCTTTGCCTCTCTTTTCAGCCGGCTGGACTTTGACTGTAGAGTATAGTTCATCTGGACCACCATCTCGACCCCGAATTCTGGCACCGGATAATATCTGGGGAATATCACATGGGGTTCGTGGGGTCATCCTCATCGGTCGTAATAATGGGACAAGAACTTGGAAGTATGAATGCCTACAATGGACACAGGATAATCATAACAACAGCAAAAGAAAGATACCGATCGCGTCAGAATCATCCGCGCTTGGGAATCCGGTGCAATGCAATTGTCCCTCCCATCCGCGATAGCCGGCTGGTTCGGGCCATACCAAATATTTTACCACTGTGACCCTACCCGGCCACGGGGCACGCACTTCTCCAGACCACACAGCCACTTCTGCAGTTCCAGTTTCTACTCCGTAATCTCTATCGACTCTAGTCCGCCCCACCTTTCCTTTTTCTTAAAAAAAAAAATGTCTCTTTTCTTGTCCCGGTCAGACAGAGGACAGGACTTTTGCTCCCGTGCAGGGGTTCAAAAGGACCACCCATCTTCTTCCAGAGGTAGAGTATGAGTTCGCTGTATCTTCATATGACAGAATAACACCTATACAGGATTACCCAAGTGTCACTATCCTGCGAGTAAGAATAGATATAAATAAATTAAATCTCCCCCACGGAACCCGACCGGTGAATCTCCAAGAAAAGCAGCCGATTTGGGTTGAGCACGTTCTTTTTTGGAAAAAAGGAAAATCAAATAAAATTCTGATTTTTCTTTTTCTCCATTAAAAAAAAAATTCTTTTTTTTTTGCCCCCCCGATATCCCTCCCCACACATAGTTTTT
>MSJE01000052.1:539774-698643 GCA_001931935.1 Aspergillus aff. floccosus IMV 01167 | reverse complement strand
TCTTCTTTTCTTTTTCTTTTTTTTTTTCCCTCTCACCCCCTTCACCACTCCGATTCCGATAACTTCCCCCCCTCCCTTCGCTCGCTCTGCAACTCTTTCTGCTCTCCCCTCCCCGAGCTCCGTTTCTTTCTTCTTCCCCTCCATTCGCATCCTGTCTCTTCCGATTCTCCCTTTTATATCCTCCTCCCCCAGATCGTCTTCTCCAGATTTTGTTCCTTTCCCTTTCCCCCTTCCCTTGTATTCGACTAAAACCGTCTCGGCTCCCTGCCTATAAAACCCCCCTCACCACTACACTACTTATACCTCCCATTGACTCGGCTTCAAATCCGACTCTGGGTCTCGCCTTCTTCGCCTACTTTACTACTCTCAACTACTATTGCATTCGACCTGTTGCAGTAGGAATCGCTTGTTCGACCTCCCGAACCTCATCTCTATACATCGCAAGGCTTGTGATCCTTCCCTTGCCAAGATCCACGTCTATCGGGTGGTGATCGACTCGCCGATACCTTAGCCTCATCGCTCCCCTTTTCGCCTCGGCTTTACCTCCTTTCCGATCGGAGGTTTCCTATAAAGCCATTCCTGTCCCGCTTCTGACCCGCCTCGGAGCTGGACTAGGACGAGCTTCACATGCCGCCACCGGCCTCTTCAGTGGATTTCTCGAATCTACTGAACCCCCAAGGCAACGCCACTTCTTCCACCCCTTCGACCCCTGTGGACAGCTCCAAGGTGCCGTCCACTCCTACCAGTGCTCAGTCTAACTCGAGTATGGCCTCATCGGTGAGCCTTCTCCCACCTCTCATGAAAGGAGCGCGCCCCGCCAACGAAGAAGTCCGCCAGGATCTTCCTCGCCCTTACAAGTGCCCCCTCTGTGACCGTGCCTTCCACCGCTTGGAACACCAGACCAGACACATCCGCACGCATACGGGTGAAAAGCCGCACGCATGCCAGTTCCCCGGATGCACGAAGCGCTTTAGTCGCTCCGATGAGCTGACACGCCACTCCCGGATTCACAACAACCCCAACTCCCGACGCAGTAACAAGGCGCAACATTTGGCCGCCGCTGCTGCCGCCGCCGCCGCGGGTCAGGAGAATGCGATGGTCGGCGCCCCGGCGGGCGCCATGATGCCCCCTCCCAGCAAGCCCATCACGCGGTCCGCCCCCGTCTCGCAGGTGGGATCCCCGGACGTGTCCCCGCCTCACTCGTACTCCAACTACGCCGGTCACATGCGGTCGAACTTGGGACCGTATGCCCGCCACGGCGAGCGGGCGTCCTCGGGCATGGACATCAACCTCCTCGCGACCGCCGCTTCGCAAGTCGAGCGCGATGAGCACTACGGCTTCCCCGGTCCCCGTGGTCACCCGTTCTTTGCGCCCCGTCATCACGGCGGCACCGGTCGCCTCCCGTCGCTGTCGGCTTACGCGATCTCGCACAGCATGAGTCGGTCGCACTCCCACGAGGATGACGATGCCTACACGCAGCATCGCGTGAAGCGCTCTCGTCCCAACTCGCCCAACTCGACCGCCCCCTCCTCTCCCACATTCTCACACGATTCGCTCTCTCCTACGCCCGACCACACTCCGCTGGCAACCCCCGCCCATTCGCCGCGGCTGCGGCCTCTGGGTTCCAGTGAACTGCATCTGCCTTCGATCCGCCACCTGTCGCTTCATCATACGCCAGCGCTCGCGCCCATGGAGCCCCAGCCGGAGGGCCCCAACTACTACAGCCCCGCGCAGGGCCACGTGGGTCCCAGCATCAGCGACATCATGTCGCGGCCCGACGGCACCCAGCGCAAACTCCCCGTCCCTCAGGTGCCCAAAGTGGCCGTGCAGGACATGCTGAATCCGGCAACGGGATTTTCGTCGGTGTCCTCGTCGACGAACAACTCCGTCGCGGGTGGCGATCTGGCAGACCGTTTCTAGTCGGCTTGATGAATCCTTCCAGATGTAAAAATTGGATTTCTACGTGCTACGAAACGAATAGACTACTTGTGCATTTACAGTGTGGTTCATGGGCATCATTGGTGTCGGGTGATTGGTTTTGATCTTCTCTTCTTTTGCGTTTGTTCCAATACACTTTTTGCGAGGCGTCTCAAACTATAGATGGATGGATGGTTTTTTTTCTTGTGTCTGTTCTTGTCGGTTTCCTAATCACTTTGGACTTCTCCTATCACTATTCCCTTCTCCCATGTGTTGAGCCGTTCATCGGCCGTTGCTCTTCAGCAATTGTTTCTTTCCATCTCAACTCCAAGGCTCTGCCTTGTAATTTCTACCATCATTGACCTTATTTTTCTTTCTACCATGTCTATTTCAGCTTAGATTCAAACCTTCAGCAGGACCAGAGGGTTATCAAAATGAAAAAGTTCTGATGATATGGTTTCCACGTAGTGATTGGTAGAAATCCGCCGTGCGTGTACCCCGTTGCATTGCATGCAGCAGGTATTTTGCATAGTTGATGGGATAATACTATAAAGGGTGTCGATATGGGGTGTCGGACAGACTTGGGGCAGTATTCATGTGGTAGGTAATATTCAGTGTACTTGTAGACATACATACCTCCTTTTGTTGAGATATCGCATACTGACATGGTGGTGGCATCCAAACTCATAACCGATTCTGGGCCATAAGAAACAAATAGGTAGACTATCTATATCTCAAGTATATTATTATGTTATTATAGGGTATACTCCGGAGTAAAGTATTGCAGACGGTGCTAGTCCATCTACTCCGTAACTGGTCAAGACTAGTTCCCCTCTCCACCATCCATCGTCCAACGTGATATTCCGATTCCTTCCTTCACCCCTCAAGCCCTACCGGAAAAGACGGCCATTCTCTTGCGCATGGAACATCCAAGTCTTTAACCGGTTTGTTTCGGGGGTGACCCTGGCTGGGATTAGAAATCAGTCTGAGTGAGATACCCTTTCCCCCGTCGGATATTTGACCTCAACCCCGCTTTGATATCATGTCGTGATAGATACAGGCGCATCTTTTTCCCTCTGTCGCGCGCAAACCCAACACTCACACTGACCATGATGGTCCAGGAAGTCTCTATTCATCGTCGTCGCTCCCGCCGTTTTCCTCCCGACTGTCCCCTGCCCGTGCCATCGGGCAGCTCTCCCACCACCACCACCACCCCCCGTGGCCGACGCCATCTCGACGCCCAAGAGCCTCTGCCCTCCGACACAGACAGCATACGCTGCCACAGCGGCGACAGCGACATCCTCGCGCGCAGAGCCATGCCGTCGTCCGTGCCGTCGCTCTCCAGCGACGCCGCCTCTGTCGCGTCCTCGACATCCAGCCTATCGCTAGACACAGGGTGGGCATCAGGCCTGGCAAACCACATCCTCGAAGACGACGGCACCGGCGCTCTCGTCGTGCCTCCGACAGCCCTCCCTCCACCAGCCCCGTCTCCCCCTCCACGCCCGCTCTCCATCTCGTCCTCCCCCGCTGCCATCGCAACCCAGTCACACCCACCACCCCACCACCCCCGCCGATACATCTGCCTCTTCCCCGTGCTCGACTGCCACGACACCTTCGACGACGCCGAGCAGTGGAAAACGCACGTGCTGAGCCACTTCCGCACGCACGATCCGCCGGACACCGCGCGCTGCCCGCTGTGTCCGGACATGTGCTTCGAGGACTCGCCCGACGCCGGCCGCGGCCGCGCTTGGGACTGCATGCTCGACCACGTCGACGCCGCGCACTACCGCCTCGGCCAGTCGCTCGCTGGCTGTCGCCCGGACTTTGCGCTTATGCAGTACCTGTTCCGGCTGCGCATCATCTCCGTCGACCAGTTCAAGGGCATGCAGATGGCCCCGCCGCCGTCGAGCCCGGCCTACCACCGCTCGCAGGAGCCGCTACGGAGGAATATCGGCTCATCGGATGAGCCGTATTGCGCGCCGTATAGTCGGCGACGGGAGGAGCGCATGCGTGGCCAGCGGAGGGGTGTGAGTGTTGTCTGAAAATTGATGGGAGTTGCGTAAGAGATTTTCATGTGGATGTTTCTCTTCGTGTGGATCTTTTCTCATGTGGACATGTTGCGTGTGTATATGTTGATGTATGTCGCCGACTCGCGGTGACACCTCTGTTCAGTCTTGTATTATCATGTGCGATGTTATTGATACCTCGATTTTTCCGCTGGAGAGGGCGCCGTTGAAGTAGACTCGCGCATCGTAGCACACGGTCAGACGTGGGTTGGGGATCTGTAAGGCGGAGTCACGGACTCTAGTATCTTATGTAGGGGATCACATTCCTGTGCGCCCTGGTGGCGGAAGACTCGGTGAGACGCCTTTTGGATGTATCTCATTCCCCCGCATGACGCATCTTCTGGTTGGTCATGATGGTGTGTACGGAGTACATCTGGACATTGGTGGTTAGGATGAGTTTTCCACCGCATGTTGTTGGTCGAAGCTGTCGTCCAGGAAAATTGGGGCGCATCCCTGGCGATATATATCTCGTGCGTCATGATGTCAAAGATACCCGGATCAAGGGACTTTGCTTTGCAGTGGCTGCGGGAGCTCTGTAGAATGCCATACCCGTCGGTCCTCAAATCCAATACGAGTAGAAGAATAGTCAAAAGGGTCGGTGGTGTTTTTAGGGACATAACAGGTATGAATATCCATGGATAGTGGTGACCGACCCAATCTGGCAACCGAGCAAACAAGACAAACACCCACGGCGCACTTCTCTCGCTCTCCGAATCCAGCCAGATTCCATGCGAGCAGCTCCCCCACGACCCTCCCGGCGCGCGACTAGCCTTTGCACCGTCGCAGAATGAGAATATCACCCGCTCGCTCTCGTCGCTAGATACCTACCTTCTCCCCGGATCGTCCTCGGATGCCGTCCCGCTGTCCCAATTGACCGAAACCTGCAATCTACAGCCCTGTCCCGCCTCACCCCTCCGAACAGAACACGAACGTACACCATCCGACCATGGAGCGCCTCTCGCTGAACGACCAGCCCCCCGCCGGCGGCCAGCAGGGCCAACAGCCGCAGCAGAACAACATGCTCGGGCCCATGTCGCAGGGGCCGCCGCAATTGCCGCCGCAGATGTTCACGACCGCAGCGCAGCTGCTGGATCTGACCGATAGTACGTGGCTGCGATGGGATTGTGTGGCGTGGGAGTATGTCTGACAGTTGTCTGTTGCAGAGAAACTAGTGCTGGTGCTACGTGACGGGCGCAAATTGATCGGCGTCCTGCGAAGCTGGGATCAATTCGGTATGCTTTCCACTTGATGAACCAACCGCTGGCTTTGCCGTCTAACGCGCGGCAGCGAACCTCGTCCTGCAGGATACCATTGAGCGCATGTACGCCGGAAACCTTTATGCGGATATTCCCCGGGGGATTTTCCTTGTCCGCGGTGAGAATGTGTTGCTTTTGGGTGAAATTGTATGCCCCCCTCGCCCGGTCTCCTCCGGTGTATATGCCGGCTAACGGTGTGTAGGACCTCGACAAAGAAGACGACATCCCCCCTCACGTCCAAAAAGCGCCCTTCCAAGAAGTCTTTGAGCTGAAGAAGAAGGAAGAAGCTAACCGGAAAACGGGCGACAAGAAACGTCAAGGCAAGCTCCAGAGTCTCGGCTTTGAGCCGGAACATAGTGGAGAGATCTTGTTCTAGCCGTCGTCTGATCACTTTTTGTTTTTCCTTCTATGGATCTACACCATGCCCTGCCAGTGATGGCTTATACCCGAAGGATGGGTAGTTAAACGTCGTCTCGACGTGATGGTGGTTAAACCTATCGCAGAGCCAAAATGATCCCTGGCTTGCGATGCTATGATAGCTCGGCTGGTGATTCGAAATTAGGACATGGGTCAGAGCTGGAGTACTCAATGGCCATGTATGAATGGATGGAAGATATGGATGATCTGATGAACCGTCTGACTCCATCCAGACGGCATGTTTGACGATTCTTATGTCTGATTACGCAATATTGTTGGGAATTTTGATGCCGATCCTGTCGAGGATACCCGTATTGAAGAGAAATAAGAATACATCCATCATTGTTAATATCTATGGAGTATATACTAGTCTATATGATGTTGTAGTATGGTGTATCTTATCGATAGGCCCCGCCAAGAATCACCGTACCTTTTCCCATTTTTTTTTTCTGGCGGTCCCGAACAGAAAAAAAAAACTCCGCAAATCCACCACCACCACTTCACCTTCTCTCTTCATTCTTCTTCTTTTCCTCTTCTTTTCGCCCTCTCCCACCACCCTCCCCCCTTCCACCTGTCTTCTCATTTGCCTGTCGGTCGATCCGCCCATCATGGCGACCCTGGCGGAGAAGTTGGAGAAGATCAAGTCGCCCAAACTGCAGAATCAGCACCATGTAAGTCCGCGCGTGAACGACCGCCAAATCCCCATCGATTCCTGGCTAACAATCCCTCTCTCGCTCTCTAGACGGCCGTCGTGCTCTCTGCTGTCGAAGACACCCTCCGCGATCAAAAAGCCGACTTCTCGGCGACCGCTTATTTCGCCGCTCTGCTCGCTTTGTTGTCCCAGTCTCTGTCGGCCTCCCAGGGCATCGTGAATAAGGACCTGGCCACCTCCGTCGTCTATCTTCTCGACATTACCACCGGCTTCGTTCCGGCTCCGATACTCCGTTCGAAGTTTTCTCAGATTCTCACCGGTCTTGCGCCCGCGCTCTCGCTGCCGGAAGTCGAAGCCCCGCTGCTCAGACCGTCCATTGGTTGTCTCGAATCGCTGCTCATCGCCCAGGATGCCGCAGCTTGGAACCTCCCGCATACGCAGATTAGCCCGCGACGCGCCACGGCTGGTCTGCTGAGTCTCTCCGTGGACCACCGCCCCAAAGTGCGCAAGCGGGCCCAGGAGGCCCTCGTCAAGGTCCTCCAGAGCCCGCCGCCGAGCCCGTCTATCGACCACCCCGCCGCGGACATGTGTGCGGAGAGCGGCCTGCGCACCCTGAGTGACAGCATTACTGCCGCAAGCAAGCAGCGACGCGGTCGCCATGACCCGAACCATCGCGACAACCCGGACCCTCTCGTGATTCACTCCCTGCAATTAGTCAAGACCATTGCGACCGCCTCGGGCGGATGGCCCAGCAAGAAGATCGAGCCTCTGTGCGAGCTCCTGATGACGGCGTCCCGCTCGACGAACGAGTACATCACCATGGGCGCCTTCGAGGTCTTCGAGGTGATCTTTTCCAGCATGGCCGACGAGGTGTCGTCGTCCAAGCTGCCCCGTCTACTCGAGGCCATCGCCGAGTTGAAGCCCGCCCAGAACGATTCGCAGCTGCTCCCACCCTGGATCGCCGTCCTGTCCCGCGGCTACGACGTGTCCGCGCAGATCGCCCCTGAGGACACCTTCGAGAAGCTCCCCGACCTGTTCAACATGATCTCCAGCTTCCTGGCGTCGCCGTCGGTCAACATCCGGGTATCCGCGTCCGAGTGTCTGATCTCCTTCCTGGCGAACTGCATCCCCAACAACGTCATCATCGAGCCCTCCGTGTATGACGAGAAAACGCTCGAGAAGCTGGCCAAGGCCGCCACCGATCTGCTGTCCGTCAAGTACCAGGTCGCTTGGGCCGAAGTGTTCAACGTGTGCTCCGCCATGTTTGACAGTTTCAAGTGGCGCTCCAGCCCGTTCCTGGATGACATCGTCAAGACTGTGGGAGAGCTCCGTACCAACGAGTCGTTCCACGGGAAGAAGGAGGCAGATGCGGTGCTGGGAAGCGCCATTGAAGCCATGGGCCCCGCTGCGGTGCTGGAGATTCTGCCGTTGAATCTGATTGAGCAGAAGCCCGGCCAGCCCGGACGTGTGTGGTTCCTCCCCGTGCTGCGTGATCATGTCACCAACACCAACCTGGCACATTTCCGCGCCGAGTTTGTCCCTCTGAGTGAAATGCTTTACCAGAAGGTTATGGCATTTACCTCCGCTGATAAGACAGTGGAGGTCAAGATCTTCGAGACCCTCGTGCAGCAGACGTGGGGAATCCTCCCCGGGTACTGCGAACTGCCTCTGGACTTGGTCGAGGCGTTCGACCAGGGCTTTGCCGAGCTGCTCTCCAACGTGCTCTACAAACAGACCGATCTGCGCGTGGATATCTGCCGCGCCCTGCAAAACTTGGTTGAATCCAACCAGGCCATCTTGTCGGTGGAGGCCGAAGAAGACGACCTGATTCTCCAGCGGCGCATCACCAAGGCTGCCGCTGCGAAGAACATCGCCCATCTGGCTGGCTTCGCCAGCAACCTGTTGGCCGTCCTGTTCAACGTGTACAGCCAGACGCTTCCCCACTACCGAGGCTACATCCTCCAGTGTATCAACGCGTATCTGAGCATTACACCGGAGAAGGTCCGTCACAACCACATCCCTCCCGCAGACCATTGCTAATGCTGTTTAGGAACTGAATGAGACCTTCGCTCGTGTCACCTCCATGCTCGAGTCCTCCATGGTGTCGGAGCAGGAAGCCGCCGCCAAGCAGGGCAACCAGCAAGGCGGTTCGGGCGGTGACAAGATGCCCCCGACCTCGCACACGCTGATCGACCTGGTGATCGCCATGTCGATCTACCTGCCACGGACCAGCTTCGCCAACCTGTTTGCCATCGCCGCGGCCGTCCTCAACGGCAGCACCACTGACCAGCAGCTCATCAAGAAGGCCTACAAGCTGATCCCGCGACTGGCGACGACGGAGACGGGCAGCGCCGCGCTGCGCGAGCGCAGCTCCGAGCTCCAAACGCTCATCCTCTCGACGGCCGATAAGACGCCCGCGTCGGCCCGTCGCGACCGCATGCTCGCTATGTACGAGATCGTCACCTACCTGCCCACCTCCGACCTGCACTTCATCCCGTCCGTCCTCTCCGAGGTGGTGCTCGGCTGCAAAGAGAGCAACGAAAAGGCGCGCACCGCCTCGTTCGACCTCCTCATCCACCTGGCCAAGCGCACCACCGACGCGGAGCGCAACCCTGCCGGCACCACGATCCGCAACTCACTTGTGCCACATATGCCCAACGACGCGCCCGACGCGCCGGCCACCATTGAGGAGTTCTTCACCATGGTCTCGGCCGGTCTGGCGGGTAGCTCGCCGCACATGGTAGCCGCATCCGTGACGGCGCTGTCGCGGCTCTTCTTCGACTTCCACACGCAGCTCCAGCCCGCCGTGCGCGCCGACCTCGTGCAGACGGTCGAGCTCTTCTTGACTAGCAACAACCGCGAGATCGTCCGATCCGTCCTGGGCTTCGTCAAGGTCGCAGTCGTCGTACTGCCAGACGACCTCCTCCGCTCGCGGCTTAGTGCCCTCGTCCCCAACCTCATGGTCTGGAGCAAGGAGCACAAGGGCCGCCTCCGCAGCAAGGTCAAGGGCATCCTCGACCGGCTCATCCGGCGCTTCGGCGCCGCCCCGATCGAAGAGCTCGTGGGCGAAGCCGACCGCAAGCTTGTCGTCAACATCCGCAAGCAGCGCGAGCGCCGCAAGAAGAAGAAGGCCGCCGGCGATGCCGACGACGACGACGACAACGACAACAACGACAACGAAACCCCCGCCACCAACGCCCGCGGCCAGCACAGCAGCTCCGCCTTCGACAAGGCCGTCTACGACTCGGACCTGTCGGACTCGGACCTGGACGACGACGCCAGCGAGATCGACGTCGACGAGACGGGCCGCGCCCACGCGCGCCGGAGCGGCGCCGGTGGACGCGCCAAGAAATCCGCCCAGAGCGAGCAGTACATCCGCGAGCTGTCGCCGGAAGACAACCCGCTCGATCTGCTGGCGCCGCACGCGCTGGCCAACATCTCCACGACCAAGCCCAGCGTGCGCTTCCTCAACACAGGGCCCGGGTCGCGCCGCAAGCAGCGCACCGCCAAGACGGACGCCGACGGCCGGCTCATCTTCGGCGACGACGACGCAGACGTCGAGATGGGCGGCGATGGCGCCGGCGCCCCGCTGGACAGCACTGCCAGCGGCGTCAACGCGTACGTCGCGGCCGTCAGCGGACCGGACGCCGTGCGCCGCGGCCAGCGCGGCAAGCTCAAGATGGCGCAGGCGCAGAAGAAGAAGGGCGGCGCCGCGGACCACGACGACGACATGGACGTCGACGAGGGCGACGCCGCCGCCGCGGTGGCTGCCAAGCGCGCCGGCGACCGCAACAACGGTCGTCGCGGGCTGGGCGCGCCCAAGACGCATGGGCCCAGCGGAGGCAAAGGGGGCATCCAGAAGCGGCGGAGCTTTGGTGGTCGTGGAGGTGGAGGTGGAGGACGCGGCGGCGGAGGACGCGGCGGACGCGGCGGTGGCATGCGCCGGAGATAATCGCACAAGGACGACAAAAGCGCATCTTTTCCTTTCTTTTCTATCTTTTTCATTGCTATTTCTCACATCTGCGTCTGTTGTATGCGGCGCATGCTTCCTTGCTGCATTTGGTTCGGTGATTCGGGTTCCAAATTGACCGGATGAATGAACGACCTGATGACGACCCCCGTATGGGTTTCCTTCTATCTCTTTGTTTGTCTACATACCTTTCTACTTTCTACGCAGAGGGATCAGATTGCGCTTCAGTATGGATGGCACTATGGATTGATGATTCCCCCCTCCAAGGCAGGTATTGTTATACCCTCGCGTTCAACTTTTTCCATGGATCGAGTTCTTTAGTTCAGTCTTACATAAAATACGTTCTTGCGATGCTAGAAGGAAACCAAATAGAATAATTCTCTCTTTACCTTACGGAGTACTTGACCTAAAGTTCTTGATAGATCGGATGCAATTTAGTTTACCCTTAGCGCCGTTCTTACCCGACGATCCTACGGATAGATCGGGCTCGATAGATCAGATCAGACTGGAAAGTTAAAAGGAAACTAATGAAAACCAGATAAACCCCGGGTATCAATTCTTCGCACCGTACAAGTACAATATCCTGATCCGCCGATGATCCACGCCGTCTGCACATTAGATTGCTTGTCCTCGGGAAACCCCAGACAAAAGCAAATATAGTAAGATAATTTCCGACTCCTCGCGCCGGTGACCATTCCAACTCCTGTACGAAAATGGACTGAAACGCAAAAGTCATTCCACATATCCCAAACATTGGTATCATGCCAGCATCAAAGCAAAGGTGGGTTCGCGCTAAAAAGAACAAAAGGCAATAAGAGAGGGGAACAAAGGTAGGTATCGGCTGGTTAGCGAGGCGACTTTCGCGCCTTGCCCAACCATATGTGCCACCATTTGCACACGCCAAGGACAGCCGCGCGGCCATCATCTCGACGCTCGGTGCCATCGGGGTTTCCCAGCATCATGGCAAAGATCCAGAAGAATGCGGCGGTCCAGACCAGAAGGAAAAACGCTAGTGACAGGACGGAAGAAAAGAGAAGAACCATGATCAGCCCGAACATCGAGTAATCCCGCGTCGGGTCCGATTCCCCCTCCCCATCCTGACCGTTGTAGATCGACTGGGTGGACGACGACCGATACGACCGTCGCAGGCGTACCAGTCGCTCATGGTAATGCAGTTGCGGCACCAGCAAATCACACAGTTGGGCACGGAAGGATGTCTTGCGGAGGTATGGGATGCAGGAACAGAGGCGAAGTGGAGAGCTTAGGAGTACGAAAAGGAGGCCGAAAATCGTGTATAGGGTGGTACAGAAGGAGTACAGCGGGACCGGGACGGAGAGTCGGAACTAAAGAGAATCACGTTAGCGAGGGCACGGCCCACCTTCTGCGAAAGGATACTTACCAGCATTAGGAGAGCATCATGACTGTCATCCCCGAACGATTCCTCTTCGTCTTGCACCGGATGCTTCTGCGCACGACTGACACTCTGCGCGTGGTGATTGTCGCCTGAGGACAGGTACGACGAGTGATCCGTCCAGCTTCCGCGAGTGCGATCCTCTTTACGCATAGCTCCGGCACTGTGCGCAACGCCGTTCACCACGGCACCGTGCTCTACATAGGGCGAGACAAACGTCGGAGGAACTCCCGCGGTCGGGTCAGGATCGGGGTAGATGGATTCCCCGAGCTCTTGGGAATGGACCGGGTAATTATGCGACGACCGGGAATGTTGACAGGAATGTCGGGAGTCGGGAGCTTCCCAGGGGCTGGACGACGCATACGTATTGGTCAGATCGTCGTCCCTAGACGAGGGACGGGACGAGACGGGCTCCGGAGGCGGAGCGTGGCCCTGCACTGGTAAGGGGGCGTGCGGGAGATGAGTGACAGGAGGGGCGGCGGGGGTGCGGTCGTGAAGATAGGTGGTGGCCACGGCCTGATTGTTGTCCTGATAATAGGCGGGGGAATGGGACATCTCCGGCTGCCTCATGATGGACGGAAGGGAGGAAGGAGGGGAATAAAAGGAAGGAATGAAAAGAGTCGGTGGAGAAACCAAGGACGCAGGGTGAGCGTCGCCCCTTTCTCAAGTGCGCCGGAAGGCAGACACAGGCACAACACACAGAGACTCCAGGTGGTACAGAGACGTACACTGAACGACCAGGTCACGATCACCGCATGGCTTGGGGCGCAAGGGGTATGGAACACGAGTCAACCATCCGACAGAGGGAGAAAGAGTTCCGAGAGAAGATGTTTTGGAGGTAAGATTCCGTTGCTCCGGGGCGGAAGTGACTTGAACGGTTCAGAAGAGCAGTCTATAGAGCGGCGGGAGCCCTCAGATAGACGATAGAGACACGGAGGGGGAGAGGAACACAAGAATGGGGAGGAAGGGAGAGAAGGGGGAGGGAGCGGAAGGGCGACCGAGGAGCTTATAAGACCGCCATGGGAACAGAGGAGGAGGAAAAAAGAGAGCGGAAGGTCCCAAGACCAGGACAAGAAACCAGAGGAAAATACTGGTCTTGTCGTGCAGCGGAGGCAGGGCGAGTCTTTCAGTCTTTGTCTCTCTCTGGCCGGGGGGCTGCCAAGACGCCCAGCGGCCGAGCCCTTGGCATACAAACGAGAGTTTCGATGGAGATCATTATGGAGAAATTCAATGTCGGAACAGGGCGTTTTGACAGCAATAGAGAGGCATTGATGGTGGTTGTAGGAGATGAGAAGGAGATGAAGTTAAAGTTGACGGAGAAGAGGGAAGGGATGATGATGAGGAAGAGGAAGAAAGACAAAGATGAAGAGTCAAGATGGTGATGAGGATAAATTACGTGACTTCCCATTACGGAATGCCAAGCCGCCAAGCTGCTGCGGGGATTCTAGCCTATAATATACTCGTCATGATTGGCTAGTCGGCTACATGCGCGCCTTGGCATATTCGTTCTCGGTCTAGCGCCGACGCCTCGCCTTTTTCCATCTTCTCTCGTTTGCTTCATCGTTGTCTCCTTTTACAAGTTTCGTTCCATCATGTCCACTGCAACTACTACCGTACTTCGTACGACCTCCACCGCACAATCTCGACAATCATTACCATCTCCCACCTCCTTCAGACCCATCATCCGATCTTCTCAGCCCTACCTCCCTCTCCATCTTCTTGGCCCCTTCTCACCGTTCTCATCATCCCGTAGCTCCGTCTCCGCCGAGCCCCCGCCCAGAGCATTGGCGGTATCAGTCTCCTCGCCGTCTTTTCCGGGCCGCTGCAGAGTGATTCGTCTTTGCCGCCGGTCTAACATTCCCTGACCCATCCCTGGCCGGAGTGGTGATATCCTTTTTACCGTTGAATTCCTGATTGGCAGGGCCAACTCGACTAGATACCTAGACAGACGTAGACCATCCATCATGAACGCGTTACGCATCATGGCTTAATATCTCATCAAAGTTCCAATCAAGCCACATCCTCGGAATTCCCTTAGCATGTGGCGTTGAGACACGATTAGTCTTTCGTGTCCAGGCGGTCCCAACATTGTATCTCCCAATGATCCGAAGCAGCCGCTCTTGGCCTTCCTGCCCAGATAGTAAACGAAAATCCCTTCGTCTTGGCCGTTCATGGATGCATGGCACGCCCTTTGGCAGCCTTGGACCATCGGTTGCACCCGATATATCTCCATGATGGGTAGTTGCCGAGAGGTACGGAATGTGCTTCCAAGAAAATCGGCATGTCCCCTGCGTAGGCACTCTTATATCGATGCGCTTGGCGACAGTCCAGATCATCTCTTTAGTCATAACTACCACCCGAGCGGTGTGAAGACCAGAGATGAAATGGATGATGACGAATCCCCGCAGGCAGATGAGACGTCCAGTGACGACCTTTCCCCCCCGAGGAGTCGACTCGGTCCTCGGATCTTGATCATGATCGACGCATTGCCCAACCGCTCAACCTTAACCGAGTGCCCTCATCGAGCTCAATTGGCCGCCGGCGCCGTCAAGTGGATCAATCTCTTGGGTGACATTGCATCGTACAGCTGTCCGTCTCTCGGCACCGACTGATGTGCAGACGCTGCATCCCATGTTCATGTGTCCGTCTCGGCTAAAAGCTAACTTTAGAGCTGTCATCTTGTCTTCCTTTTTCCCGTAGCCGTCAAGAGGACCGGCTTATCTAGCCTGAAATGTCTCATTTGATCACTATCACAACCCGCTACTTGCTAGTTCATGGCCTAGGTTGAATGGCAACAGGCTCTGACAGTTGTCAGGGTGAGGTTTGCTTATCATCCGACTGACACTCATCTAATCACTCTCAAGAGACATGCTTACACATATTAGTCGATTGCTCTGTAACTACACTGAGGACACTGCTTCAAGTACCGCAGATATCGTCTCAACATTGTAACACCAGTTATCGATCGACCCATCACCCCTCTCCGGCATCCATCAACATTCAAAGACCAGATCCCACACAAACACCGAAGAAATTACCAGCACCGTACCAACCATGCTGACACCATTCGACGTACTGGAGGTGCCTTCAGCGCCGTCCGCGCAACCGATGACAACCGAGAACTTCCAGCCGAAACACTACCCTATATCCATCGACGACCGTGGCAGCAGCGCCCCAGTGGTCAAGCCCCCCGACGAGTCATAGTATTCGCGGTCCGTACACTACAGGGAAATCAGAGGTCCATGGACTCACATCGAGTTCTTGGTAGCTTCCGGCCATCTAGGCACTGGAAGGCAAGTGTACCCTCGATCGTGAAGCCGGCCGGGACGACCTCTTTGAGCGCTCGACGCCTCTGTCGTCAGGCACAGCTATAGTCGCTCCGGTTGCAAGGGTTTGGCGGTTCGCTCATGCCGAGCTGATCTGATGTAGTATCACCTATAGCCATGGCATTGTTTTGTAATTCAGTTAGCTCTGCCATGCTCTGTTGTAGTTGCAGCTTTTTATCTTGTGGTCCCAAAGAAAATGTCAATTCAACTGAGCCATCAATATCAGTTTCCTTATGATCGAACACAAGATCCCCACTGGTCGATCACCCTCTTGAATTGAGCAAAGGATTTCTAGGGGAATTATTGTTCAGGACTCCAGGTGTCGGGGTTGACTTTTGAACCGTGACACGGACCGGTCTGAAGAGTACACGGGATAACGGCGACTCGAATTAAGTTATGGCTTCTATTGAGACTGGATTGTTTAATATATAGGATTCTGGGGAAGGCAGATTCACAATGGGTGGTCGATTGGGGACTGCCAACTGCAATATATATTTCTGTCTCTCAACCAAATCCCCGCAACACGGATATTCCCACTAGAACAAGCCACCACAGAATGGTACGCCGAACATCAGTCCCTACACCACCGAATAATAGAAAAGTCCACAAATATGGAGCCTCCAGAGATCACATCAAGCTCGTGTTTATCATCCCTCCGTCTACTAGGTACATGCCGACCTTACCTAAGTTCAAGATGACATCTCCACAACGGGAACTCAATAAGGCAGAAGACAGGCCTTGACTGCGTCGGTGGAGCCATAAATATCGGTAGATGCAAGGATCCGAACGGGTCTTGGTCCCAATTCTAATGGACACTGTGCCAGACTGGGTAAGTCTACAGAATGGCAGCTTATTCTGTATTTGTATATAGGAGTTATTCAAGTCCACAGAGACTACCAGCATCATGCCACTGGTGTCGCACTGCAGTGTTATTTTCATCTGACCGCGCAAGGTCATCACCGCCGTGGATATAATTACTACGAGACATCACCCACACCCCTAGATTTGTAGCGCAGCATCGGCAGGACAGAACTAAAGGGCGGACTGCATGCTGCTGTGTAACGTGATCCGGGTGACACTGGATTTTCCCTTTGCATTTTTCTTTTTCCCCGTCGAAAAGAGGATATTTCCTACGAGATGTTTTTTTTTTGTTCTGTGCGCGTGTCCCTGTATGCAGGCGGGCTTCCACACAGTAATCTGCATGATCGCGCCGCCCTGATTCGGCCATTACTCCTGTCAGAGTTTGCGGGCGCAGCGCTCCAGTCGGTGGGACAGAACCGATAGAAAGAAACGAAATGGTGCGCAAGACAAGATTGCGCGGTGTCGACACCTGCAGCTGTATCCCGACGTCTGGGTCTGCACCCTTCATCCTCAGAATAGATTTGCGATTCGTGATAATCGTAATAGACGGGAAGTCAAAAACCAATCCTTGCGTGGGGTAGGTTAGGTACTTTTTTTTGAACCCCTTTCACGGATGCAGTTCACGCTGCCTTGGGAGTCTTGCTTGTCATGATGACCACCGCCCCGTCCACGGGACTGGTTTGCATACATCATCAGGCACATACCTCTTGTGTCCGGTGGGTTCGTACAATGGGACCCAATTATTTGCTAGAGGGGATCTTTTTTCCGGGGCCTGACCGTATCTTTTTGGCTCGTATTAGGGAGGCCTAGGAAGATGGGTGTCCAGACAACATTAGGAGAACCGTACTATCCCCTATCTATCTATATGGAGGCATGGAGGATGTACAGTTGTGCATAATTCTCTTTATCTCACAATACACATATGTATATATCAAGGGAAATATGAGACAAATACCACGGAAGAAACAGGCATGAGTGGCATGTGCTCTGCGTGACTGTCATCATGCCGCCGAGGAAGAATGGGAGATCCTTGGTATGTCACTAGGCATGCATGTCTTCCAAGCCAGGGGGAAGTCTGTTGCCTATCTGAGAGACCATCGTGCCGACCTCAGGCTGCCGGCTCGGTTCGACATCTACCCACCATTTGAAGGGAAGGGGAAATGGAAAGTTCCTCCGGGACTTGTGGAGAAAGACGGTTCCGATCCACTCCTTTCTCTGACTTTATAATCGATGAAATTTGGGAAAGGACAATATAGGGACTATAACTATGTTTTACGATATTGTGGCTACCTATTCTGGCCCGTGGCCTTCTTACAGCTGTGCCCATGATCTCATTCTTCCCGCCATGGTGGGAAGAAGCAAAGAAATTGACAGGTAGAGACGAAATTTGGGGAGACTGGGATGCATGTTTACAACTCCTCCCAGATGGGGGAAAAATGAGATCGGCCCACTCTGGTGATGTATCAAGATCGTCGACATCAAGTGGTAAAAAGCCGACGGATCAACACGCCCCACTGGATGGAATCCGTTAGGAATTCGTCTGGCCTTTGTGGCTGATGGGCATTCTTGGGCGTTGGCGTTGGCCCTTAGTCAGCGCTGGTTGCTGGGAGCCTCGGAGCAATCATGACGGAAGGGGCAAAACTTAGAAAAAGAAAATAGAAAACCGCCAAAGTCATTATTCATAATTCTTTAAACAAAGAACTTTCCTGCATGGCCTATTGAACATTTATGATTGATCGACAATTGGAATCAATTCTGTTTGCTGATAGGAATTATGCACTAACTGGGTAAAAATGACAGGATCACTACCAGGCAGATGCCAGCACAAATACGGTTTCCCTGGACGAGGCTGGAGACGACCGGGAAGATGCATCCCAAGTGGACGTATAACAGCAAAGGAGCAAAGGGAGGGGAAAGGAAAGGCAACACGGTCTAGGTAGTGGAGATCTGAGGGGGAAGAGTTGGCTCGGATATTGGTGCTGAGACCCAACAGTCGTTATTCGGACCTTGGACCTTGGGTACCTAAGCTACAAATAGTTTAGCAGCAGGTGAAAACCAGCATGGGGGATTGGGTGTGCAGGTGGGTAATCAGCAGAGGGTCCGTACTCCATATGTACGCAAGTGCATGGTATTATTGTCCGGCACCGGCTTCGAGGTTAGTCAGGGTACGGGTTAGGAAGAGGGGAGACAGGGTGGACTGCAACATGGGTGCAGGTGGCCCTAGTGGAGGCCGCCTCATGCACTGCTTTCCACTCACTAACCTGGACTGCCGGAAGCTTAGGCTAGGTGATTGAGCTTATGGGGCCGACACCAGTCATGTATGTCGGTTGGAGCCCCACCTGGACGGGTAGGCATAATTGGTTGGCTCGACCCATCCTGCGCCTAATTTAAATATATTTTTTGTGAAAAAAATAATTTTATTTTTCCCAGAGAATAAAAATAATTATTCAATGGCACGGGGAAGAGAGGGCCGGGCGGGTCCATGTTCCATGGTCCACCTGCAGCCTCTCGGCGACTCAAGACCGGGGGTTCGTGCTAGACTTGTTCATTCCCCCCCTCCCCAAAAATCCCTGAGGCGCTTTCTGGCTCCGGCGCTTGCGTCTTCGTCCGACACGGCCGTGTTTCGGGGGTGCCCATGATTTATTCCTCCACGATAATTATTATTTCCGGTTGATCTCGAGGTTGGAGGACTGGTGATTTGTTCGTATGGGTTCTTGGGCTCTGGCAGCCCCGCCTGACACGAAGCATGGCCTGTATAATTATATATATCAGGATATTAGATGACGATTTATCGGGTCAAAAGGTGCTTCACAGATGAGGCTCTCATAAGGCCATGATGCGAACTTTCAGATGATGAGGTACCTAATTCTGAGGATAAGATCTGAGAGTACTCAGGGTAGTCAGACAGCGGAAAAAAGTGACTGTAATGACTCCAGATTTGCCCCACCCTACTAGGCCGTTCCTGGGCGGGCAAGCTGTCTGTCTTCGGCTTGGCGCCGGACCACCGCCATCTCAGCTTTTTCCGTGCGTTTCCTCTGGATTTTATTTTATTTTTTTTAATTTTCTGGCTGACTGCTCGAGAGCTGCACAACCACTAGCGTCTCTTGGCAGAATTCACCCTCTTACACCAGCCCCTCGACCTTTTCCTCTCTCGCTCCTCTTCTTCCCTTCCCTTTCCTTCTCTTCTCCTTTCTCCTTCTTGGGCTTCTTCCTGAGCTTCCAGTTTCCCTCCCCGTGGCTTGGCCCTGCTGTCCCTTCTCTCACATCACCTACCTCAGTGACACCAACACCACTCTTCACTTCCTCGTCATTATCCCTTCACTTTCGCCTCTCCCTGCCTGTGCCGCTATCCCTTTCTCGGCTACGTGCCTAGTTCCTGGAGTTGCCGCTACACGCCTCCCTCACCTCACCCCCCATCCATCCATTGCGTTGGACGTACATCTTATCCATCACGACCATCCATTGAACGGCGATCTTGTGCGATATCAGTTCCACTCTTTCGTTCTCCGCGCCCTCGGCGTTCCCGTCCCAACTTCATCCTGCGCAACACGCGAAGCACGAGGAGCTTCACACCTCCGCCTGACAGCCTGAATCAGGACCGGTGGTGACCGCTGTAGCGTTCTCGCGGGCGACCTTCCGCCCGAATCATCAGTCGCGCAATTACGGTGCGACTGGCCACCATCCCGCCGAATTACATCATCGTGTCGCAAAGTTTTGGGCGTTGAACTTATAGTCTGCTCGAGGCTCGGTTGTGATCCCGGTTGACCTACTTCCTGGGCAAGATGTCTCATGCTCAACCCTCACCCACGGGAGCCGTGACCCCTCACCATGGTCACATCGCCGCCCACCCGCAAGTCAACGGCCACTTGCCCTTGCAAGCCCAGGGCCAGAAGGGTCCACCCCTCAACACCGCCCAGAAGATTGCCGCGCTCAATGAGCAGGTGTGGCTTCAAATCGGTATGTCTCTTACTCACAAGGTGTCCATGATTCGGACTCTGCCCTCGATCGACCCCTAACATGTAATTCTAGGGAGCTTGACCGAGCTGCTCGGCGATCTCGAGGGCGCCATGAATGCGTATGAACAAGCCTTGCGACACAACCAATGGTCCATCCCCGCCATGAATGCCATCTCGTGCATCTTGCGGACTAAGGAACAATTCCCTAAAGCCATCGAGTATCTCCAGAATATTTTGAAGCTCGACCCTACGAGCGGTGAAACTTGGGGTAGTCTCGGTATGCTCCTTTTTGACTTTCCACTTGGAATAGAGATTCACTAACGATGTTCAGGCCATTGTCACCTTATGATGGACAACCTGCAAGAAGCGTATACTTCGTACCAACAGGCTCTCTATCACCTCCGGGATCCCAAGGAACCCAAGCTGTGGTACGGAATTGGTATTCTCTACGATCGCTATGGTTCTCTGGACCACGCAGAGGAGGCCTTCTCCCAGGTCATGCGCATGGCTCCCGATTTCGAGAAGGCGAATGAAATCTATTTCAGATTGGGGATCATTTACAAGCAGCAACAGAAATTTAACCAGAGCTTGGAGGTAGGTGATTTTCGGCCACACGTATCAGCTGTGTTTGCGACCGCATACTGATCCTGCGAAGTGTTTCAAGTACATTGTCACCGACCCTCCTCGTCCACTTACGGAGGAAGACATCTGGTTTCAGATCGGCCATGTCCACGAACAGCAGAAGGACTTTGATTCCGCCCAACAAGCATACCGACGTGTTCTGGACCGCGACCCCAACCATGCCAAGGTCTTGCAGCAGCTGGGTTGGTTGTACCACCAACAGAGCAACAGCTACGCCAGCCAAGAGAAGGCCATTGAATATCTGGAGAAGTCCGTCAGCGCAGGTACGTCGATATCTCTGTTCTACCTCTGTAGATTCAAGCTCTCTAACAAATCTCTTGGTTACAGACAACACCGATGCCCAGAGTTGGTACCTCCTCGGTCGCTGCTATATGTCGCAAGCCAAGTACCCCAAAGCGTATGAAGCCTACCAACAGGCGGTCTATCGCGATGGACGCAACCCAACCTTCTGGTGCTCGATTGGTGTGCTATACTACCAGATCAATCAGTATCGCGACGCTCTTGATGCCTACTCTCGCGCCATTCGCCTGAACCCATACATCTCTGAGGTTTGGTACGACTTGGGAACTCTGTACGAGTCCTGCAACAACCAAATCGCCGATGCTCTTGATGCCTACGGTCGCGCGGCTGATCTGGACCCCACCAACGTCCACATCAAGGCTCGTCTGCAGCTACTCCAGAGCCAACTTTCTGGCTCGAACCAGACTAATGCCCCGGCCCCGCAACCACAGGATGTCCATCCTCAGGCCTATCAGGCTCCAGGTGTCGGAGGACCTCCGGCTCCCCAATGGGGGGCACCAGCTCCCACCGGAGGACCGCCTCCTCAGGCCCCGGCACCCCCCAGACAGATTGCGGATTGGAACCGTGGCATCAACGAGCTCCAGTCTCAGGCCCAGGCTCAAACTGCCGGCCCGAACGGCTACGACCAGCGTGATGCGGCTCGCCCGGCGGCTCTCCAGCAGCCGAGCCCAAGACAAGAGCCTGGTAGAGCGTTCCCAGAGGCCGTCCGTGTCCAGCCAGGTGCTCGGTCTCCCAAGTCTGCTGTTCTGCCCGGACCAGGGGCTTACCCGCCACCCCATGCCCTTCCTCAGATTGCCAACCCTCCTGCACCGTCCCATGATCGGTCTCACAGCGGTGCTACCGCGTTTAGCTCTGCTACTCGTGGTGCATTGCCCCCCGCCCCAGCTGGTCCTCAAGCTGCTCCCGGTGCGCCCAATGGGGCTCCCGCTTCCGGTGGTCCTCTGCCCGCCTTCCACCGTCCATTTACTCCTCCCACCGAAATTCGGCCGATCCGTGAGGAGCGACCCTCGTCACCCGGTTCTACCTATCCGCACCAGCAGTTCCACCACGGGCCTAGCGTGCCTCTTGTGCAGGGTGCTGGCTCCACTGGTATTGCTGGTGGTGCACCTGCTCCGCCGTCTGCAATTACCGCTGCCGAAGCCGCTGCTCGCGAGCGGGAGGATCGGCCTGGATCCGCTATGAAGCGTGGCCGCGAGTGGGAAGCCGAGTCTGGGCCAGCGAAGAAGATTGCCAATGAGGAGAGCCGCGCGCGTCTTGACGAGCAGATGCCCCGTCGGGTGACTCCCCCCAACCGTATGCCGTCTCCCGGGGAAATGCAGCGCCGTAACTCGTCCGAGGCTCGGCGCGATGATCAACGCCGTGATGAACCTTATCACCCCTCTGAGGCCGCTCACCATCCTCCTACCCTTCCTTCCATCCAGAGCATGCCCCCGCATGCCTCTGGCTCCAGCCTCCCTCCGATGGCGGAGAGCCCGGTTGCCCCAACCAATGGACCCCAGGCCGGCCCTCCAGCCGCACAGGTACCCGTTAAAGACGAGCCCATCCGCACTGGCGAACAGACTCCTGCACACGAGCCTGCGGCGCGTAAGATGGATGTGGATGAGAATTATGACGACGATGGCGATGACGAAAAGAAGGCCACCGCTGCTGCGAAGGGCAGCCCTTCCGCTAGTGGCTCGGCGATTGCCAGCAATGGTGGATTGAATGGAAACAGCCAGACACCGCAGAAACAGGAGTCTTCCGCGTAGGATGCTCCCGTGGTTGGCATAGACATTGTAAACAAATGACCCGGGGAGCGAGACGCTCCGATGGGATTATTACGGCGAGACGTTTAAAGTCCTTCATTTATCTCCTCACTTCATCTTTCCTTTGGTGTCCCATTTCTATCCCGTTTCTTCTATTCTTTTCTGATCTCGTTTTATACACCTGTGTTTCCCCCCTCTGTGGTCGTGGATGGTGGGCGGTTGCATTGCAACTGAATGTGTATTGTACGATTTCGGTCGACAAACTGGGGTGGCTCTGATTCTTTTTTTGTGTATCTATTTCACCTTGTTCACTATATTGATTTGTGGTGTGGTTTAGCCCTGCGATAACCCCTCTGTTGTCCTTGTTTTACGTGATTCTGTTTTCGAGTAGTGTCAATAATCGGATAGCAATGATTTTATTAAATTGTTAGGACCGGTTTGTTATGGAGTCAAGCCTCGGCGTTGGAGAGACTAGTGTAGTACCTTAGGTTTGCGAGAAAATCGAGCCATGTGCTACGGCCTCAGAATGCGCGGCTGTGGCCAGAGGGCGTAGGGTTGTGGGTTGCAGCACGTGACCCAACCAGTGCTGCCTCAGGCGCTAAGAGTGGGTATCGCTTAACCCGAAACGGCAATTCGCTAAGGGCAGCCCACACTCGTTAAGCGTGCAAAATACAACCTCCGGCAAATCCTGGAGATAGACACTCTCACTCACCACCTCGACGACTAACGACAACAGGGTCAAGATGTAAGCCCCCAATGCTGCCATAGTGTTATTGAAGTCTTCACGAAGCAAATTGCTAATTCTCTTCGCTTTCCAGGAGTCACCGGAAGTACGAAGCGCCTCGGCACGGTTCGTCAACCTTTTTCTTCGAAGTCGACAGATGGGATTGTGTGGACATGGCATACTGACATGAACTTCTACAGGCTCTCTTGCCTACCTGCCGCGCAAGCGCGCCGCCAGACACCGTGGAAAGGTCAAGAGGTTAGTCTCGAAGAAAATTTTCGATATGGGAATGATGTGAAGAACGGGTGTACTGAGACTTTGCGACAGCTTCCCCAAGGATGACCCCAAGAAGCCCGTCCACCTTACTGCCTCCATGGGCTACAAGGCCGGTATGACCACTGTTGTCCGTGACCTCGACAGACCCGGTGCCAAGATGCACAAGAAGGAGATCGTTGAGGCCGTCACCATCGTTGAGACTCCTCCTGTAGGTTCCTCCGGCAAGGAAAAAAAATTTTTTTTCCCTTCGATTTCCCCACTAACGCAACTTAGCTTGTTGCCGTCGGTGTTGTCGGTTACATCGAGACTCCCCGTGGTCTCCGCTCTCTCACCACCGTGTGGGCTGAGCACCTGAGCGACGAGGTCAAGCGCCGCTTCTACAAGAACTGGTACAAGAGCAAGAAGAAGGCCTTCACCAAGTACGCCAAGAAGCACGCCGACGAGAGCGGCTCTGCCATCACCCGTGAGCTTGAGCGCATCAAGAAGTACTGCACTGTCGTCCGTGTGCTCGCCCACACCCAGATCCGCAAGACCCCTCTCAAGCAGAAGAAGGCCCACCTTATGGAGATTCAGGTCAACGGTGGCTCCGTTGCCGACAAGGTTGACTTCGCCCGCAACCTGTTCGAGAAGCCCATCGAGATCGACTCCATCTTTGAGAAGGACGAGATGATCGATGTCATCGCCGTCACCAAGGGTCACGGTTTCCAGGGTGTCACCAGCCGTTGGGGCACCAAGAAGCTCCCCCGTAAGACCCACAAGGGTCTGCGCAAGGTTGCCTGTATCGGTGCCTGGCATCCCAACCACGTCCAGTGGACTGTTGCCCGTGCTGGTCAGATGGGTTACCACCACCGTACCTCTTGCAACCACAAGGTGTTCCGCATCGGCAAGGGCTCCGACGAGGGCAACGCCTCCACCGACTTCGATGTCTCCAAGAAGCAGATCACTCCGTAAGTCCCGCATTTTCCTGACATCTGATGCGATGTATCTAACGACATCCAGTATGGGTGGTTTCGTCCACTACGGTGAGGTGAAGAACGACTATGTCATGCTCAAGGGCTCCATCCCCGGTGTCAAGAAGCGTGTCATGACCCTGCGCAAGACCCTCTACCCCCAGACCAACCGCCGTGCCACCGAGAAGGTCGAGCTCAAGTGGATCGACACCTCGTCCAAGTTCGGACACGGTGCTTTCCAGACCCCCGAGGAGAAGCGTGCTTTCATGGGTACCCTCAAGAAGGACCTCGTTACTTCTGCTTAAGGTGTTTACGAACTTGGTTTGGTGTAGTGCAAATTATTATCTTTTTCAATAAAAAAGCGAATACCTTCAAGACTGTCGGGATAAGACACTGTCGGATGGTTTAGTTACGTAGTTTATGGAATTGATGATTTGAATCAATTGTGGTAGTCTTGGCAGAAAATCCTGCACCCGTCGCCTTACACAGTTCTACCTACCTACCTACTACCAATCTACCAGGTACCTAGATCTTGATCTTCACCGTTGAATATAAGTATTACTGCAGCGCCTTTTCTGCTTATATTTATATTACCTCGAGTTGGTGGCAAGCAATCATTGTACTTATGTGGCCAACCCACAGCTGCATGCATTGCGTCATTGGTCGTATCTCGGCTTCAATGCCATCGCCGACCCCCAAGCTTCTCTTTCCCACAGTCCTCCTCTCACGCTCTACACATCACCAGTCGCGAAACCAGTCCGCTTACGACCTCTTCTGTCGCACGATCTCTCAGCATACAATACGCACCACCCCGCACACACCCAGAACACCACCGACCACCCGCTCTCACCAGACTATCCGCATCATGTCCGACGACGCCTACATGTCCTTCTTGGACAAAGCGAACGCAGACCTGAACAGCGCGCGTGCCGAAAAGGCCCGTCGCACCTCGGTCGCCCGCACCGAAACTGTGCACATGAACGTGCGTGTGCCCGCGCCACTCACCTCCGTGGACGGCTATTACGTCTCTGAGACGGATGAGCCGTTCGAACCGGTCGCACTGCGGTGGGAGGGGGCGACGAAGGGGGTATGGCCGGATGCTGGTACGTTTTCTTTTTTTCCTTTCTACATCAGGTTTACTACACGTCTCGCTTGTGTTGTGGTTTATGACGAGAAAAACCGGTTAACGGATGACGAAATGAACAGATAATCTCTCGAACCTGATCTCGCCCAACGCCGACCTCTCCAGCGCCATCGAGACCATCTCGCCGTCGTCGTTTGACCCGAAGAACCAGTACGCGGCGGCGCTGCGGGCTGTACGTGCTGCGGCGTCGCAGGCGTCTGGCGGGGAGGAGGGGGGCGTCGAGGTGAAGGTGTACCGCGTGCAGGTGGGGAGCAGCCGGGTGGAATATTATGTTTTGGCGTTGAATGTGGATGAGGGGTTAGTGGTTGGGTTGCGGGCGAAGGCGATTGAGAGTTAGTTGTCGTTATCGCTCTCTGTTATATGGTAATGGGGAACGGGATGATGCTGTCGATGGAGGTGGATGTTAATATTGACAATGATGATATGACCGATGTGCTTCATTGATGTCTGATGTCTCTGGGAAGGAACGCAACAGGTCGCAGATCTGGGCTGTGGCACAAGGGCCGCTGAAGAACGAGGGATGCGTGGGCTTAGAGGTTATAGGAATGAGAACATGGAGAGAACAAAGCTCTTCTAGGACCTAGAAGATGGTCTAGTATGTCGCTGTGATGTGTGGTTGTAGCTCACTGTCGCGATATACGCTTAGGTAAGTGGGGTCATTCTTAGCCTCACTCCACCTCATTCTGGTAGAACCTTTCCTACTTCGAAGTAGGCCGGATGGAAGGTTTCTTGAAAATCTGCCTGATATGGCGGAGAACCCTGTATATTTAGAAACATTTTCTCCAGAAACAGTGTTCTCAATCGGAAGAGCCTTCCTTGTATCACACTGTCCAAGGGCATGGCATGGAATGAAGGACGATGGAATGAATGGAATGATCACCGCTTTGCACCGGGAATCGATCGACGTCGATCCTCCATAAAATTCTCCCA
Organism: Aspergillus aff. floccosus IMV 01167; assembly: GCA_001931935.1. Lineage (NCBI taxonomy): Eukaryota > Fungi > Ascomycota > Eurotiomycetes > Eurotiales > Aspergillaceae > Aspergillus > Aspergillus aff. floccosus IMV 01167. The sequence goes on along the minus strand of MSJE01000052.1, from coordinate 672,100 downwards.
TTCCTCTCCTCTCAGCAACCAGATTCCTCACCACATACCGGGTCTAGCCCTTACCACTCAGAGCGTTTCCTGCGGTCCAGATGAATGCTATCCCTGAGCGGTGTCGCTCTGGTCGACCCAGGCTATACACGGAGCGAGTGTGCCAACTGTGTGTACAGACCGGCGGAGTGTCTATCTAATGTCTTTTGGATGATTTGTACAACGCTCCAGGAATCACAACAGAATGTACAGAATGAATACAACAATGCATGGTCTTTGTCTCAGCTAGAAGGATGATAGACTTCTGCTGACGACAGCGACCATGTCGACCCAAATACTTCAACATCAGAGTAAACAGGGACGCGGTTGACAGGGCCTTCCCCCTTTCTTCGCACATTCATGCTCCGTCTTTGTCTCCATCCATGTCCCGCACGTTTGTTTTGATCGGCTCCCCTGTGCTCACGTCAACTGGCTTGTTGTCCCATTCATTCCGGCTCTCTTCCTCGTCTCATTGTCTTGCTCGACACACACGACATTCGACATCGCCTCCGGTCCCTTCGACGCTGCCATCGGGCTGATTGTCCCGTCCACTCGTTAATCTTTTACCCAGTGACTTTGAAGTGCCAGCGCCAACACACGGGGTAATCCCAAACACCTCCGATACCCACCTCTGGGAAATCTCCATGGCATCCTCCTGAGTCTGCTGCGTTCCGGTTTCAACCTGTCCCTCCTTCAAGTCCCTCGACATCACCGTGTGCAGACCGCGATTGAGGAGCCTCACAGCAGAGTAACGCAACTGAACACACAGCCAACATGGCCGACGAATCATCCAATCCCAACCCGCCGCCTGAGGCGCGCGAACTACCACAGATGCCGCAGATCCATATCACTACGCGGGAGCAGGATCCTTTCCGGGACACCGCGTCCGACCACCACCTGCAAGTGCCGCACCGACGCAGCACCATTGGCCGCGCCCTAACCCCCAGCATGGTCCGGCCGTCGCGGTCCGCCGGGAGTCTGCACACCGTGTACGCCTCCTCCCAGCCGCAGGAGTCGACCGAGTTCTTGATCCCGCCGTACCCGCACCGGCAGCCGCGAGAAGAATACGCCCAAGGCGGGCCGTTCATGATCTCGCGGCAGACAAGCTGGAGCTCGGAGGCCGCCAGTTACGACACCCGCAGCTACGGGTATACGCATTTCGAGGACTCGCAGGCGCCGTCGTGTATCGATAGCGAGGAAAACGACGTGAACACGCAGACGGTAACAGAGAAATTCAACATCATGCCGACGGAGGGGCTGTTGTTGTTTCCGGAAGATGTCGAGAAGGATGACTACCTGCATAATCCGGATGCGAGTGACCGCGACAAGCCATGCGATATCTGGAATCGGAGGGGGTTGATCAATGTTGGGGGACTAATCTTGCTGACACTGGGCTTTTTGACGTTGTTTATTGGATATCCTGTTATGTATGGCTTCCGTTTCGTGTGTTGTCTGCGGAGGCTGACGTTGACAGAACGGCTGTGCAGAATACCCTCGCAAAACAGGGGCCAAAATGCGAGCCCGGTGACACCTTGTGTCTGGATGTCGGTGACCGGCCCCTACTGACAAATGTTCGGAGTGGCTTGATTGATCCGGACACGCCGAAAGACGCATTGAAGAAGACGTCGGCGGATGGGAAGGAGTGGACTCTGGTGGTGAGTGACGAGCACCTCATATACTCACATACTGCTATATGGGATGACTAACTCGTTGGTAGTTCTCCGACGAATTCAGCACCCCTGGCCGCACATTCTACGACGGTGACGACCCGTTCTACCAAGCAGTTGATCTCTGGTACGGAGTGACACAAGATCTGGAGGTCAGTAACCCCGAATTGGCTGCCGTGCTCAACTGACCTGGAGTAGTGGTATGACCCCGACGCCATTACAACGCGAGACGGAGTGTTAGAGATTCGCTTTGACGCCTTCCAAAACCATGAGGTGCAATACCGCTCGGGCATGCTGCAAAGCTGGAACAAACTCTGCTTCACCGGTGGACGCTTAGAAGCGAGTATCTCCCTCCCGGGTGCCGGCGACGTGTCCGGGTTCTGGCCTGGGTTCTGGGCCATGGGCAACCTGGCCCGACCTGGCTATGCCGCGACGACCGAGGGCATGTGGCCGTATAGTTATGAGGACCGATGCGATGCAGGTATCACCCCGAACCAGAGCTCGACAGATGGGATCAGCATGCTCCCGGGCATGCGTTTGCCCGCGTGCAGCTGTGCCGGCGAGGACCACCCTACTCCGGGAAAGTCGCGAAGCGCGCCGGAACTCGACGTGATCGAAGCGAGCGTCATTTCGCTGAACAATAACCCCAATACGGCTGTGGGGTCCGTGTCGCAGAGTTTGCAGATGGCGCCGTTCGATATCTGGTACATGCCAGACTATGGTGAGTCTTTACCCCTGCGCACGTTTCTTGCACTACTGTTGACAAAGCTGCAGATTTCGCGGCTGTGTACGACCCTCACATCACCGAGATCAACTCGTATCGCGGCGGCCCCTACCAGCAGGCCATGTCTGGGCTGACAAATCTGAACAACGACTGGTACAACGGGTCTGCGTACCAAGTATACGCGTTCGAGTACACACCAGGTGCCACGGGCGACGTTACCTGGTTTGTCGGACAAGACAAGACCTGGACACTGGATGGTCGCGCGCTTGGTCCAAACGGCAACGTCGGCCAGCGGATGATCCCCATGGAGCCGATGTCGATTGTGATGAACCTGGGTATGGCGTACAGTTTCGCGGCTATTGACGACTCGATTCGCGAATACATGCCTGGGTTTATGCGGTTTGATTACATTCGCATTTATCAAGATCCCGACCACCAGAGCGTCACCTGCGATCCGCCGGGATACGAAACCACCGACTACATCGCGAGCCACCCGAAAGCGTACAACAACCCTAACAAGACTACCTGGTGAGTACGATGTCCAGGAGGTTTGGGGCGGCGCTGACATTGTCCTAGGAATGATGCCGGCTACGACTGGCCTAAAAACAGCTTCATGCATGGGTGTGATATGGCTTAGACGACTACTACTTGCGATCGTATCCTTTCTGATCGGTTACATCCACATGGCGCTCTCACTGTTTTCCATTCTTGCTGAGGTGCTCTGTCGTCTCAGCAGTGTTTAGCGGCATTCTGCTTCGGCGTTAGGCGTGGCCCGGTTCGAGTTTGCATGCGTGTGGTGGTTGGAGTCATCTTTCTTCGTTGTATGCTAGATTTGCAGCCTTTCATTTTCTGCCTTGTTCTATATTACTTTCTTTGATTCTGGTTTATACAGGGCTATGGTGTGAGTGCAATCCGATGTTGATCCATACATCTAGATCTCATTGTCGATGGACGTTGCAGATAAGGTCGGATGGTTCTTACAGGTTGCAGATGAGCTCGATTCGTTTTTAGCGTCACCTTGTGTACACTCTTTCTTAGTGTCGCGCGACCCGAAACTGCTGAGTAATGATCTTGGTGTCACGTGATTACTACTGCGTCGTGTAATTAATTTGAGGTTTATATCTCTCGACCCGAGATTGGATTATTAATTTCCTGGTATCACGTGCTATGGGGTATAGGTCACTTGACCTCAAAAACCATCTGCCGTGACCTGTGTACGCTTGTAGATCCTTGGTAGTGGATCTCCGCACACCTGACTAAGCATCCGTCATGCATCCTCTCATGTCTCTCCATCATATCCTCTCCAACCCAGGTCTACCTGCTTTACTACACTCATACCTCCCTGCTGGACAGGGCCCCTCCACTTCCATCCTCCACTCACCCTCCTCCCTCCAGAACAATCAAACACAATGGCCACCCACAACATCCCCCGCCGCGGCCATCCCACCCCGCAGAACCCAATCGTAATCACCTCCGACACCGACGACGAAGCTGAAGCGACGGACGACTCCATGGAGATCGACTACGCCGGCGCGCAGACCCGCCAGCAGCAAATGGGGTTCCGTATGTCCACTCAATACCTACCTAGTAGCTAAGCTAAGCCAAGCTAACACCCCCCCTCCCAAAGTCGAAGGCTACAACCACAACCAGAACCGACCGCATCGACCGCGCCATCACCAACAGCCACCCCGCCAAGCTCCTCTCTACACTACGACCCTCGAACAGGAAAAGAAAGTCCGCAGCCGGCTGCGCGAGGAGCGCCACGCCGCGCTGTGCGTGCTTATGGACCGCGAACTACTTACCATCCAGGCTCTTGCTGCGCAAGAGGTAACCTCCCCTCCCCTGCACCTCTCTACATCCTCTACCGCTACATATGGCTGGATAAGAGTAGAGTAACTGACAGATGAGACGGATAGACCCTCCCACAAGCGCGCCGCCGCTTCCTGGCCAAACTCATGGCCCCCGACGACCCCGAAATGGCCGCGTCCATTCGCGCCGACCGCTTCACCATCCAGCACCCGTCGACCTCGTCCACATCCACGTCAACGTCAACGACCGTGCAGCGGAAGATTGTCGATGTGCATGAATCCGATGATACCGGGTGGCGGCGGCCGACTGATCCGTCCTCTGTGTTTGCATCGGCTGCTGCCGCTGCCGTGGCGGGCGTGGCGTCTCCTGGGGGCTCTTCGGTGACGGCGACGACGACGACGACGACAACGCCTGCGTCCCGCGGGTATGCGCGGAGGATGGCGTCCATGACGCCCGAGCGGACGAGACATAGTCCCAGACCGCGGGCGTCGGCGTCGCGGAGTCAGCAGACGCGGGAGCGGGAGCGGCGACGAAGGTGGAGTGGTGCAGAGAGGGAGGATGCCGGGATTCCGTTTGGGGGGTTTTCTCCCTGAGTCTTGAGATTTGGGATGTCATGGACTGATTATATGTGTGACGAGAAATGATCGCTTGTATACATTCTTAGCGGCTACGAGAATGATTCCTTGTATACACTCCTAGGCCGTTTCATACCGTAACTATCCAGTCCAATCCGTAATCTACTATACAGCAAAGCAACTAAAAATAAACAAGAAGTAATGGTTCGGGTTCTACCCTCCAAGAACACAACCAATTCTCCCACAGCTATCCTGAATCAGTTCAATGGGTATCATATAGACCAAATCATGAGGCGATCAATCATCGACCGAGTACAGAAAGGTCAGGTACGCTCAGGATTTCCAAGAAAAAACAAGTGCGATCCACTCGTTCTTCTCCAACAGCAATAGAACGCTTTTGGTTTTGTCCACCAAAAACAAAAAGGGGAATGCAAATGAGTATCGATGGTACTACTCGAACCGGTCGGGCCAAATCATCCGCAGTGGTCCCTGGCACGGGCGAGGTGCACCAAATGACGGCCCTCACGGCCTTTCGGCATTGAGTCGGCTTTCTGCGTCGCCGACTTGCTTGCGTTCAGAAACTTCCCGGTGTTGCATGCGCGCGCGCGCAGCTTGAATGTTCATCAGCGTCAATCCTCGGGACGACGGTGGGTCCGGTTCCGAATAGAATGGGTGAAGTCGGTGGGAAGTCGAGAACCGGACGCGCCCATCCCTCATGACTGGTAATTGTCATTGCAGGGGTTCCGAGCTCGAGGAAAGACGGTTCAGATGGAGGTAAACATCGGTGCCATATCTAGGAAACAAATATCGTCAGCGGACAGTCCCACAATTGCTGGGTTCGTGGGACGGGAAATCACTTACCCCTCCATACTGATCAATTTCAAGTCCCCGCCAAAGTACCGAGCGTACAAGCGACTGATAGGCAATCCGTAGCCAAAGCCAGCCATGGGCGCCTTGAAGTCGCTCTTGTCAAAGTCCGGGTCCAGATTGGGCGTCTGCTCCACGGTGGTATACATATATGTCCAAACCAGGGGGATAGCCGAACGAGGGATTCCACCACCTTCGTCCGAGATTTTGATCGTGATGTCTTCTTTGCCCTCGGCAATTATGACCTTGGTGACGGGGAAGGCATCCTTGTCGGCGCCGTGCGTTTCAACCACCGCGCGCAGCGAGTTCTTCAAGGTTTCGAACAGCATGTGAGATAGGTGGCCCGGAACGTACATAAAGTTCAGATCGTCCTTGCAGACGAGCTGGACCTTGGGGGCTTCGAAGAGACCGTAGTAATCCTCGCACACGAAACGTGCGTTCTCGATGGCCTCCAGGGCCACCTCCCGAACGTTCGTTTTGGTACAGATGATTCCGACATAGTTGGGGTGACGAACATGGGTTTGTTCCGTTAACGCGATGTGTTGTCCAATTAACATTCGTATACCAATCCGAGACATGTAGAACCGATCAAGAAACGACTGCACAGTGGAATCGATCTGCAACCGTTGCCGTTTCCGTTTCCATTCGAGGATACCCTGCGCCACGGTAGTCACAACGCTATCGTGTCTTCGTTTGATATGTCCGAGGGTTTTCGCGAAACGTTCGTTGTAGTCGTTCAATTCCGGAGGCCAGTCACCTTGATCATCCGACGGGACGAAGTATCTCCGGGCAGCCGCGGCCGCGGCTTTCCCGTTCCCATTGTGATGCGATGTCGAGTTGGGCGAAGACCGATACTGCCCTTCCTTGATGCTGGGATTTTGGGTGGTTTCCGAGAGGATCTTGGATGCCCCACCGTTGGCCCTCCCTGGGCGCAACAAGCGGGCTTTCACTTCCTGGGTGAGAGTTGGTCGAGGCAGAGTGATGATTTCCTGTTGCCATCGTTAGGGACGAGGCAGGAAGGTAATGAGAGCTATGTCAGATGGATGGGTCATACCTCGAATGATTGCGCATACCAATCCTGGACCTTTTTGATGGAGGGCATCTCGCTCAGGCCATCGGGAAGCTCACCCAGATCCTGGACACGATGCGCCAAGCGGATGGGGAGCTCCTCAGAGAGAAATTGTGAAGCACGAAAGAGAGTTCCTAAATCGGGAAAGAGATCATGAGATCAGCGGCTGAACTATTTTCTTGAAACGCACTGATAGAAGCAAGGACACTGCGGGAAAGACAAACAGCAGTGTACATACCGGTTGAAGGTCTGTCTCCAAATTGAACCATCTGTCGGAGGGAGACACCGGTGGCGGGGAAGCTGGCATAATGTCTGATGGTGTCCATCAGCCGCTCCGACGGCTTCCACATGGTGTTGTGGTATTACAGGCCCGGTGGCCTGTGAATTAAGGGCGATAGATCAGATGAACGTGGCCAACAAGTTGACACGAGGTTGTCCGGTGAGAGGAACAGGACAGACACTGGGTTCTGAGCGGATGCACGACGCAGCAGGCCCGAGGCGTGACTACCGAGGTTTGGTTCCGCTCTCTAGCGATCTCGGAGCTCCGGACAGGCAATGTAGAAGCTCCGGATACGGCGATGAAGAGGAGAAGGGGAGGAAGGGGGGAGGGCGTAGAGGAAGAAGGGGAAAGAGGAGGAAGAGGTCAAGCGGTCATGGAGAGGTCAGATTGAAGCAGGAGAATAGATGAAAGGAAGAAGGACGATGGGAAGTTGGAGGACCGGGAAAGAGCGCGAGCGATGACTCTTTGCGGAGACTCGAAATTCCCGGGGAGTCACGTGTGGGGGGGATTGATCCCGTGCTTGACCGAGGAACCTTTTGTAGAGTGAGTAAACCCAAGTATACACTCCACCATCATCCGATCAAGAAGCAAAATGAGACGACCAAATAAAAGACACTCAATGGTCTGATTATTTCCCTCGTTCACGGCCACTCCGTCTTCACCGCGGATGGTTTCTCCCGCGGCACCGATTCCATCGTCGGACTCCCCCACTTTCACCCTGGTCGGACAGAGCAGGAGAAGTGCCGATGCGGGAGAATGTGAATGTGGCTCCGACTTTCCCCTTCGTCCGAAAACCGTCACCTCTCACTTCCCACCTCCCGACGGTTCAAGGGGTGTTTGCTCTCCATATATCTGATATCGGCCATTTCTTCCCCACGAATACTCCAGATTCTGTATCCATTGGGAGTATCACGATTGGGGAGGGCTGTGTACCGGCGGGGACGCTAGGATACACGAATGAAAACATATGTACATATATATATATATATATATATATATATAACACTGTTGAACTATGTATTCATCTCTCTCAACCATCCATAATTATGTAAATACAGAGTAGTAGAAGAACAGACCTTTCGACCACCCAGATAGAATCAATGTCAATGCCAGTGCAGAGATGATTGACAGCTTGACAGCCAGACCACACTATGACTCCAATCATCACAGACCGATCATGATAACCATATCTAGGGAATTTCGGAACCTAATTCTGCTTACCCTTCCTCTAAAGTCATTCAGGCGGCCGGATAATTGCCTTTATTCGAGGTGGATTCTAGAAGTCAAAGAGAGCTAGCCTCGGAACGAATCCGCCAGTCATTGGGGTGAAAGCGTTTAACATATGCCAAGCATGCTTTAATCCCCTTCACTAAATTGTGACTACGGGGAAGAAACTGGAAAAAAGTCCCGGAACTCCAAAATCTCAATAATAGGAATGTTTAGTAACAGATAAATCAGATTGATACATTTATTTTTAAGAGAAGATGTTCTGGTCCTCTGCCTATTTTGAAGAATGTTCAGTTGAACAGGTCCTGGGATATACAAAATAGGTGTTTACTGAGGATCCATTCAGCAGAAGTTCCGGGGGAACTTCGGAGAGTCGTGGCACGCTATGCCGGATGATGGCCTTATCTGGGACACGGTATGAGGTTCTTCATTAGGCATTTCTCTGTCTCTTCAATAGTCACACCACTTACTACCTAAGTACTGGTAGTAATCAAAACCATCAGAAGGCATCAGTGGAGACGTGTCTGACAGCTGTCCGGCCCACTAGAAATCGGTTGATGATTTGTCTGGACCCTCTTTTGCTTTTTCCATACATTACTCATGCCGTCAGGATGATGAGCAAGATGAAGAGCAGTTACACAAGATGGGCGCGTTGGCAAGCTCCTGAGCAAGGTGGTAGTATACCGAAGCCACCAGATTGGTGGTGGATGGAGGACTCCAAACCATGTACCTCGAGACAGGATGATTCTAGATTCCTTGTTGGGAAGCCATCTGTAGAGATACATCAGAGACACCAGAGTGACATCAACCATGATGTAACCGGGGCATTGTTTCTTTTCTCCCACAATTCTATTCTTTGTATCTTTTGGACTTCTCCTAGTATATATTTGTATATATATTGTATATATTCTATCAAGGTAGTCCGATCTGGACTAATAATAATAATAATGATCAGCTTGAGAACAAGACCGAGCTCCCATAAACCCTAGAAAAAGCAGCAAGGATCCGCAGAACGTGAAAGCCCGATTACCTTTTTCGCCCACCTGCGCTTGATGCCAAATCTCTGACCCTCACCCGCTCCAACGTCCCCTCCAACGGGCCCCTCTTGGCCTCTGATTGATTTAGAGGGGATTTTTTTTTTATTTTTTTGAATTGAAAATTTTTTTCTTCCAGCCATTGTGCGAATTGGTGGGCGTGGTTGGAGTGTGTGCGTGTGTGGCGGAAAAGGCCCTGAAGCCTTTTTAGTACAACCGTCAACAACCGGCAAAAATTGACGCGATTCACGAGCAACAGAGGCCACAAAGACAAAAGAGTATCCAGAGGGAGCGTTTCAAGAATAGAAGTCAAGGAGAAATTAAAACCCATCAAGATTTTTCGGACCAGGCACAGCAGGAAGCTTTCCAATCGCAGAGAAAACAAAATTCCCAATCGGGCAAAACAAGAGAAGCCGCACGACTTCCTTTGCGGCCACTTCATCCATCGTATCCCATTGCTTCCTCGCCCCTTTCGCTCCCTCTAGACGACCTCTTCTCCAGCCCTAGCTGCTGTCTCTCTCGGTTGCTTCCAACACCCACTACTACTCTCCGCCTCTTCGACTCGGTGAATCTTCTTGACACCACTCTGCCCATTCCACTCCCCGACTTTCTCTCATCCTGTCCCCCCTCATCCGCTTCGGCCCCTGGGGTTGTCAACTCCGGTTTACTTATCTTCGTCCGTTTAATCTTCAACGGTCTTTTTTGCCACGCGATCCATTTCTCTCTGCTTCGGTCAGTCGAGAACACTCCAATCTTGTCTCCTGGAAGCTTCTGCCAGACAGATGTATCTTTCCTAGTGGTTTGGTGTGACGGTCCTCCTTCCATCTCCGTGTAAAAAAAATAACCATGTCTCGTCGTCGTGCCTCTCACAGCGAATCAATTGCTCAATCGTCCACGACGAACGAGGCCTTTGCATATCCTTATTCCGGAATGCAGCAGAATTTCCAAGCCCCGCGGCGCGGTCCGATCGAGGGCCCCAACGGCCGTCGCTTGATCCGCCGAGTCACCTGGCGTTCGTCCACCTACAAGTTGATGGCCTCCTTGTGGGTGTTTGGCGTCTTCTACATTGTGTGGTTGATCCGGGACATCTTCTATCTCCCCTTTTCTTCCTCGTCGAGTCCCGCCGCCACCAATGGGGCTCCGAGGTAAGTCGCTCCTCGCCATCCCGCAACCGCAGTCCGCGTACTGATTGATTGGATCCGTCCCGTAGTCTGCTGGACCACTACGTGGGGCTGCATCAATGTGGCATCTCGTCGGCGTCCCTCTACACGGGCCCCCAGGCGAGTCACCAGTATTGCCAGACGCGCGATGCCTTGCTCAACGCCATGAGTAACGGCGGCCGTCATGGCTTTGGTGCCGCCTATACGTCTCAAGGTAGGTGGAGTCTCTCCGCGGGGCCAGCCGCCCAGCCCCGTCCAGTCCCCCGCTGACAAGCCTATCATGCGACCAAAAGGCTGTTTCTACCGGTGGTACACTCCCTCCGAGGTCTGCGACATCTTGCAGAAGTTCGACGGTGTGGTCTTTGTTGGGGACGAGTCTTTGGCTGATATCTACGCCGGATTCAACATCATCCTGCGACAGGATCTCCAGAGCGGCTCTCTGCGAGACTGGGACATGAGCCCATCGCAGCTGGAGAAGTGCAATTGTGATGCCCAATTCACCAGCGCCTCGTGTCTCCCACTGCGAATTACATCGAGCGATGAGGTGGACCGACAGAAGACGGTTCGGAGTTCGTATGCTTGTTCTGCGCGTGAGTTTTGCCCCGTGCCACGTCGATTCTTCCCACACCCCGGAGGCGCTAATACCCGCCGTGTTACAGAAGTATCTCACGATTTCATTACCGTGACAAACTCGCCCGCCCCGAAAGCCACTCAGGAAAAGTTCCGCCAGCTTCTCGCCCAGACCGAGTCCCCACAGAAACCAGTCGCCGTGATCCAGAGTCTGTCGTTGTCTACTTCCTATTCCCTGACGACAGCGAAGAACAGCATGGACGAATGGTTAGGGCTGGCTCAGAGCAGCGGCCGGACCACCTCGTTCCTCTGGGTCGGCCCAACCGCGCCTGGCCACCAGAAGCCCTCTGGGGACAATGTCCATGCGAGCAGCTGGCAATACACGCTGGACGCTGCGGAGGCCGCACAGGGAAGAGGCATCGAAACGCTAGGCATGTATAACGCAACACTGCAGGCAGATAGTTGGGACGGCATGCACTATGGCGAGAAGGTGGCTTTGATGCAGGCTATGATGGTACGACTCCCTGTGTTACACAACATATCTGCATCGGACTAACCAGAGTTGTCTTCCCCCTCACCACAGATTATCAATTGGTTGTCTGCGTTCTAGAGAGCAAAACGTCCACACATTTCCACCATTGGGTCGCATCGCACGTGTGACAGTGATGGTCGCGCGGGGACGACCTGTCCCTTACCTAGGCGGGATCTTTGGTTAAGCAATGTTTCACATATGGCGGGGATAGGTACGTGTGATGTCCTATTACTACTTCCCCTGCCACCCACATCAGTGTTGCAGCATCTCGTACATCCATTTTTTAACCGATTCTACGCTCTAGACTAAACTGCACATCTATATGATCGCATCTTACGCTTGCATTGTTTTCTAGCGACCATCTTCCGTTCTCTGCTTGTGTTTAACACCGGCATTTCCGTACGAACAGAAAAACGAAAAAATACCAATGAAAGGGACCTGCATCTGCATGCATGCATATCTTCTATATATACACATCTACATGTCTAATGTTTAACTCGGAGATGTACATATGAGGCTGTTCCTTGCATCGCACTACCGTGACATCACCTAAACCCCCGGTCTGCGACCAGACTGGACACGGCAATGGCGATGGGATTTCATATACGACCGGACATGCCATAACTGATAGATTAGACCGAGAGGATGAAATCCAGGATGAACCTTGATGGCCATTGTGTTCCAACAGTTGTAGGGTTGTACGTTGTTCAACGCTCTGCACCGAGTCGTAGACCAGGCGGTTGTTACCAACAAACAGATTCAGAACTCGCTGTGGTATTAAACAAGCTACCCCTGTACTCTATAGATTTTCACATTAATCTGACATCTGGTTACGTGATATTCATTCATAATTCTGTACCGTAAAGAATGGAAGAGAAATCCCCATCGACCGATCAATCTCGTACACTTATCACTTTTCCAGCACCCACAGGCACCGTTCTGCACGGCATGGTGATTAGACGCTGAGGGCGGAAGTCTCGGCGTTGACGAGGTAGCTCTCGTAAGGCTGCAGGGCCTTCTTGACCTCGGTGGAGGTGAACTTCTCGACCTGCTGGGGAGCACGGCCGACGAAGGTGCTGGGGTCGAGGAGGGCATCGAGCTCGTCGAGGATGGGGGCGAAGAAGGGGGTGCGGCGGACGCGGTCGAGCAGGTCGTTGTCCTTGCCCTGCTTCTTGACGTTGTCGGCGGCCTGGTGGGAGAGAACACGGATCTCCTCGTGGGCGTCCTGACGGGAGAGGCCCTTCTTGACGCAGGCCATGATGATGTTCTCGGTGGCCATGAAGGGCAGCTCGTCATTGACGCGACGCTTGATGACCTCGGGGTAGACGACGAATCCGGAAGTGACGTTGTTGAGGAGGATCAGGCAGGCGTCGGCCGAGAGGTACAGCTCGGGGATGCTGATGCGGCGGATGGCGCTGTCGTCCAGCGACCGCTCGAACCACTGGGCCGAGTAGGTGTCCAGGGCGTCCTTAGGGAGGTTCTGGAGGTGACGTCCGAGCGAGCACAGACGCTCCGAGCGCATGGGGTTGCGCTTGTAGGCCATGGCGCTGCTACCGATCTGGTCCTTCTCGAACGGCTCCTCGACCTCCTTCAGCATGGCCAGGTGACGGATGTCGATGCCGATGCGCTCGCAGGTCGATCCGAAGGAGCCGAGCGCGTTGCCGACATCGACGTCGATCTTACGCGAGTAGGTCTGACTGGAGATGATGAAAGCGGAGTTGAAGCCGGCCTTCTTCGTCACAAGCTCATCCAGCTGCTCCACCTTCTCGTGATTTCCGTCAAAGATCTGGAGGAAGGAAGCCTGCGTACCGGTGGTACCCTTGACACCACGGAAACGCAGGTCATCCCGGGCGCGCTCCAGGTTGCGCAGGTCCATCAGGAGATCCTGGATCCACAGACACGCGCGCTTTCCGACAGTCACCAGCTGAGCGGGCTGGCCGTGGGTGAAACCGAGGCAGGGGAGGTCCTTGTACTGCTGGGCAAAGGCGGACAGCTTGTCAATGACGACCGCAAGCTTGGGGATGAGGATGTCGAGACCATCGCGGAGGAAGATGAGATCCGCGTTGTCAGTGCAGTAGCAGGAGGTGGCACCCCAGTGGATGATACCGGCGGCGGCGGGGGCGACCTGACCGTAGGCATGAACGTGAGCCATGACGTCGTGTCTCCGACGCTTCTCCTCCTCGGCTGCAACCTTGAACTCGTCGTCCTGGATGGTGGTATGGGCTTTCATCTGCTCAATGGCGTCGTCGGAGATGGGCAGGCCCAGCTCTATGCTCATTAGTGGGGAGACCGAGACAGCAGGAGTGAACACGGTCAGGTACCTTTCTGCGACTCGGCAAGCCACAGCCACAGCTGTCTCCAGGTCGAGAAGCGGTTGCGAGGGGAGAAGAGGTACTTCATCTCATTGCCTAGTATGGTCACATCTGATCAGCCGCCGTGGCCCAGTAGATCAACGATAGATCGGCGAATTGGGGCACTCACTCGCATAGCGCGAGTTGAGAGGAGTCTGGTAGACGTCGTTGCTGGAAGACATGCTGCCGGAAGGGAATTGAGGTGATTCTGTCGAGGAATTGGGCGACAGGAGAGGAAGAGTAACGTCGAGGGGCAGCGACTGTGTGTGTCGATCCCAAGAAATTTTGCGCGGGCTTAGCGGGGTCTCCGCTTATCAGATCAGTCACGGGGTCTGGAGGGGCTATCATCACGTGCAGGTCGTCCCGGATAAGGCAGCATCGGGCCGTTGTTCAGCCGGAGTATGTCGTCATTGGGCGGACCCGTGCTGTTTCGCTGCAGGGATCGTCGCGATCTAGCCCGCCGCTAGTTTTCGTCCTTAAAAAGCCCCGGATGCTCTCCTCGTCGTCTCGTTGTCTCCGCGATACCCATCGCAACATGGGTGCGGCGAAGGCATTGTCGCTTCGTTGGACGCTTCCCCCGGCTGCCCTGCTAGCATTGAGCAGCGGGGTGCTTCACAAGAGTGGGGACCGTGCTCACTCGGATCGACAGACCTACTCGACTTCGGCGACTGTCATAGCGGACAATGGGAAGCCCTCGCCTGGCAAGCCAAGCAACACCAACACCAACACCCTCATCGGCTCGGAAGATGCCTCTCCCAGTGGTGACCATGCCTCAATATGGACGAATATCATTCAGAAGTTCGATGGGGTGAAACAATCCGTCGGCACACCAGACTGGATCGAGATTGACGCCATCAAGAATTATATTATACCAGACTGGGCGCGGTTGCTCCCTGCCACCGTGCAAAAGCTGCAACGGGAGCTCTCCATGGCTCCAGGGTCTCTCGCCGATGACATCTGGAGAGAGGCCCAGGACCCCTACATCCACCCCGAGATCGCACGGGAAGCACGAGTCCGTGTGGGGGACACTCTGTGTGATGAGGAGGTGGAGTTTAGGCAGAAAAGACAAAGACACGCGGTCCAGGCCCTCGCATCCTACCTTGCCATCCCTGAAGAGGACATCCACCCTGAGGATGTCCCAATCATCGCCATGTGCGGTTCAGGAGGCGGTCTGCGTGCCCTTGTGGCTGGAACGGGCTCGTACCTGGCCGCGCAGGAAGCTGGTCTATGGGATTGTGTCACGTATACCGCTGGGGTGAGCGGTAGCTGCTGGCTTCAGACGCTGTACCATTCCTCCATTACCGGGCGCGACTTCAATCGAATGGTCGATCACTTAAAGAGCAGACTAGGCGTCCACATGGCGTTTCCTCCGAAGGCGTTAAAATTGCTTACAACTGCCCCTACGAATAAGTACCTTCTGGCTGGATTGGTTGAGAAACTCAAAGGTGACCCGGGAGCAGATTTTGGGTTGGTGGATATCTATGGCATGCTTCTCGCTGCCCGGCTACTTGTGCCGAAAGGAGAGCTCGGCGTGTCGGACACGGACCTGAAGTTGTCCCATCAAACGCATAATCTCCTGAACGGAGCGCATCCCCTTCCGATATACACAGCCGTCCGCCATGAGATTCCAATGGTGGTGAACGATGAAGAAGGCCATTCTGCAAAGCCGATGCCCGAGACACGGATGAGGCAGTCCCAGCGCGAGGCGTGGTTTCAATGGTTCGAATTCACACCGTACGAATTCTTTTGCGAGGAGCTCGGCGCGGGCATACCGACGTGGGCTCTAGGGAGACATTTCTATGGAGGCAGGAACAAGATTTTGCCAGACCATTCCCCAATTCCGGAGCTGCGCGTTCCCGGCCTGATGGGCATCTGGGGCAGCGCTTTCTGTGCGACGCTCTCCCACTATTACAAGGAAATCCGTCCATTGGTCAAGGGAATCGCAGGCTTTGGTGGTATAGATTCTCTGATCCAAGGTAAAACAAAAGACCTGATCCGAGTACACCCCATCGATCCCGCAGCGATACCGAATTATGTCCGTGGAATGGAAGATGTGTTGCCGCCGTCTTGCCCCGACTCCATCTTCAAGGATGACCATTTGCGCCTCATGGATGCCGGCATGAGCAACAATCTTCCGATCTACCCTCTTCTGCGACCCGGAAGAGACGTGGACATTATCGTTTCCTTCGACGCATCAGCCGATATCAAACAGGAGAACTGGCTTTCCGTAGTCGACGGATACGCGCGCCAACGCGGCATCAAAGGCTGGCCCGTCGGAGCTGGCTGGCCGAAGGAGAATGACCAACTCAAGGCAACAGAGGAGACTCTGCGGGAACCGCAAAACATCAGCGAAACCGCGATAAATCAGAAGATGAAGGAGGTCCAGGAGATGAACAAGAAATCAGACGACGCTGTCACATCCGAGCCTCGCCAAGAAGCAAAGGAGCGACCTGCAAGCAACACAGACTTGGATTACTGCAATGTCTGGGTTGGCACAACGGAGGAAATGGTCTCGGGCAAGGAACCGCCGCCATCCAAGCGCCTCTTCCATCCCGAAGGCGACCAGTCTGAATCCGAGTTCCATCTGATGCGTCCCGAAGCAGGCATCGCCGTCGTCTACTTCCCTCTTCTTCCGAACCCATCGGCTCCAGAACGGCCCCCGTCCTCCGCCATGTCCAAGTCTCGCGCACCATCCCGACACTCGGAAATCACCTCGTCCTCCGAATCCGCCGCAGACCTGGCCCCTCACCCGGCTTCCATCAACCCTGATGTGGATGACTTCCTCTCGACCTGGAACTTCATCTATACCCCCGAACAGATTGACGCCGTGGTCGGTCTGGCCAAGGCGAATTTTGCACAAGGCGAGGAACAGGTGAAGCGCGTGGTGAGAGCCGTCTATGAGCGCAAGAAGAATGACCGTCTACAACGAGAGGCGGAAGCGGCCCGACAACGCATGGAGGGGTTTGTGCCGTTGTGAGGTGATATGTTGCAGTATGTCGTTCTTTATGCGTGGTAGAACATGCTTTGTATAATTTTTTTTTGTTGGGTTGGAGTCTGATGAGAAGTCGGGAGAGGGTTGAGTCTGGTTTTCTTTTATATTGGTTAGGCGTGACAGCATATACCGGCAATTTTAACTAAAGTAATAGAATGATTACAATGTCGATGCGGGAGGTAGTTGTAGGCAACTACAATAAACAATAGTAATATGCCCTATTCCTGTGACGTTACCTTCTAAATGTCCTCGTCTTGAGATGGCATTCTGGAAGATCACATCACTCAATGCACTTGGGCGCGTTGGGCACGACTGCTTCAAGTAGTATGAGTGAAACCAAAGAGCCCAAGCTCAGATATAACCAATTCTGTCGCGGAAAAAGTAGAGTCTAAAGTACAGGACATAGATAAACAGTATGTACGTGTATAGATCGTTCATGTTCGATGGAGCCCTCAGTTCTTGTCACCGGATGATGGCCTGTCTTTCCTGCCGGAGGGCTCTTTCTTCTCTTCTTCATCCCAAAAGTATGGACGGACTCCCTCGAAATCACCGTTATCGTCTTGTTTCGTTGGACCCTCTTCCGAGATTTTGCCGCCATGGCGCTTTCGTCCCAACACAGGGGAATTGTCATCACTCTCTGCCAAACTAACGTCCTGACTCTCGTCGGTTTGCTTCCGAAGACCTAGCTCTTTGCCCAGGCCATGTGCAGAATGGACAACTGCGGCCGCCGCGCCAGCTGCTGCGGTGCTGATACTAGTGAGGAGAGGATGGTCCGTCTCGGAGGACAGGCTTTTCTGATCATTCTCACCCTCTGGGATTTGAATGGGAATGTTCTCCTGGTCTCGTCCGAGACTCTCCTGGATGTCTCCTACATCCCGACCCCGCCAGTCAGCCGCGTGGCTTTCCGGGATCGTCTCTCCTGGTTTAGGCTCCGAGATGCGCTTGCCTGGCACGGGAGCGGCCTCTTCTTTGGTCGAAACCTGGATGCCTAGTTGGGATGGGTGTGGATACCGCCAGACTACCTTCAGGCGGTCGAGTGCCCGGATGCCTTTCTTCGTGGTTCCCTTGATCCCATCCAAGGCATCCCATTCGGCCTCAAAGACTCCAGAATCATGTTTGTCACCGCCCTCAAAATACGCGTTGAACCAGACATGCGCGATAGACGTCACCATCGCCCAGCCGGTGTACGCAGCTTTGCTTCGGCGTTCAAAGTCGATGTTGACATCGGATGTGGGAAGAATGACAGGTTTCTTCGGGCGAAAGAGGACCCCAGTCGTATGTCTCTCGGGAGAGCTTGTGTCACCAGACGACGTTGCAGTATCGGCGGCAGAGCCGAGGGTCGTTGCGCTGGAATTTGTCCCAACCGATACAGGTTCTTTAGCAGGGCTGTCGGTGGTAGTCGTTTCATCGCGGCCGTCACCCTCGACCACGGTGCGTTCGCTGCGGTGAAACAGGTGGAAGCACTTGATCTTCTTGCCTTCATCAACAAAGCCTTCGACGGCAACCTTGACACCATCCCTTAAACCCCACACATGTAACTCGAGAATCTCCACCGGACGCTCGACATACATCTTGTTCATGCCATTCGTCCAGCGATCCACGTACCCAACCCAGCGCAGCTGGCTGGGGATGCTGACGCCGGCGCCGAAACCGACGCGCATCCGCCGCTCCGTGAACCGCTGCAACGCGTCCTCCATTTTCCACCCCTCCTGGCTGATCAGGTAGCTGCAGGCGACGGTGCCACTGCGGCCCTTCCCGGCCTTGCAATGCACGACGGCGACCCTTTTGCCTGCGTCGTCGGGTTGCGACCCGTCCAGCCGGTGCAGCCAGTTCTTCATGCTCCCCATCATGGCGGGGATGAGCGCGAACGGTGGCGGGTGGTGGTCCGGAAATGGGTAGTGGTGGATGCGGCCGTAAACTTGGTCGTCGGGGTATCCGGTGCCCTCGGCGCGGAACTCCCAGATGCACCAGTTCTTGCCATGTTTGGAGTCGAGGAAACGCACCAGGTCGTCGAGCGGGTTGCGGTATGCGCGTTGCGGGTAGTTTGCGGAGGGCCCGGACGTGGCGATGACTGGAGAATGACGGCGGTCAGCAGGCGTCTAGACGGGGAGGTCCCTGCAGGATGGTAGGGACGGACGAAATGCTCACTGTTATCCGTGACGTAGCAGAGATCGAGGCCGGCCTCGGGGTGCTGCAATCTCGGGCCTGCGACAATCTGTCGGAGGATTGACGCCTGGACAAGAAGCCAAGCACGGCACGTCAGTCTCGGCAGGCAGAGCCTGGTGGGATGTCATACCATGAAATCAGGAAAGCGGGGGCGGCTAGTGCAGGAGGTACATCAGTCACGGGCTGCGAGAGATCGAGAAGATTGGTTTATAGGAGCAAACAGGAGCTCCTTACCATTGGAATTAAACGACCCACACAGTTGGGATGTACCTTGCCGCGCTCCGGTAGCAGTGCTATAGAGAGGGAGGGAACTGGACCGAAGAAAGACGTCGCAGGTTCAGAGAGAGATGCGAGAGAAAGCAGAAACAAAGAGTGATGTGTTGCTGAGATAAACGAGGCGAAGTTGCAAAAGGGAGAGTAGGCGATGCTGGTGGGGATGATGTCACTCCTTCCGCACCAGCAGAAACATCCAAACCACGAAGTACTAGTACTCTACAAAACTACGCAAGCAGGACGAGACACATGATGGTGTCTATTTATTCATATCAACGGGCGCTCGTCTCAAGAGCCGACATTAGAGCATTTGAAGTTTGATCATAACCCTCCATGGCCGAACACACAACGAATGATACAAGAGGTACCGGGCCCCCTTCCGCATCACAAATCATCACTGTCCAAATCCATTAGACAGTGTCGCAAAGCGCGGGTTATGATCAACATAACCACCCTTTCCAACCCGCCAGCGCTGAAGGGCGGACAGCCTTTACGCGACACCATACACCTCGGTCACTGGGATGGTAAAGTTCTTCATCGACGAAGTGACATTGGTTTGACCGAGGGCGAAGAACTCAGCCTGCCCTTGATTCGTAAACCAGGAATGCTGGGCCTTCACATTCCAGACGGGGTACGGCTTTGTGACGACCTGCGCCTTGACGTGCTTGTCGTCGCACAGCGTATACTCGTCCCCGTCGGAGGTGGTGGTGGTTCCGTTGCAGTGGGTATTGAATCCCGGGGTGTTTTCGCTGGCGACGCCAAAGATGTTGAAGGTGTACACGCAGCCGCCGGGCGAGCAGCCGGTGTCAAAGTTGGAGACGTGCCAGGTGAGAGACGGGCTGTCTGCACGAGCGCCGGGAGTGACGGGGACAGCGGCAGCGAGGGTCGACAGAGCGACCGCGAGGAGAGATGTGAATTGCATGGTGATGGATGGAATTACACAATAAAGTAATATACGTCCGGTATATGTATGGAGGAGAGAATTATGTACGAAGGGCTCGAAGGAAAAGAGGAGTGTTCCGGATGCAGGAGGTTGGGAGACAAAACACTCCGATATAAGACAAGGGACGGTTCCTGAGGTGGTAAGCGACGATATAACTGAGGAGACGAGGAACAATGGACTCCTTTTCCCCCCCGACGGTTATCGCATAACTTTGCTGGTGGATTCGCACGGCGACTAAATCCTGACGATCACAGTGACGATGGGGCTGCCTGTTTCGCTGCTGCTCCTGGTTGGTATCGTCATTGGTGTCACTGATGCCCATCCGGGTCCATGGTTAGACAGTGGGACAGCATCATGTTGTTCCAATGGTAGTAAGTACCTTCAGGCAATATTCAGTAGTAGGTTGGTACATTATAGCACTCCGTAATCATTCTTTGCTGAGAATCATCCCCTGATCAGATTCTTGTCTCGACGATCCCAATCTCTCACCACCAGGATGACATTCCATTTATAGAACGTCCACCAAGCAGGATGGAGAACCCCGTACTCTTAGGTACATTGATCAGCGGTTCGAACCGGTGGAGGCACTATCGCACCGGGGTTTCTTGGCTGTTTGAGAGTGAGCCTTTGGGTAAGAGATGGTCTTATCCCCGAGGTCCAACCAGTGTTTCGCAGAGAATTTTGCGACGTCGCAGTATCTTCCGAGGTATACAGCATTTTATGTACACTAGGACACAGGTCTTTCCACTCCTTCAGCTCAGCTGGTCCTTGGGAATTAGTCCTCCAGGCCCATAATCTTCCCATCCTTCCTCCTCTCGCGTCCTTTGGATGGCCAATCTTCGTCGCTTCTCCTTCCGTCGCTCTTTGCTGGCCGCGCGCCGTTCCTCCTTGGACATTCTCCGACGTTCATAATGACCCGGACTGAACGGCGGGCCGGGGGTGTGTCGAGGAGCTGTCCCACCCGCCAAACCACGACCTACCTCGTCTCTTACTTCTGGATGACGCTTCAACCGTAGGGCATATTCGTCATCCAGTTCTGCACATAGCGCCCGAATTTGTACCCGGGCGTCCTCACTGGGATGGCAGCCTCGCGCCAACATATCCTGAAGATAAAAATACGCGGACTGCGAATTCTCCGCCCCAAGACACATCAGGATGAGATGCTCAAAGGTTGCGGCATTCGGCACGACGCCTAACGTTGCCATCTCCGTCACCACAAACATCCCGGCATCCGTATTCTTCGCCCGCCGGCACATTCCAATGAGCGAGTTGTAGACAGAGACACCAGCTTTCTCCGGACACAGGGCATAGAGCTGTTTGTAAAACTCGACCCCGTCGTTAACGATGGCGGGATTGCTGAGAGCTTCGTGCTCATACAGCTCGATCACGACCTGGGCGCAACGCAGAGGAATCTCGTATCGCGCCGCCTTCAATTCTTTGAGGTAATTCCAGGCCGTCTGCGGGCTGATCTTGGAATCGATCATGTGTTTGAGAAGGGCCACGGTCGAGCTCTTCTCCAACGCGATTCCGGCTTTGTGCATTTTGCAGAGCACTTCAAACCCGGAGTATACGTTCCCTGCCACGACGTGGGTTTCGGCTAGTATCTCGTAGTCCTCCAACCCAAGCGGTATATCGTTCTCGACGAGGAATCGGACGACTGAGGTTCCCAGCGTAGTATCTCCGGTGCCCGCGGCCACGCGCAGAACGCTTCTGCAGACGTCATGAGACGGATGGAGATATCCCAGCTCCACCATCTGCCGCCACACGTAGTGCGTAGCCTCGTGATGGACAGAAGCGCTAGCGACGTCCAGCACGTATGACCACAGACTCAATGACATGTCATGGCCTTGGGTGACCCGCGCACGCATCAGTCGGATCACCTCGTCGAACTCTCCAAAATCACAGAGATAGTATATGAGAAGGTCGTACAGCCAGTTTTCAACCACAATGTCTTTCCTTTCCATCTGCGAAATATGATCAATAGCTAATTCGAACTGATGCTCCCGGAGAAGACCGGCTACCACGTAATGCCAGCCGGCCGGGCTCAAGGGGAGCCATCGGTCTCGAAGAGTGCGCATGATGTCCTGGCGGAGGAGGTAGTCGGGATGCACAGCGAGGGCCTGCGTATATCGAAAGCCAAATAATCAGTATGCAGCTTCACCAGCGGAGCGCAAACCACGGGCGCGCATTCCTACCTGCAAGGCAGCGTGCAATGTCCCAGAGTCCGCCGGTATCCCATTCTCCTCCATTTCCGCGAGCAAACGGCGCACCGCGTCGGGCGACCCCCGCTCTGGATCCGAGTTCGCAAGGATCAATGCTCTGTAGTGTCGCACTTCCGGCCGCATATGACGGTCTCTGATGAGGATGCGGAGGATCTGCGTTGCGCTTACGACTCGCGGTTCGTTCGTGCTGAGCTCCTGGAGCTTCGTCTCCAGGACCGATGTTGGTTTTCTTTCGAGGCTTTTCGGTACGCCCGGCGGGGGCCTCGGTATACGTTCCGCGAAGATGTCATTGCTGTCTGGCGGCGCGTCGACATCTTTCGGGAGACCCCGAAGTTCGTTTGGTTCGAGGGGTATTCGTTGGTTGGACAACGACCCGGCAGATTTAGTCGCACGGCTATCGGGCTCGCTTTCTGGGGTGTGTCGATGGAGTGTCCTGGAGCGGGTGCCGCTCAAACATCTGCGCGACGTCCATACCGATAGCGCTTGAACCAGTCCGTGGGCGCGTCGTCCATTCGCAAGAGGAATCGACGGTCTGTTTAGAAGTTTGACGTTAAAGGATGGACAGAGGCATAAACATAGTCCATCAAAAACAAACGCCTTCCGTCGCATATCGAGTCTCTGGGATTCCCGGAGCTCCCACGCTCTCAGAGCGAAAATCCCCCTTTAATCACGTGACGCATAACAAGCGATAACAAATGCCATGACTGGCTGCAGTATTTACGCATCAGGACGATTTCACGAAGCGAAAAGAAGCTTCTGCCGTTAATAGAAGCACCGAAGAAGAGCTCATTTGGTACAAAAATCCCATTTGAAAGAAATACATAGCCAGATACGCCAAGATCATGCTCGACCTAACCGCCAACGGATCGTTCTGCAAGCCACACCCATCATTTACCCCGGGGTATCTATCTTAACCTTCTCATGCCATCGTCGTATGCATCCAGCTCTAGTTTCCGCCCCGGCCGCGGCCCCGTCCGCGGCCACGCCCGCCACGACCACCCCGATCACCTCTGTCTCCGCGGTGGCCGCCGCGACTGCGGCCGGACGGTTGGTTCTGCTGCTGCTCTCTGACCATTTCGACGATTTCTTCAGGGATCCGCAGGTATTTGATCTGAGGGGTGTGTTAGCTGGGAAATATAAAGGCGGCTCAAAGCGGTACGGCGCGGCCCGGTTATACGTACGTTGTTTCCTCTGATATAGACCTCGGGCAGTTTGAAGAACCGGTCACCTTCGGGGCTGGTTTGGACGACTTCCTTCAGTATGAGGTTCATCCAGTTGTCGCAATTGGCGAGGTGGCCGTTCAATGTCTCGCCGTTCTTCAGTTCCACGAGCATCGGGTGGCCCTGGGCGGCCGTGAGGAGTCCAAGGGGCAGCTGTTTATTTTGTTAGAGCGGTTTTGGAGTAGAGTCTATTGACCGTTGGATTGGAGGACGCGGCGCACCATTCTCACTTGATCTTGGAGGGTAGAGGAGAAACGGGAGGTGATGAGCGTAGGACGTAAGACAGTGGAGATTGTGACTGAAAAGGCTTAGGATCTGCTGCGAAGCAGTTGGCGACTGAGAATAGACCAGCTGAGTAGGATTGGGAGGATCGGTGCTCCCTGGGGCTTTCAGGATGTCACTATTGACCAGCTTCGGACAGCTTCCAGCGGACGTTGATCGCCGCATGAGAGGGCACTCGGGAAAATAGTAGTTCCGAAAGAGCGGTTATCACATCACGACCATGTCCATCAAGTATGTTCAAGAACTGGGTATACTCCTTGGAAATTATACATTGATTGATTTGATAGAGTCCCATGATTCCTGTCTCTAAGAATATCCCTGGAATTGCCGCTTAAGACCTTTCGCATGGATATACTACAAAAGCTCCAAAAGTTGAGGGTCTGAGGTACAACTGCACCATCATTTGGCACACAGATGGAATAAAGTGTCATGATGTTAAAATTACACTAAGCGCAACCAATTCTAGGATCACCAAGAAACCAATTCTGTGCCTACACCTTTGGCCTCTTGGCGGCAGCAGACTCGTCCGTGTTGTCATCCTCATCATCATCCTCGACAGTGAACTTCCGCTTTGCCCGTTGGTCTCGACCAGAAGCGTCCTCTGCAGTTGTGTCTGCCTCAGCTTCACTAAGCTTGGCTTTCAAAGCCTCTTCACGCTTAACAAAGGCCTTGAGGAGAACCTCATAACCCTCTTCCACATTGCCCACTGTTTCTTCGAGCTTCTGGATGCGATCGCTCATTTCAAGCTGAATCAGCATGTCGCGAGAACGTTTGTAGAGTCGCTGTTTGACGAGCATACGCCACCAGTAGTAGCGCCGTTCATTCGGATCTTCCGACTTATGCTTCTTGATCAGCAGTCGCGTCAGAGGGGCCCCACCGGCATGTCGATTCTTGAATGGAATACGTCCCAATAAGAACATTTCCAGGATGTGGGCGAATTGGGTGGGGGCGATCTTGTAGGATGCACGGATATCATGCAGCAGCTTGGTGGGAATGAGTGCTGCCGTCGGAACGCGGCGCGGCCGCTGCTTCATGGACTGTGCATCATATGGATCAGGGTTGACGTTCACGTCGTGTTTGAGGAGCTCAGGGGTCAGGATATGGTAGTCGGCCGTGTCGCGGAGGGCATCAAAGGCTTCGTTCGGGTCTTCCACGGTCAACTCAATGATTGTGGGGTCCTTGAAGCATGCGGTATGGATAGTCGTGTACAGATGAACACCATGCCCAGAGCCTTGATGAGGTGGAAGAATCAGGAACTGGGCAATGCGCAGCCGGGAGGGAAGCTGTGCCGGTCTGATTTCGGGTGCAGGGAAGGTGTCGTTCGTGACAGCAGGCTGCTGGGAGGTGTCTCTTTGGTAAAGCCACCAGCGGTAGGTTGTGGCGTATCCGACGAAGGAGTATTGCGATGCAGAGGGAGTCGGAGGTGTCACCTTCTCGTATCTAGTTAAAATATAAGGTCAGCGTCCTGGTCAGGCTCGGCGCACATAACTGTGGGAGACAACATACACAAAGTAGATTGTCCATCTCTCAAGCGTCCATTCGGGATCATCCGTCGCTAGAGGTGTTCCAGCCTCAATAAAGAAGGACACAAAGACCTGCATGCGGTCCAAAAGGTGTCGCACCGCGGGGTCAGCGAGAGAGCCAGCCCAAATTTCGTAACTCCTGTCTGCTGTGACATAGCTGTGTACAAGTTTGCCCGGGGGCACGAAATCCTTTGCATCCTCCTCTTGCAGCGCTTTCTCGTATTCAGGTAGGGCGATGAATGCTTCTGCAGATTGCGCATCGAGTTAGATGAAGGTTTGCAACAACAAAGGGAAGTATAGCTTTGCCCACCTTCGGGAATCCATGGCTTCAGTGTCTTCAAAAGATCAACAGGGGCAGTGTCGCCTATGGTCTTGAATTTCTCGTCGTAGGAGATGTGAATATGCGGGCGAAGGTCATGAGCCGCAAAGCGCAGGCGAATAATCAATCCCTTGTATCCGAAGACCTGTTCTTCATCGCCAAAAATGGGATATGTGAATTGCGGGTGGAAACTAGAAATCGTCTTGGGCTTCTGGTCGCTGGGCTGGACAACGGTAATTTGGACAGCGTCATTGGCGTCGCAAGTCCCTGAGAATTAAACCATCCGTTAGTTGTCGAGACGTGGAGTTGGGGACTAGAGAGAAGAGTAATTACAGTCGCCTGAGCTCTCCATATTTGAGAACTGCGGAATGAGTGTCGAAACCGAATTGGTGAGAGGAGTGTGATGGATGAGATGGGAGATGTGTGATCTCACTTTTAGCCATCCAAGGCGCGTCCGGTCGGAGCCCGTTCGCGTTGCGCGGAGCTCTTCTGGGTATAACCCTTTTCGGCCTAGCGCAATTCCTGTACAACACAAGTCGAAGCATTCTAACAGAATGCAGTCTTCAGGGATCTTTATGTGAATCAGTTACAAGACGCATTATTGTCAAAACATTATGCAAACCAGGTAACCGAAAACACGGATTTACAGCTGATGATGCCAATGAATGCTGAGATCACAGGTACACGCTCAATGTTCAAGAACGCCAAATGAACGATGACTTAGACTGAGGTCAAATTGGCCATCATTTCTTCTCATTTTGCATGCTGGAGTAACACTGTTGCTTTTTGGTAGATCTTGCATGGCTATGGTCGATGCTCTTGCATCGGGACTACTGGCGGATTGCCTCGGCTGTATGAGGACAGCCAGCTATGGCGGGGAAAACATCTTGCGAGCTAGGTACGTGACGGGATACACGGCACGACGACCTATATCATCATTAGGCACCGGCCATACGATAATCGTTCTTTACTGAAGGCACTACTTGGACAGATATACCTTGTCGACTTCGGGATCACTACACTCAGAAGCTGTCAATCGGACATATCCACCATTGATCATCATGTCCGTATCTAGCCCGCAACGAATTACGCTGATAGGACTGGGGACTATCGGGATGTCCATGGCTGGCCTGCATCTCTCACGCGATAACACCATAGTGGACGTCTTCGATACGAGATCAAATTTTGAAGACTACCTCTTCAAGACCCTTCCGAACTTCCTGCCAAAGAGTTCATCATCCTCCGAAGACGCCAGTCCCGAATCGATACAATCGACGTCCGTATCTTCTCTGATCTCTTCCGGACGCTTGCACATTCACAAAACCCTGGAGACCGCCTGCGCATCCGCGACCATCGTCCAGGAGCAAGGCCCGGAGAACGTGGCCTTCAAGCAAGACATTTGGGCGCAGATCGAATCTTTCGCACCCTCTACGGCACATTTCTGGACCAGCACGTCCGGCATTGCGGCGTCCGCTCAGCAAGGCAACATGCAAGATAAGACTCGTCTGCTGGTCGTGCACCCCTTCAACCCGCCACACATCATGCCTCTTCTAGAGATCGTTCCCTCACCAAATACGGCGCCCGAGCGGGTGGAGTTTGCGCGGGAGTACTTTTCTCAGCCGGGGTCCAGACATCGCCCCGTGGTCATCCGGAAAGAGATCCCTGGGTTTGTGGGGAATAGACTCGCCTTTGCGCTGCTGCGTGAGGCATGTTACTTGGTTCAAGAAGATGTGGTGACTGCGAAGGACCTCGATACTATTCTGATGGCTAGTCTAGGCCCCAGGTGGGCGGGAAATGGAGTGTTTGAGAGCTACCAGCAAGGCGGCGGAGAGGGTGGCATTGAAGCCTTTCTGCACAAGTTGGGAGGGACGATGCAGGAGGTTTGGGACGGGCTGGGACAGGTGAATGTCCTGCGTGAGGAGGGCACGGCATGGAAGAGCAAGGTGATTGCCCAGACAAATGAGGCTTACGGGGAGTTTTCTGCGGGACAGATGCGCGAGAAGGAGGAGAGGCTCAAGGAATTCGTCCATGTACAGACCAAGGACTATGGACAAGTCGAGCCGGAAGTATAGCCTGATCTATGTGGGGTGGTCGCATGCGGTAGATGGGCTTCCATGAATCTGGGGACGGCAATTGCAAAAGGCATTTAGACTTGAGTGTTCGGAACTCCAACGGAATATTCGATGACATTTATAGTGGAAATAGATTTGAAGTCTCAGGACCAGCGTATATTATTTGATCAAGTGTGCTTTCAGCAGACGAAAGACTGGTGATAGCGATAGCTGTTGTTTCTATGCATTCGGATGTGGACACGGCTAGCCGGCTATACAGGAAAACTGTTTTTCCATTATCAAAGCAAAGGCACAACGCTTGGGTGTCACATAGCCTTGGCTTGCAACTGATCAATAAGAACTGGCAATATTCTCGAATGTCTTGAATGCGGGGAACGTCTTTTTGGCCGTATAAGCGGCCCGTTCTAACAACACTTACCTCGCTAGCCATACCCTACACAAGCGATAGCAAAAGCCATCATGTCAGAGTACCTCACCTCTCTCTTCTCTCTGGAGGGAAAATGTGCGATTGTAACGGGCGCCACCGGAGGCCTGGGTCTGGAAATGACGCTCTCGCTTGCCAAAGCAGGCGCCGAGATAGTCGCCATCACGCTGCCGAATGACGCCCGTCTTGATATCCTCCGAGAGGGAATCGATAATGCCGGCCAGAAGCTGAGCGTGTTCGAGAACGATGTAGCAGATACTACCAGTCTGCGTCATACTTTCAAGCAGATGTGGGAAAGCGGGATTACGCCGGACATTTTGTTGAACTGCGCGGGAATCAATCGACGGGGTAATGCGGAGGACCTCACTGACGAGGAAATTGATGCAGTATCTCCCACGACTTGAAACGTACAGGAACAGGGCGAGCTAATTGGTAACAGGTGTTTTCGACAAACCTCAAGGGGAGCTTCATTGCAGCTCAAGAGGTCGGGCGACGAATGCTGCAACTAAACCGGCCAGGGAAGATCATCAATGTAGCCAGCATCATCTCTTTTATCGGGGGCACCCGAATCAGCGCCTATGCTGCTACCAAGGGCGGTGTATTGCAGATGACCAAGGCCTTGAGTAACGAGTGGGCAGGCAAAGGGATTCAGGTCAATTGTATTTGTCCGGGGTCCGTCGAGAACTCAATAGATCCTTTGTTAGTGGGTGTTAACGAAAGCTCATATAGATACTGTGCCACTCCGTTGACGCTGGAATACACCAACGATAAAGCGAAGAGCGATTATGTTATCCAGGAGACTCCTACAGGGAGATGGGGACTTCCTGAAGATTTCCGGGGTGTGGTCGTGTTTTTGGCTAGTTCGGCCAGCAATTTTGTCACTGGGACGAGCATTGTGGTTGATGGAGGAACCATTGCCAAGTAAACACTGGCACCAGATGCTCTCGGATGCGTGTGTATATAAACAAGAGCGTTTCTTTCTGCCTTTCCGAAAGGGGGAAAACCTGGAGATTCTCATCATGATGACCGTTTTCCGCAACCATATCGATCTGCAGAATGAATGCGGTGACGATTTAAACTCCTGGCGCGGAGAAAATTTTCTCGTCTCTTTGCGATTGATTCCCCAAATCTCCAGCCTTTGCAAGTAATTTCCAGAAAACAACTGCTGCTACTACTCAGGGTCGATATATGCACAATCGGATTATGACGATTGATCCGTGAAAGAAGAAATCCCGATTATTGTTCCTGCGACATTCCCCTGGGCCTGGTGTGGGTCTACCCGCCGCCTCCTCAGCGTTTCCTTTCCAACTGCGGCGGATCGCAATCTGTCCAACCCACGCCACGTCCGTGGTCCTTGGCCCGCCAGACTACCTATTATTGCGCCGTTTTCTCCGTTGCTCATTTTCTCCGATTGCTCATCTCTCACCTATTTCGCTCGGTCGATTCCTCCGACCGACGTTCCGTGTACCCTGAACAGTTCTGAGGGGGTGCGTGAGCAAATTGCCTAAGTACCTTGCGGAATCGGCACCATGATCCAAAGCCTTTAAGAATTGGAGACAAGAGTATAGGGACGAGAGGCCAACCATGGAGGGACTATTCACTCTGCTCGCTCTGAGCATTGTGATGGCAATTACGTGAGTACTGTCGACACCTGCAAACTACCTGCAGGCTCATCCACTTGGTAAAACATCTTCAATCGGGCCAACTAACCGGCTTCTTTCGGTGTAGATCCTTTGTCGTCGGCTCATTACCACTTGCCTTTACGCTCTCCCCTTCTCAACTACGACTGATTTCCTCCGTTGGCATGGGAGTTTTGGTCGGAACATCCTTAGTCGTGATTATCCCAGAAGGAGTGGAGACCTTGTACAGCTCGACTTCGTCCATCTCTCGGAGGGACCTCAGTGGCCGCTCAACGAATGCCATTCATTGGCAACACCAAGGAGTCCCCGCCGTCGCAGCCACTGGAATCGATACAGCTGCAGATGAATCAGTTCTCCTAGGGGCCGGTCTCCCACCCCGGTCTGTTCCGCGGCCATCGTCGGAGGGCGTCAAAAATACCATATATGTCGCGCGGGATGAACAGTCTGCTGTCCGCAAACGTGGAGAGGAAGAGTCAAACGAGAAGAAAAAAGAGCATGAACACGAGGAGGGAAGTTCGCCTCATGCTTGGATCGGTATCGCTCTTGTCAGCGGCTTTATCCTCATGTATCTGATTGATAAACTTCCCGAGTTTGTGTCGCCCGCCAAACCGCAACGAGCGACTTATCACATTTCTCTGGACAACCTGAGTTCTGGCTTGCGGCGGGATTCGTCCCCTTCCCGTGAAGGGGGATTTTTGGATGCCAGCCATAGTTCTCGAAGCAGTCATAGTTTCGCCACCACCACCGGATTGGTCATTCACGCCGCCGCGGATGGCATTGCGCTCGGAGCATCCAGCTCTGACACAGGCCTGAGTTTCATCATCTTCCTTGCCATCATGGTGCACAAGGCACCGGCGTCTTTTGGTCTCACTTCAGTCTTGCTTAAGCAGGGCTTGTCCAGTCGTGCTGCAAGGGCTCATTTGCTGATTTTTAGCCTGGCTGCACCAGTTGGCGCCCTTGTGACTTGGCTTTTTGTTCAGATTCAGATCAGGGGTGCTAACTCCCCAGATGATGAATTAGCCACCGGATGGCGTACCGGAGTGCTTCTGTTGTTTTCTGCGGGTACTTTCTTGTAAGTTTTTCCTGGTGTTCGTGAGCAGAGAACGACAACTGACAACCCAGCAGGTATGTTGCCATGCACACCATGCAAGAGAATGGCCCAAACTCCGGCTCTCGTGAATTACCGGTCAACGGATATGGTGACCCTCGAGAGATCCCAAGCAAGTCTGATAAGTCCATGCGGGACTTGGTGGCTTCTGTTATTGGCATGATCCTGCCGTTGTTTTTGCAGATTGGACATGCTCATTAGTGTTCAATCTTAGATCGTGTGATTTCTCTTTTTATCTTTCTTGGATTATGTTCTGTTTTGTGGTCTTGTATGTGGCGTATACTCGGATGCATACCCCCACTCTAGTTAGACAGCCTGCGCGCAGTTTCAGACCTAGGAAATTTTTCGGAGATTCTGGGTGTCGTTTGATGAGTGATCGCTCGCATACGTGATGTATGGTTGGACCCAGGTACCATTGGCCATGGTTTGAGGTCATTTACGGAAATTGATTCCATCCTGAAGAGCCGCGACTTCATCATATCTAGATGTTATACACGTCACCCGCAAACAAGCGAGAGTATCTTAGCTTGGTATCAAAGGATCTTCTGATCTTCTCGCCCCAAAACTATGGGCGAGCCGCCGGGACAAACCTCCCTTGCTTACCTATATGCTTAATCTAAGTAACTCTGTATAAACGTTGTTTACAGCTGACAGACAACGACGGGCGGAAAATTTCGGAAACTTAGACAAGTTCATTGGTATTCGAGTGACGAATATGCGATCACCCTTACACTTGTTTGCCCCATACTCCGTACTGGTGACCAGTCAGTTTCAACGCTCCACTGCAAGGCGATCTCGTGCGTCTGGACATACTACTCCACAGTCCTGGTGAGATAGATACATCCCGACTACACGTGTCTATGGGTGTCCAGGGAGAGCTTCAAATAGGGGGGGAGAATGATGGGACATCGATGGCTACAAGGCGGTCTAAAAGGCCATCTGATAGTGTCTCAACATGCCTCCACATACTGTCGGAATTCACCCGAGGGAATCAGCAGCAGCATCCCAACCACGAGGCCACTGCAGTCCTTGCGTCCAAAGTACCTCCTAGGTAGTAAAGTGGAGCATTGTTCGGCTGCTCACGAATCACGGCACCTCACCTGACGGGCTTCTCCATCCACGTCCAATTGTGGAGCGGCATAGCATTATTCATCAGCTCGCCTTTCCTTTCATTGCCTACCTCGTATGGGTGCCTCCTGGTATTCACTCTCATTGCATGATCCAGACTCTCGTCTCCCCTCTTCCATCTTCGACCTTGATGTACTACCCTTTGACTTCATCATTATCACTTCTTTCTCTGCCCTGCAAACACTCACTCCCGTTCCGTCGTCTGCCTTTTCTTCCCCTACGGGCGTTATATCACCTCCTTTTCCACATCTCTCCTTTCTCTTTTACCCTCTCCTCTCCCTCTTTCTCGTTCCTTTCTTCTCCGCCCCTATTCACCCGGCTACTGTCCGGCCCTCCCGCTACCTCTCGCCCCCCCAAACCCGCCGCCGGCGGAGATCGTCTTATTCTTCTTATCTCTCGCTTTTCTTTTTTCCCCTTCCGCCCATCTTCCTTTGCTTCCACTTCGTCTCCGTCTGTCTTTACCTATAATTTTAAGATATACGTCCTTCTTCTTTCTCATATAATAGACGGTTTGATGAATGCGGTAGGGCTTCAGGGTACGTTGTCGAGGACTCTTCCAAGGTCATTTTCCTGAGGCTGGGTGGAGAAACCGTGCATGACACCATCGCCCTTCATCCCAGCCGGCTTCGCATGAACCCTCACTTAGTCTCTTCACCACCCGTCCGTCAATCTCGGAATGACGCCCCGGTCGACTTCAGATAGGATAGGGACTGCGCAGTCCCGATCAAGTACGATTCCGGCTGCCGTCTCTTCACTGTCTAGTAATCATTCGAGATCGTTGTCGTCTACTAAACCCGTCCCCTCCATACCGCCCAACCTCTTACCATCGGCCCCAGCCTCGCCTCCTACGCCTGCTCCGAGCCCTACGCCTCATCAGAGACCCCCAACATGGCAGTCGGCCGATGAGGATGAGGATACCTTCCTGTTGAATGCTCGAATACACTTCAGCTCTCTTACGAATGTCAAACGCCAGCGATTCTTGGAAGGAATCTTGGGGTTATGCGACAGCCAGCAGCTCAGCTTCGTCTCCAGCTATGTTGCCCCTCTGCTTAGAAAGGACCCGTTCCAGGTGTTTCCAAATGAGTTATGTTTAAGGGTAAGAGGGTTCTTCCATCCGCTCACCACCCTGGTCTCTGTGGCGCCGCTGACGTGTGTTTTTCTAGGTCCTTTCGTTCATCGACGACCCGAAAACACTAGCAAGAGCATCTCAGGTATCTCGGCGGTGGCGTGAACTGTTGAGTGACGATATTACATGGAAGAATCTTTGCGAGAAGCATGCCTATGCTCAGAGGAGACTTTCATGGGATGACCGGGATTTTGTCGACCCGTTCCACACCCAGTCTCACCAGCACTCACTTTCCCTCAGCTTGGGTGGTGCCCGAAGAACCTCCTTCACCGCCGCGCTGCAGTGTCGAGATGGGACCACAGGCTTGCCACGATCTTTCTCCGGCGATTGGCTTTCATCGACAAGCGCATGCTCGAAAAAGCGGCGAGCACGCCCCCGGTCCTATCGGTCTCATTTCAAACAAAAATACATGGTGGAGTCTGCATGGAACAAAGGCGGGCGATGTACCCAGCGACATATCACCCCTGACCAAGGTGTGGTCACCAGTCTACATTTGACTCCGAAATACATCGTGGTTGCCCTGGATAATGCGAAGATCCATGTGTACGATACGAATGGAGATAACCAACGGACATTACAAGGTCATGTGATGGGGGTCTGGGCCATGGTCCCGTGGGATGATATCCTTGTTAGCGGTGGTTGTGATCGCGAGGTGCGGGTATGGAACATGGCTACAGGGTAGGATGATCGCCGATCTGCAAACTTTGCAGACCGAGGGCTAACGATACTTCTTGACCAGGGCCGGAATCCATCTTCTCCGCGGGCATACATCGACTGTGCGTTGCCTGAAAATGTCCGATAAGAATACTGCTATCTCCGGGTCCAGAGATACTACCCTCCGTATATGGGATTTGACAACCGGTACCTGTAGAAACGTCCTGGCAGGGCATCAGGCGAGCGTCCGATGTCTGGCTATACATGGGGATTTGGTTGTTTCAGGAAGCTATGACACCACAGCGCGAATTTGGAGTATTTCCGAAGGACGATGCTTGCGGACTCTGTCCGGCCATTTTAGCCAGATCTACGCCATCGCGTTTGACGGGAAGCGTATCGCCACAGGCAGTCTAGACACCAGTGTTCGCATCTGGGATCCGAAGTCTGGCCAATGCCACGCAATTCTTCAGGGCCATACCTCTCTGGTTGGACAACTGCAGATGCGCGGGGATACGCTGGTGACTGGTGGTTCCGACGGTTCGGTGCGCGTTTGGTCCCTCACCAAGATGGCTCCAATCCACCGGCTAGCAGCCCACGATAACAGCGTAACCAGTCTCCAATTCGACAGTTCGCGTATCGTTAGTGGCGGCAGTGATGGCCGTGTCAAGGTATGGAGCCTACAGACCGGTCAGCTACTCCGTGAGCTATCTACGCCTGCCGAAGCCGTCTGGAGGGTTGCATTTGAAGAAGAAAAAGCTGTCATCATGGCTAGCCGATCGGGTCGCACAGTTATGGAGGTGAGTGGCTCTGTTTCCTATGCAACTCGGTACTTTGAGGCGACGCTAACTGACCCTTCCCAGGTCTGGACTTTCTCACCACCCCCAGAAGAAAGTATGGATGATAGCGTACTCGAGAGCAGCACGATGGCGTCTGAGGCCTATGTCACGCAGAGTGAATATCGGCATCGGGCTCTCTACTCCGACCCCCCTCCGTCTCTACCGTCGAACAACGACGATGACCATACCATGGCGGATGCCTAGCGCTGTCCCCTCACCTTATGATACGACTCTTAGACATGATGATCACGTTGTTTCCTTAATCTGTCATCTGCCTTGTTTTCACAGCGACGGTATCCTGCGTTAGCCTGTTGACCGTGTTCCAGCCTTCTCTTACCTGACGACTTTCCTACCGGGATGTTTCATGGGAGTGCTAGGTATTGTTTCTGCGGTTAGACGATGACCGACCCGGTATGTGATGTATTCGACTTTTGAAGATATCGCTATACGCTATGGTTATTATCCGGCTAGTAGTATCTATAGGAGTAGTCCATGAAAAGCAAAGAGAATGAATAATATGCTGAATATATATTGCCTCCTGGGAGGAAGTACTCAGGAGCAGATTCATGTCCATAATCCAATTCGCCTCGGCATCGGTTGGGGGATCATCCGACGGCGTATCAGAAAGCCGGGGTCAACCAACTAGTCCTCATTGGGTGAGTATTCTGGCGGTGACTAATCCCCTAACAGCCGTTTCTCCGTTTCCCCATCAAGCACTGTTGCAGCCGGAGTGCAACAGTTCCTACATCCGATTGTTCCTCCTCGCTGAGATCGGTCGGCTAGTACCCGGTTGTATGCAGACAGCAGACAGTCCTTTTTGATACCGCGCCGCTTTTCTTCCGCGACCAGTCCCACGACTCAACCACGCGGAGGAAGATTTAGAAAGCACGAAGAGCGGCTACTATATCCACGGTGCACAATGACCGCTCGCCAGGCCGCCGGATTCTTAGCGGAAACCTTGCAAGTCTGACAACCTTCCATTAACAGACCGTGGTTGAAAGAAATTCTCGAAAGAAAAAAAAGAAAAGAAGAAGAAGAAGAAGAAGTTTACTTATCTTTTGTAACGCGACAACTGTTTGAATCTGCATCTGTGGCCCGCAACGTTCAATAGGATGGTGTATGGCGGAAGACCGAGCACAGGCTGCTACCTCTGTCGCAAACGGAAGATCAAGGTAGGAATATCCCCAAGTCTTTCTTTCTTTTCCGGTCCTATCAATTTTACAGGGCTCAGGGACCCAATTCCCGTTCAGTTATGTCAACAAAGGCTAAGAGTATAAAATCAAGTGCGATGAAGCGCTTCCCGACTGCCGGAATTGTTTAGTATACGGTCGGCCGTGTCCGGGATATCGACCGGACACCATATTTCGCAATGAGAATCAAAAAGTGGAACAACTGATGAAGCGGGGCAATAGTGCCTCCCCCACAGGCAACAAACAGCCTAGCCCCCAGGGTGCCTCCGAGCGGTCAGGCCATCAGGAGCTGCGGCTCGCACAGTATCCGGTTGCCGATTCTACATGGGAGGAACGTGCGGTTTGCTACTTCTTTGATCAGTATACGACCGTCGACCGGCCCGACGAGTGTGTGAGCCACCTGGGCTTTCTGCCCTCTCTCTATGCGATATGTCGGGACGGGAAGCAGGATGGCTCCGCGGCTTCGTGTCTCCGTCTTGCGGTCGACGCCACGGCGCTTATGACACTGGGCAATCAGGTAAAGGCGCCGTCGCTGATTATCAAAGGCCGGAGGAGCTATGGGATGGCGCTCCGCGGCCTTCGGCGAGCGTTGGCATCACTAGAACAGGCCGTCAGAGACGAGACGTTTGCCACGATGGTCCTTTTGTCCCTTTTTGAGGACATTACCGGCGAGAGGAAGGGGCTTGTCAGTTCGCATACGGCTGGGTTCGAGATTTTGATGAAATTAAGAGGTGAAGCTCAGTTGGGAAATGCGCAAGGCAGGGATTTGTTCAGCTTTGCCTATGCTCACACGGTGCGTCTTGTCGCCTTTCTTTTTCATTTTGCCTCCCTGTGCTCCTATTGAACTCCTTCAGAAAGCTGACGCATCTCTAGCACATTGAAATCCTTGTCTTGAGGGAAATGCCGCGGCACAACACGGATTGGATTGTCGGGCGGCTGGACAGTTCCGATCCGGTAGCGCGCTTGATTCTGATGTCGTCGAAGATCAGTCAGGTCATTGTCGAGACCTCCTCGTTTCAGGGACCCCTCAACGCAGACGGGATCGCCAGGCTCTCTGCGTGGCTCGAGACCAGTCAGATCGTGGACCTCGAATTGGCTTCATGGGACCAGCGCCTCCCCGACAACTGGGTCCCTCAGGTCGTCCCCACGCAGACGGGCGAGTCCCTACTGACATATAAACAAATGGGCATTGCGGCCGTCTGGACCTACTATCGGGCAGTCCGCATTATTCTCCAACAGCTAATCCTCCAGCTCCGGGGGACGATCAGAACACTCGTCGGCGACGACGGAATGTATAACGAGGTTACGCACGAGGACATCGAAGTTGGAGTGATCCGCAAGATGATCACAGACGCCTGTCGCAGCATCCCATTCTGCTTTGGGGACATAGACGCACAGGGGAACCCGATCCCGTCGTCCTCAGAGGGAAAGCCTCGTGTTCGCGCAGTATATGGGTACTCCATGCTGTGGCCTCTGTGGTATATGTTATCGTGCGGGCTAGCGACGCCGGCACAGTCGGCCCAGCTTCGGGGGGTTCTGGCCCAGGTAGGGTCTGCGCTCGGCATCAAGCTGGCGCTCATTCTGGTCGGGGACGGCACTCCCGACTCGGCGTCTTCGGGTCTAACTTCTCACCTGATGCGGCCCGGATTTGGGCAATTTGTTTAATGGGACAGGCGTTTGATGGGCTTGTTTTGGATGGATGGCGGATATCGTGACTTAGCGGGACTGTTCTGGAACGGGTTGTATATTTGCAAGGTTCTTCAATTATGTATATGTATTCAATCTCACTCCTGTACATTAGCAGTCAATGTGGCTCTCATTGGGCTATTCATCTTGTAGAAAGAATTCGCCGTAACGAGATCTCTTGTTTGCCGATGCAACAACTGGACGGCAGAAGGCGGATGCGGTGACGTCATCTATCTTGCTGCGAACGACGAATGCTCCATCATTCAGGACGAGTTGAGCACGGCTAGGACGGACCAACCACATGCATAATGCATAAGGCCAGTGAGTTTTCCAGGCAAAGAAATGGAATCTGTTTCCTAAAATACAGGCAGGGAAGTGGAAATCGTCACCGGCACGCATGGAACACCTGGATCTCCATGCCGACTTAGCCGTTCCTGGCCATCAGACTGGGTCTGATATCAACTTGATACTGGACTAGTCCTAGTCCTAGGTACGTCAATTAGGTTCGCTGACGCCATACCGAAGGGACTGCCGGGATTAATATTAATACTGCCTTGCATTCTTTGGTCGCATGCCGCATTCTCTTCTAACCTCCTACCTACATACCCCTCGTACGCTCACTAGCACTTGTTGGCGTATTGAAGCACGATCACATTTTGCGTTAGATTATTATCGACGTTATCTAGACTTACTCCGCTTAGAATAATGATGTCCCAGGAGCGCAAGCTTCCCTTTGGGAAGATCGAGCCCAATTCGGCCAAATATTTTGCAAGCTGCACCTTGGGAGGAATTGTCGGTGGGTTCAGACTATCAACTAGGAAGATCTATCGCTAATGTTCCTCCTTGATTGAATATAGCCTGTGGTAGGTCCCAGATATGCCCTGTGCTTATACAACAGACTAACACCATCAGGACCAACTCACACGTCAGTGACGCCGCTAGATCTGGTCAAATGCCGCCGACAAGTCGACCCAAAAATCTACACCTCCAACCTGTCCGCGTGGCGCACCATCTTCTCGAAAGAAGGGCTCCGCGGCGTGTTCTTCGGTTGGTCGCCGACGTTTGTGGGCTACTCGTTGCAAGGCGCAGGCAAATACGGCTTCTACGAGTACTTCAAGTACCTGTACGGGGAGCAGCTGTTCCCCGGGGTGAACCGCACGGTGGTGTTCCTAGGGGCCAGCGCGTCGGCCGAGTTCTTCGCGGACATCGCGCTGTGTCCAATGGAGGCGATCAAGGTGCGCATGCAGACGACGCTGCCGCCGTTTGCGCACACGCTCCGCGAGGGCTGGCGCAAGATCGTCGCCCAGGAGGGCGTCGCGGGTCTCTACAAGGGATTGTATCCGCTGTGGGCGCGCCAGATCCCCTACACCATGACCAAGTTTGCTACCTTTGAGGAGACGGTCAGCGTCATCTACCGCACGCTCGGCAAGCCCAAGGAGAGCTATAACTCGCTGCAGCAGACGGCAGTTAGCTTTTCCGGTGGATATATCGCGGGTATCTTCTGTGCCATCGTCAGCCATCCTGCCGATGTGATGGTGAGCAAGCTGAATGCAGATCGGAAGGGTTAGTCTTGTCCTGTCCTGTGTTGGAGAGGGTTGAGCTGACGGGTGGTGGTAGCTGGTGAGGGTGCTATGCAGGCCGTGTCGCGGATTTACAGAAATATCGGGTTCTCCGGCCTGTGGAACGGTCTGCCAGTTCGTATCGTCATGTTGGGGACGTTGACTGGTTTCCAGTGGTTGATGTGAGTTCATCGTTGCGCTGCCATCACTACTATAGGAGGGCGTTACTGACAGTATATATAGTTACGATTCGTTCAAGGTGTTCCTCGGTCTTCCAACTACCGGTGGTCATTAGTGCTGTTTATGTAGATCCTAGATTATTAGTTATGATGTAGTATTTTTATGAAAAATACCAGTATACTATTATCATACTACTCTTGAAGTGGTCAAGGAAAATCGCATCGTTGTACAGCCAGCCGCTGACCGCCTCCGACTCAAGCGGCAGAATGATAGCCGCGATACAAATGAACCTTCCTCTTCTCCAGCTCATCCATCACTTCCCAGCCATTGTCTTGGAATTCCCGCCGTTCTCTTGGGGATTCCTCCCGATCCAGTCCGGTTCACTCTCTCCACGGACTCCTCGCTATTCTCCCTCGATCCCTCGCCACTCCCATCCACCACCGCGGAAAGGGATCAACCGCTAGATTGCGTTCGCACCACAGCGTCAACCGCACCCACCTTTGTCCAGTCCTCCAGCTCCCTTACCTCTCTACCCACTCGACTGTCTCCAAATATACCCGATAAACCAAGCGCTCCAATACCACACCCACCCTCCAAAATCACCCCCAACCCAACCACCACCCACATCCAGAGCAATCGCAAATGGAACCCTCCAAACATACCACCTCAATGCCATCCACCAACCCTCCCAGCGTGGAGATCGCCTACAAGCGCAAATGCATCGCGCTGAAGAAGCGCCTGAATGAGGTGGAGGCGGAGAACGAGCTCATGCGCGTCCGCAACCACCGCGGCCGCCAGTACATCCAGAAAATGCGCCTGGAATCGTGCATCCTGCTCGAGCGCCTGGCCAGCGTCACCGGCATGGCCGAGGAGGCCCAGGCCGGCGTACATCCCGAGCTGCACGCCCGTGCCGCCGCCATGGTGTCCAACGTCAAGGCCCTGAATGAGATCGCCGGCGAAAAGCGCCAAGCCGCCGCCGCCTACTACGAGGACGAGACGGAGGGGAGCTCCGAGGAGCAGCCGCCGACGGTACGTTTGCAGTGGCCCTTCGGTTCGATTGGATTTGGGTGAAGTCAGGCACTAACAGAGGTTGTGAAAAGCCCCAGGAACGCCCGCTCCGCGCGAAACGCTCCCGCAAATCTAACATCAACCCCGACGTCGCCGGCGCCGACGACGACCTCGCCGCGTCCGCGAGCAACGCCCCCGGTACCCCCGGCGGTGCGGCCCCGGGCTCTCTGCCTCGGTTAGCCCCCGCCCCGTCGCAGGATGAGATGACCTCGTCCTTCCGGGTCCAAGGTGATCACCCGCCCGCGAACGGGTCGAATGCCAGCGAACGCGGTAGCCAGAATCCGGAGTCTGGTTCGGGGGAGCGCGCTGCGGATGCGTCTGCGGAGCCCACTACGCCGATGGATATGGATGCCAAAGATCCAAAAGAGGAGAGTCAGGGGTGATCCTGACGCCGGCTGGTGTTGTTTTCTACTGTTTCTGTCATTGGGTTTCTGCTTTCCGGTATAATTGGGGGTATCTCTTAAGATGGGAGTTTGTTGCATGGTTATCTATCTTATGTGCTTGTCGAGGAGAGCGCACTGCTCCTCTTTCTTACCGTGACTTTTGGAAAAATAGCAAGACGGGCTGCATCCGTCTTTAGCTTCATCGTCGTGAGAAGAGCCAAATATACTTATGACTCACTTGCCATGTTAAAGCTGGCTGTGGTGCTTAAGATGCCTTCATTGAAAATAGGCCGTACTTGGGCGCGTGAATTCTTCTCGCATGGCTGTACAGCATGCGCGGCTATTATGGTACATTCAGGTTTCACTGTCAAAGTTCGATCGAAACGCATTTCCCCAACTCCATGACCGGTATTCTCCGATAGCATTGGCTCAAATCAATGATGCAAGTATGAACTCGGTGTGCAGAGGATATCGACAAGTAATGTCCAAGGCGCAGGCAGATCTATGCTTCACATACTATTCAACTCCGGCATACAGATCGACCACAATGTTGATGGCGGCGACGAGAATCTCAGCGGCGATAAGAACGATCACTAACTTAGGTCAATCCTGCTTAGTTGAGATCCCAAGAGAATGACTTACCAATCCATTCCAGGTACTCGCCGTGGCGATGAGTCAGTTGGTCTTTAAGGACGGCCAGGAGATCGGCAATGACGTCCAACCGCTCGGTGAGAAGGCTCACCCGTTGATCCATTTCAAGGTAACTCCGAACCGCCTGGTAGACCGGTTCTAGCTGTGGTTCAGCCCACATCAGTTCCGGACTGTCCAGGACTGAGCCTTGGAGATGAATATTGATCCGCAGGATAAATAGTTCGCCAATTTGCATATTGATTTGGCGACGCGTGAGGTTGACACTACCTGTTTGAGCGATTTGCGCAGGTAGAGGGGCTGTGTTTGTGATTGTTTCCGAGACGAGATCTTCGAACAGTGATGTTTTTACAGACTGAGCTAAGGCGTGGGAGATAGCCAGCTTGAGCATGTGGTTTCGGGGATCGCGAAGCGAGATGAAGTCGTTGTATATGCGAGCTTGGTACTCACGGGCATAGTAGAAGTTGAAATTCTCCACCTGGGTATCCTCCGGACTTAAAATGGAGGCTGCGAACTTGGAGATGTCGGACAAAAAGCGCGACTCTTGCGCTGGTGACATTCCCCATATAACGACCGTCCCATAGTCAAATAGGAACACCTCGGGCGTGTGGATTGTAGTGTCAAAATCGGGGGTTTGCGACTCGGAAGTGGAAATGGCACTTTCAGGCCGATGGGAAAAATCCGAAGATTGTTCTCTTGATTCGTGAAGATCGATGAGGTCTTCTCTGCGGGACTTGGTATTGTCTTCAATTTCCACCACGCTATCGGAGAACCTGCGCTCCGCAGAAGGCCGTTCAGACGGATTGCTGTTAACTGTATTTATATGATTTTCGGAGACGCTTCTCCCATTCTGCTTGTCCTCGTATTGATAATCGTACGGCGAGTAGACGCATTCATCATACAGTTTCGGGTTAGCCCCGCGAGTCTTGGAGCGAGCCTTAAGGAAGCGAATCACTCCATCGAGTCGGTAGGAATTGGCCGTGCAGTACGCCGTCACTCTTGGTACCCGGTCTCGGTCCGCTTTTCCCAACCGTGCAGCATGGCTCCGAGCTGTCGGTTCTTTGATTCGAGTGATTTGCGAGTATACGTCCGATGGAAAGTCGCCCTCGAGAGCTTCCTCAGCCGTGACAGGATCCGGAAGCAGTTTCAGTTTCTGTGCGGTTTTTGTAGTTCGTTGCGGTCCAATTTTCGGTGTGGTAGTCGTAGAAGCGATTGCCGTGCTGTAAGGAGCTCCATGACTGTTGCGACGGCGTAGTTTGCTGTTCAATGCGGATAGTCCGCTCGGGCGTTGCTGCCCGCCCTGGCCAGCAGGAAATGAAGAGGCGGTGGATTGTGTTGAACGTGACGACCCGAACGTCGGATCAGCGGACGTGGGATCATGGTAGGTGCTGACTGTCGCTAAAGGGTTGAAGGTCACTGTCCGCGGAGGACGGGTTGCTCGCGGTGACGTATTGGAGGATTGCGACCGTTGTTGGTGCTGGGGGAGTAGCGGGGTGGTCTCCGCTGTTGAAGCCATCTTGGGTTGAGGAACGGGGATGTTGGAATGAAGACAATTCCCCCATTAAAGGACGGGATTGGGATTTCGAATGGGAAACCTGCGGACGCAGGAATGAGTGGAAGGCGAAAAGGAAGTGGATGCAAACTGAAAGCTCCAAGCTTCTCTTTCCAGCACGTGCGCCCGCCTGCCAAATCCGGTTATTCCAGAACATCCGATCATGGCAGTATCAACAACTATTCTATAAGTTCAATATGACTAGGTTATATTTCTGTATACCTTATGGGTAGAAATTATTGCCATTGTTATTACCATTATCATCGAAACGAATTGAAGACACATGGAAGCATCAACCCAGAACTACCTTTTGTTGTCAATTCTATATACAAGTAACGAGACCATCAAGATTTCGGACTTGTTTCTACCCACCAAGAACAAATGCCGCTATTATAGACAAACTCTTTTGTGCGAGCCTGTCATCACATAATCTTCTACCGGCGTACAAACCCGGATGGGCCGCCGGTGGTCCTCCGTAAACCATTCACCTGCCCAGTGCTGCGAGGGCGGTTCAACCAACTCTGTTTGCTGTTCAATCCGGCTTTCGACGACTTGGGTGGCAGTGTTGTCTTCGACGCCTTGCGCGGAACATTGTCATCCAAAACTCGAATGGTGACATCACCCATGTGCACATCCTTAGCGCGCTTCTCTTTTTTGTCAAGGAACTTCAGCTTATTGGGTTTCTTCTGCAGAAAGTCCATTCCTTCCGCCGGGGGTGTAGGGGGTCTAGCCACAGGAGCGGCATTTAAGATATCATCAGGGAGGAGTGCCGGAAGAGCAGTTCGTCGAGCATCCTGGGTGATGGAACCCTGAACAGTCGCCGTGCTCTCAGATAGGTCATCAGCGAGAATCTCCTTCTTCTTGTTCGCTGCTTTCGCTTGTGCTTTGCGTAGATCATCCAGCTTTTTTCGCTTTTCTTTTTTCAACTGTTCTTCTCTGTAGGAGAGTTAGCAAGTATGATCCTGAGAATGCAAGCCAGCGTCCCGGAGAACCAACCTTTGCTTGATTTCCTCTTGTTTTTTTGCTTCTTGTCTGAGCCTAGACATCTGGGCGGAGTTGTCCACCGCTTCAGGCGCTTCATCATCGTCACTGCTGTCCTCCCCCGCATGCTCCGGCTGCTTCTCTGGCTCTTCCATAGGAATGTCTACTGGCAGCTCCGGCTCTTCGCTGTCAAATCGAAAATGCTTCTTCGCAGGGGGGGCGGCCTTCCCTCCAGCTTCGAAGTTTGCATCTTGTTCTGTATTGTGCTCGATTTGCAAAACATCTTCCTCAGGCGTTATCTCGGGGCTAGTCTTCCTCTTCTTTATGACCTGGACCTCCACAGCAGCATTGACGGCCCCAGATTTCCGCTTTCCATTCTTCTTCTCAGCACCACTGCCATTAGTCTCCGCAGCGGGACGGATAGGAGAGAAGGTCCGTCGTCGAGTAGCTGTGACCATTTTCGAATTGTCGGCGGGTGCACTCAGTGCTGAGGAATTTATCGGGGAGTTGTCGGGCTGCGTGGAGGGGGTTTCGAGTGACGATTGACGAGCGAATAAACCCTTTGCTGCTGTGACAATGTGAGAAAACATAGAGCGTCAAAAAAATCCCGATATGAATCCACCGCAACAACAAAATCGCATGGAGAAATATTGTTGCGCCCAGATTCGGCGCAAGATTTGGGAAAATCCAAGTGGGTCTATCAAATCCACTCGGTACTACGTTAATCCGAGGGCCGTTTGCCAAGTGGGGCTAGTGCCTTTAGCTGGCCTGCTTG
Organism: Aspergillus aff. floccosus IMV 01167; assembly: GCA_001931935.1. Classification (NCBI taxonomy): domain Eukaryota; kingdom Fungi; phylum Ascomycota; class Eurotiomycetes; order Eurotiales; family Aspergillaceae; genus Aspergillus; species Aspergillus aff. floccosus IMV 01167. The sequence continues at coordinate 627,267 of MSJE01000052.1, read as the reverse complement.
GTATTCAGATGCGATGATGCCAATAGCTAAGGTAGGTATATCCAGCTTGTGAAATCGAAAATAGATTGGTATAGTACATTCAAACTCACTGATATGCATGCTCGCTCAGACTGGGTGGAAAAAAACGCCTGCCGTGCCAAACCCGGTGTATGTAAATCTGTAGACCGTAGAACGCCGTCTTCCAAGAGCACTTTGAACCAACTAGGCCATCGACGCAGTTCATAGTTCCTGCGCGAGAGCTTGTGGAGTGAAAGTCCGCTCACGCAGCAGAAGCCATTTGTTGACGTTCCATGAGCTCTTCCTTGGCCGCCAGAAAGTCATCCTCCCCGATATCGCTGGCCTCGTCCCAGAATCTTCCATGCTCATCACCATCGTCACCACGGACAGTCCACATGCTTTCTCGCAGTCGCTTGTTCCGCTCCCGGTCTTCCTCTATTCTCTGCTCGATCTGTCTCTTGTCCACACGCATCCCGTTTGCTCGCGAGCCTCGCTGTGCTGTACTTTTCGAGTTTGCACTGTCCTCCGGCGCTTCCTCGCCCTCTAGGTCGAGATGTGCCGCGTGTGATTCTCGATCTTTCAGCCCAGCGTTGATCTCCGCCACCGTCTCCGCCGAGAGAATCGACTTGCTTTGCAGGCCGTTGATAACCCGTCGCACATGCTTCACGTTGGCAGCTCCTGAACCATCCGCGGGCGCGACGGCGTCGACTACTCGTAAGATATCCCGCTGGATCATGCGAACGTACGGTGGGTGGTCTTCTTTAGTTGCCATCTCGCAGAACTGTTCGATGAAATACATGATGTTGGCGCGGTTGTTCATGTTGTTCTGAGTCAGGCTTGAAGTTAGAAATCAGTTTGAAGACGAAATCGAGCATACGTACCCTTTCCAGTTGCTCCAATATACAGGAATGGAGGTCCTCATCCATGTCGCGGTATTTTAGTGCATAATGCGCGGCTTTCTGAGACGAAGTCACCGAGGCGTTGAGGTGCTGCAGCTGTGCGGTAAAACGCATCCGCACCTCAAATGGATCCGCCATCATATTGCTGCGTATTCGACCCTAGTCCAGGGTATGATGAGGCGCGATATGGCAATCAAATATGGTGGGTTCGACGGCAAAGACGACTGGTCTGGTGCTCAGGAAGGCGGTGAGGCTTGAATCTGGCAGAAAAACGGCAGCTCTTCCGCCTTTGGAGTGATTGATATGATAAGACACCAAACATTCCGATGTATGACTACGCCAAGAGCTGGTGATGGTCGACTACATGAGAGCTTAGAAAGTGCTTTCGCTTTTTGACTGATGCGTGTCGCATGCTGTGTCGGTGATGTATCGAGTGTTTGCTTCATTCCTTGAGGTCATTGCGAGATCCCCCATTCCCCGTGTATGAGCCCTAAACCTATGCTAAATTCGTCCGCACTCGTCTGGCGGGAATGCTTTAAGTCTGCAGAGCAACATGAGACCCATTTTTGGAAGACAAAGCCAACGTTAGATCTTCCACCCACGGATAAGGGTCTCGACTTTCCAAAGTTCGATACCTTTGCGCCAACCGTACCGTGACATACCCAGCTTCAGTCAGCGCATATTGCTGACCGAGGCAGACTCGCGGCCCCCCATTAAATGGAAGATACTCCCAACGTGGTCTCAGGTGTTCCCACCGCTCCGGTCGAAACTCGTCAGCGTCTGGACCGTAAAGATCCTGCCGATGATGCATGTTGTATACATCGTATATGATCATGGATCCTCGAGGCACGAAAGCAGGGGATTGGCCATCTGGACCACCGCCAACCGGTAGAACGGTGTCTTTAGTGGCGAAGCGAGCGTTGATAGGAATAACGGGGTGAACGCGGAGAGCTGAAAGTGTCAGTGGTCGTCATTATTATCGCCATCGCAGACAAAGGGAGCATCGCACATTCGTTTAGGCAGTACTTGAGGTACTTGAAGGCCCGCAGCTGGTCGTATGTTGGTGGTTGTCCATCAAGAATGGCAACTTCTGCGCGCAGAGTCTGCCAGATATGCGGGTTTCTTGCCAGCATAAAGAAGAGGTTACTCAGTAGGGAAGCAGTTGTATCCCGTCCGGCCAGCAGGATGTTCAGCAGCTCATCCCGAATCCTCCGTCTGTTGTTCGTCTGGGCAAGTAACTCTTCTAAGAATATATATCGCTTTTTCTTGCCTGGCGCATCGTCGATTTGACCCTGTAAAGCTCTTTCGATACATTCTTCGGCAAGCCGATGGCAAATCTCGTTGCACTGCTTGGCTTTGCGGTCATGGTAGAATGCCATCAAGGGACCAAGACGGTGTCTTATTCTGGCAGAGCTTTGTGCATAGTTGAAGGCAGCCGCAAACTGAATTGCCGTGTCATCTCCCGCTCTACCAGCGCGTAGTTTTCTCAAGGAATGGACGCCGTGGCCAAAAAGAAACTCGGTAGCAGAGTCAACTGTGTAACAGAAGAAAAGCTTTTGAAGGTCAACGGTATCACCGTTGTCCGGGATCAATTCAAACATCTCGTGCATTAGACTTTCGAACATTTCAAGGTTCACAATCTGCGGTTTATCGAAATTTGGACGAAGCATGGCACGAGATTTCATCCATTCGGCTCCATCTGTGGTGAAGATACCTTTCCCCAGGAGGGGACCAAATGAATTCAATCTTTTGAGTTCGTAGTCCTGGAACCGCAGTGATAGAATCGTCTTTATGTTCGACGGTTCGCATGTCGTAATAACCGTGGTTGCGAGGCGTTTGGCGCCAAAAGTATTGCCATATTTTTGAAAGCGGGTCCGTTGAAGGTCGAGAAATTGACGCTTTTTGGCATGGGTTAGAGTCTCCCAGAGAACGTCCAAACCGAAATATAAGGGCCTGCCGCGAGTGCGAACCGCATGTCCAGCTGAAGCTCTCAGTGCTAATTTTTGTTTGATGGCGAGGATGGTGAGATACAGGGCAACAAATCCAAAAAGGACCCGTAGAAGAGTAGTGGGTTCAACAGATACCAGGGCACTTATCACCATTTTAGAGGCTGAAGAATGTAGATGCAAGATCAATAGAAGGGCTGAGGGCAAAAACAACTTTTATATGCGCATAGAAATCTCCTCGCCATCCCCAAAATCTTCTCGAGGTATGCAGGCCGAAAACTCAACTAGCTTTTCGTCATATGCTGTATCAGATCTTTGATGCAACGACGTTTGTACCTAAATCTTGCAAACGCCATGACAGTATAAATTCACTGGGAACTAATTTTAAAGGAGAGTTCATGACCCTCAAATGCCTCAAAAATATATGGCTTGAGGCATTAGTCCATGCTCTATGCAATATACCCTGAGAATATCCAAGCATACTAACCTATGCTACCTGCCTCCTTACAGTGATATAAGGTTGTTATGATGTGGATCTGCATGTACAATGCAGCCTAGCAAAGTTAACAGCAACAGACCCATGGATGTGGAATCGGCCAAGCCATCAATCTAAATATACTGTACCTTGGCCAGTTCTTACCGTCAACATAACCAACAGATGCATATTACTCACCGCTGGACTCAACCTTGCATTAGCATCGATACTATCTAGCTTTTTGTCTTGACCCCGAGCTCATCGCCTGTCCCACACCAATAAGTTCCTCTAAATGGCCGGTGTAATCATCGCTGATCCTCATATCAGTACGACGGGATTGGGTTTCAGCCCTAATCTACTGCATGTACACCGTAGGCATTGCCCATGTCGGATGTGATCCTATTGCCTGGCCTTTAGGTTTTGGGTCACAGTACACATCTCATGGTGCGTATTCTTCGAGTATGAACTGGCCAAGGATACGTGAGTGATCACACTTGCCACGCATATTCCGGTCCAGCGCCGTCCGAGTTCTCCTTCAGATCACTTCTGCACTGAACTATTGAATACATCCTTTGAGGTAAGATATGTCAAGCGGTGAGCAGTGGGGGCATCTTTTGCCCCGGACACGTCAGAAGGCACATAGTACTTCATAGTGGGCGAGATTTGAGAAGCCCGAAATAAATCCGGACGTAGAGTCTTCACTATTCAAATTCCAGTTAAACAATATGCTTTTAATGATAAATGCATAAGAACGGCACGTTCAATACCACACAGACAGCATATATGTACTGCGATTAAGATGCACTTATCATCTAAGAGCAAAAGTAATGTTTCGAAAGTGTATATGGGAATTGAAAAGTCTGTCAAGCCAAAACGCCCAATCAAGTACACCACCAAGGTATCCAGTCATATCCGAGCATGTCTATGTAACACAACCACAAATAAAGGCTCACTATCGCACATATATTCGACAAGAGTCAGTCCTAATCGATCCACACTATGTGCAGTGATATAAGTTCCGCAGTAAAACTGAGCCCTGCAGCGTCAGATCAAAAAGAAGTCCGTCTCTCCATAGAGCTCGCAAGACTCGTGCGAGTATCGCTATCGAGCAAGCCAACTTCCTCGGCCGTATGTGCATGTCGGAATACATGCTCTCCAGAAGGCTCATCCTTACGGAGCTCATATCCATTAACAATAGACCAAACATCCTTCTTCGTGAGCAGTCCTTTAAGGACTCCCTTGTCAGCGAATATAACATACCGCAGGCCCAGCCTGCGAAACATGCGTAGTACAATAAGGAAACTCGTGCCGCTATTCAGGGTGATCGGGGTCTGATCCATCCAGGGTCGTAGATCGAGGGTTTCTGTAGGGTCTGCGAACGGCTGGTGGGCGAAGAACACTTGCGTTTCACCAGACAACTCACGATCAGCAGGCGAAGATGAATATTTCAGGGCAAAAGAAAGTTCGTTGCGTGAAATGTAGCCCAATAAGACGGGATTTGACGTGTCAGTGACCACAGGAAAACCACGATAGGATGTTGTTAGGAGAAGATTGCGGAGACTATCGATCGTATGGCCCACAGCGATGATAACTGTAAGGTCATCAACAGAAGTCATCACCTTGTTGGCTGGCACGTCCGGAGGTGCTGTGTCATCTCGGTCGTCAAGGAATGGATACTCGTTCAGCCGTATCCACGATTCGTAAATACCACGCTTGCCAAAGATATCCCCACACCACTTGGATAGCATCACGGCAACCATGATAGGAATGACATAGGTAAGCGCACCGGTGAGTTCGAACATAATGACAACGATTGAAACTGTCATTCTAGTGGCACCACCAAGAGCTGAAGCAGCACCTATGATGGCATAGATGCCGGGAGTGACACAGGACACATCGGGCTCACAGTTGCCGAACAGGAAGAATTTTGGGTAAGCTGTTTGCCACATCTTGAATGCTGTACCCAAGGCACGCCCGTATAAAGCTCCAATAGCGACAGAAGGCAGGATGATACCAGCAGGAACATCCAGGCCAAAGGTTGCTGAGGCAAGGAAGAAAGCTAGTACGGCCGCCACCAGCAAAAGAGCTATTGTTGCACCCGAGGCAGCTCCAGGCTTGCACAGGCCAAAAGGATCCTCTGTACCATCCCCGCACTCCGCAAAGAGGGAATGGACAAGTTCCGAGTTTTGAGAGCGCATGAAAATGTTTGGGAAATTAACCAGAGCGCTGACAAGAGCGACAATGACAACCTCCAAAACCGGTCGAGACCAACCTCGGGTTCGTCGCCATCTAGCGACTTTAAGATTCATCCGGATGAGAAATGCACCGTACAAACCTCCCATAATTCCAAGGATAAAGAATGGGATCAACTCAAAGCGATGCCAACCACGAGTATAAGTAACTTGGTATAACACAATATTCCCCGTACGAAACGGATTCAATGTATGAAGCGTCACTGCAGCAACCATGGCACAGACAAAGCTTTGCCACATGGTTTTATCCGGAAAATAATATGAGAGTTGCTGTATGCGTTAGCATATGGCACAAATGCATAGAATTTTCTAAGCAGCGTACCTCTAAACTGAACAAGACACCCCCAATAGGCGCGCCAAAGGCAACGGAAATGCCAGCGGCAGCAGCAGCAGACAACACTTCACGTTTTCGGGCTGGAAAAGACGTCAGAGTCATTCTTGTACAATGTTATACAACCGTTCCGCTTACCTTCATTATGATTCAAGCTCTCGAACGGCTTCATTATTAAGTTGGCGCAGCAACAAGCAACATGCACCAACGGTCCTTCTTTACCAAGCCATAGACCCGATGCTACAGACAAGCACTTTGCGTACGTGAGCAGACGCACACAAGGGGCGATATAATGCACTTACAAGGCCCAAAGATTTTATGGCAAGAGTCCAAGACCCCATAAAGTGCCTGATCACGAAGCCGCCAAGAACCGTCTTGATCTCCGGAATTCCGCTGTGCCTGGCAAAAATTGCATATTTCCTAACCAGAATAGTTGCACAAACAGCAAAAAGGACCTACTCAGTGCATTAGTCAAGCTCGGACGAACCAAGGGCGAGGCATGTACAGAATAGAGGATGTAGAATATATATTCAACCGTGAACCCGCCACCAGATGAAGTCACCCCGAGAGCTTTCCTCCAGGGTGTCCAGTCCAGACACTGCGAGGGGTCTCATTGGAACGAAGAGGCCATGTTAGTATGCGGATGTGAGCGCATCAAGCGATAGCAAACTCACCTTCGTGGCCCCAACAGCAAAAGCTTCGGTTCAAGTAGAATTTGCCTCCACCGGGTCCATTCTTGCAGTAGCCAGTCTTGAGGTCGCCTAGCCAATTACTTGTAATATCGATGCAAGCCGCAATGATTCCGACCAGCACGCCAGTCGTAATCAAGACCAACCATACGTTGCCAGCATCGAGAAGTCTACGGGCATGACCAGATAGACCCTGACCACTCGAATAAAGTAGACGTTTTCGCTGGCGCTCTTTGGTATACTCGAAAATCCAGTCGATCGCCGTAAGATCGTCGTAGCCAACTCGACGCCCGGGACCTTCCACATACCAATCTAGAAAACCACTTTCTTTCTGCACGTTAAAATTTCCACCATTCGCTGTTCCTCCTAGCAAAAAAGCATCTTCTGGTGCGTTGCCGTTCAGGGGGTTCGGGTGGCCGAACCGAGAGTGTCCGATGTCTGATTCGGCTGTATTCGAGAATAGATTGGATAAACTGAACTTCGACGGTTGTTTCTGTTTGCGCTTGAAGGATATTCTGGATAATCGACACCGTTATCATCTTGCAATCAAATTATCACGGATCGTTCAAAGCACTCACGGTTCTCGCAACCTTCCTGTCAAGGAGTTCCCTAGATCCGGGGAGTCCCCAGCGATCCCACGATCTTCGTACCTGTCAGTCGAAGTCCGATAATGCTCGCTAGAGGACTCGGGCGGATGGGAAGAAGGTCCGTTAGCGGACCCTGAATGCGTCGTCGACATGGCGGATCATATGCATGAGAACAACGTCGAACATCACAGGCAATCGGGCCCTTTGTCCTTGAATCGCCCAATCTGGATGGCCGCTGACAGCTGTAATTAATCGCGGAGCTGTGGCGCAACCTCCGTGCTTAAGTAAGGGCGGTGAGTCGAACAGGGTGGGGCTGCGCCACATCTAACGGCAGAAACTGGGGCTAAGAAAAAAAAAAGTGCCGCGACGGAGATGTCGATGTTCTCTTACTCGCTACAACTCTTCTGCACAGAGTTCCTCTGGAGGTAGGGATCAGGATGGAGAACAGACCTACCTATGAGAGGGCTCTCAACGAGTCCCATCTTCTGGAACAGCTTCCGAATGAGCTTGCAGAACTCATCCGCACTGCTTCCGGGACTCAGTACCTCAATGCGCTTGCGGTTGGCGCATTGCGGCCGACATGTACAGAGAGCTTTTTTTGCTTATACGAACCGATATTCGTCGATTTAGCCGCGAGATGGATTGTGTCTGATTTACATAATGACAAGATTGGCATCCTTTCCGCATTTTCACGAATCCTTCCCTTCGCGCCATATCTGCGATCATTTGCAAGCCAATATGCCGCTTCCCGGGCTGGACCTCTCTCGGCTTTGGCTACCCCCGATGAGCTATCGTCTCTCCAACTGGACGATTCAACCCTCCGGACTTTGCTCCTCGCTATATTCAGGCTTCTTTCCTACGACCTAGACGCGTTCTCCAGCACCGTATCCCCCATCCGACTTCAGACCCTCTTTCAGCACCGGAGCAGGTCTGTCCAATATCTGGCTGTACGATGTTTCGCCTTGTACATGCGTGCAGCCGATGCCGCTACAGAGAGCATGATTCAACAGAAGCTTGGTGATGATCTAATTGAGGGTGAATGGGAAGGCATCGTCATCGACTACCGCTGTCTTGGTCTGTGGGAGGAGCGCCGTTGGAACAACCTGGGGAAAACTATTCGAATTGCGAGGTCAACACGGTCAGATTCGGAAAGCATGTCTCAAGTCGAGAAATTAAGGGACTATCTTACGGCTCGAACAGCCGAAATTTGCGGTGTCCTTGTTCCCCGGCTGAACGATCCATCTTCGTTAAGTTCCCCAATCGTGAAAACGCCTACCGCCGTGGGAAACATGCGTAAAATTGCGACTTCTCTGAAGGTTTCGAAGCCTCTTTTACTTGTCGGCTTGCCGAACTCAGGAAAAACCACATTGGTGAACGATGTTGCTGCAACAATGGGCCAGTTGGAGTCCATGGTCACTTTGCATCTAAATGAACAAACCGACGCGAAGAGCCTTCTGGGAATGTATTCTACCTCCCCCACTACTGGATCCTTTGCATGGCAACCTGGCGTATTGACCAAGGCAGCAAGAGAGGGCCGCTGGATACTTATCGAAGACTTGGATCGCGCTCCGTCTGAAGTCATTGGCCTCATTCTTCCTATAATCGAACGAGGGGAATTGACGATTGCCAGCCGGAAAGAGCGGATCAAGTGTGCGGACGGATTCAGGATCATTGCAACAATGAAGTCTTCATATAACATTGCAGGCGAAGAAGTCGCTCCGAATACGACTGTTCTGGGAAGCAGATTATGGCAACGAGTGCAAATAGACTCTCTCTCGATTGATGAGATCCGAGAGGTCATTGCGCACAAGTTTCCCCTCCTGGAGTCACGGGTTCAGATCATCATGAGTGTCTATCAGCGACTGTGCTCTTCTTTCCATCAGAGCCTCGCAATGAAGAGCTCCCAAGGCCGTACACCAGGGCTTCGTGACCTGATTAAGCTATGCAGTCGGATGCATCGACGACTGCAGCGATTGGGGGCAAAGACTGGCTACGAAGCTACTCCTGAAGCCGCCAACGACGAAATATTTTTGGATTTCGTCGACATCTTTCTGAGCTATATCCCCGAGAAATCCCTTTCGGACTCTCTGGCTCTTGTGGTTGCAGAGGCACTGCAGATATCGCCGCAGCGTGCTCGATTTTGTCTCCATGAACGGACACCAGCATATTCGGACCAAGGAAACAATGTGGTACTAGGCAGAGAGGTATGCCGGAAGGTTAAAGTGCCTAGTGGTTCGATTTCGAAGCTAGCGTCCGATTCGTCACGATTTGCCTCTACTCGAGCTGCCCTGAAACTCATGGAAGAAGTCGCGGCTGCAGTGCAGATGGCGGAGCCTGTTCTACTTGTTGGAGAAACAGGTATTGGAAAGACAACCGTTATCCAGCAGCTCGCTACATTGATGAGACAGAAACTCACCGTCGTCAACCTGTCACAACAAAGCGAGAGTACTGACCTGCTAGGTGGATTTAAACCTGTCAATATTCGTACGATGGCAGTCCCTATGCTCGACGAATTCAACGCGGTGTTTGAACTCACGTTTTCCGCGAAGAAAAACCAAAAGTTCTTGTCCTCTGTCGCGAAGAGTGTATCTACTGGCAATTGGGTTCGGCTGGTAACTCTCTGGCATGAAGCTGTTCGACTCGCAGATGGCGTGTTCAAATCGAGTAATGGATCTTCCCAGGGCGGAGGAGGCGACGAACAACCCGCGAAAAAGAGGAAGCTAGATTCGCCAAAGTACCAATATTTGCGACAAAGATGGGAGAGATTTGCCTCGCAGCTGAATGACTTTGAAGCACAGGTGTCCCAAGGAGATGCCAAATTTGCATTCGCTTTTGTCCAAGGAAAAATTGTACGAGCACTTCGGAACGGTGAATGGGTTCTTCTGGACGAGGTCAACCTGGCTTCTCCAGATACGCTCGAAAACATTGCAAGCCTTCTTCATCACGGCACTGAGGGCTCTCCTTCTGTCCTGCTTTCAGAAGCAGGTGACGTGGAACGGGTGTTCGGACACCCCGACTTCCGTATCTTTGGAGCCATGAACCCAGCAACAGACGCAGGGAAGAAGGATCTCCCACCGGGTCTCCGTTCGCGTTTCACCGAGCTTTACGTCCAGTCCCCGGATAATGACCTGGATGATCTCCTAGCGTTGATCCAAAAGTACCTTGGCGATCTGACGCTAGGCGACTCCAGAATTGTGTCGGACCTGGCACACTTATACATGGAGACAAAAAAGTTCAGCAACGGGAATCAACTCACAGACGGAGCGGGACAGCGTCCTCATTTCAGCATCAGAACTTTAGTGCGCGCCCTTGTTTACGTCAATGACCACGCGCATATATATGGTTTGCGTCGTGCTATTTTCGAGGGATTCTCTATGAGTTTCTTGACGGTGCTAAGCCAGGAATCGGAGCAGCTCCTAATGCCACTCCTTGAGAAGCATATATTCACCAACGCAAAGAATGCTAGGGCTCTACTAGGACAAACTCCTCGACCACCGAATGATGGTCAAGACTATGTCCAGTTCAAGCACTATTGGATGCGGAGAGGCCACTTAGTCCCTGAGGAACAACCGCATTACATCATAACGCCGTTCATTGAGAAGAATCTAAAGAACCTGGTGCGAGCAAGCTCAACACGCAGATTCCCTGTCCTGTTGCAAGGCCCGACATCTGCAGGTAAAACTAGCATGATTGAATACCTGGCGAAGGTGTCGGGGAACAAATTCGTTCGTATCAATAATCACGAACATACGGACCTGCAGGAGTATTTGGGGTCTTACGTGTCCGGAGATGATGGTACACTTCGATACCAGGAGGGTGTTTTGGTAGAAGCCTTAAGAAACGGTTATTGGATTGTTCTGGATGAGCTTAATCTGGCACCTTCCGATGTCCTTGAGGCACTGAATCGCCTCCTGGATGATAACAGAGAGCTGTTCATACCGGAGACGCAAGAAGTGGTCCGCCCACATCCAAGCTTCATGTTGTTCGCAACGCAGAATCCAGCTGGGCTTTACGGTGGCCGAAAAGTCCTTTCCCGTGCTTTTCGCAATCGGTTCCTCGAATTACATTTCGACGACATCCCCGAGAGTGAATTGGAATTCATTCTGAAAGAGCGCTCTCAAATAGCCCCTTCGTTCTGCACCAGGATTGTCGCGGTTTACCGAAAGCTTTCGTTGCTTCGTCAGGCAAACAGGCTTTTCGAGCAGAAGAACAGTTTTGCCACCCTACGAGACTTGTTCCGATGGGCGCTGCGTCGAGCTGATGATCGTGATCAGCTAGCGATCAATGGTTTCATGCTTCTTGCAGAGCGAGTTAGAAATCCACAGGAGAGAATGGCAGTTAAGAACGTGATTGAGGAGGTTATGAAAGTCCGCATTGACGAAGATCTCATATACAGCTCTGCCGAATTAGAGAAACGTGCACCTCTTTTGCAAGAGCTTACACCTGGAATTGTTTGGACAAAGGCTATGAGAAGGCTTTTCATCCTGGTATCCGTTGCCCTGGAAAACAATGAACCAGTACTTCTCGTGGGAGAGACTGGCTGTGGCAAGACCCAACTTTGTCAAGCAGTTGCAGAGGCCTATCGAAAGCAGCTGTTGATTGTGAATGCTCATGTGAACCTGGAAACGGGTGACCTGATCGGAGCTCAGAGACCCGTGAGAAATAGAGCAGCCATCGAGGCCCAGTTGACTGACGATCTTCGGTCCGCTTTACACGGGGAGAACACAGACTCCAAGTCGCTTGAGGAGTTGAAGAGCTCGTTTGGATCACTGAGCGCGGAACAAGCACAGAAGCTGGATCTCGACTTGGTCCAGAGAATTGAGAAGAACCTTGGACGCTTGAATGCATTGTTCGAATGGTCAGATGGTAGTCTGATCACTGCCATGAAAACTGGCCAATTTTTCCTTCTCGACGAAATTTCTCTTGCCGACGATTCTGTCCTGGAAAGACTTAACAGCGTGCTGGAGCCGCATAGGTCTATACTCCTTGCAGAGAAGGGCCCTATCAATTCCATGGTCGTTGCCGACGAGGGTTTCCAGTTCCTTTCAACTATGAACCCAGGCGGTGATTATGGAAAACGCGAGCTTTCAGCTGCTCTGCGGAACCGAATGACCGAAATTTGGGCTCCTCAGCTCTCCGAGGATGACGACATCCTGCCTATTCTTCATAGAAAGATCACACTGAGCTCTGAGGAAATCTCCAGAGGGATGCTACAGTTCGCAAAGTGGTTCAAATGGACATTCCAGAGCACATCGTCTACGTCTCTCTCCATCCGTGATCTTCTCGCTTGGGTCGACTTTGTAAACAAATGCAAAACCATTGATCCATTGTTTGCGATAGTACAAGGTGCTGCTATGGTCTTCATAGACACCTTGGGGGCTAACCCAGCAGCGATGCTCGCCTCGTCACTTCACAACCTCGAAAGTAATAGAAGGCTGTGTCTCGAGAAATTACATGAAATCTTTGGAGTTGATGCAGCAGGTATCTACTTGCAGAAGGCCTCCATTGGAGCTGAGGGTGGCTCTCTGCACGTGGGACCCTTTGCCCTTTCCATGAATGTCGATTCAAACCCTGATCCAGAGTTCATCATGGACGCTCCTACTACAATTGCCAACTCTGTCCGGATTGCTCGTGGCCTGCAGTTACCGAAGCCTATCCTACTGGAGGGTAGCCCCGGTGTGGGTAAAACGACTTTGGTGACTGCTCTCGCTAGAGCCCTTGGGAAACCACTTACGCGTATCAATCTTTCCGAACAAACCGACCTCACAGACTTGTTTGGCTCGGATGTTCCTGTGGAAGGTGGCGATGTTGGTCAATTTACCTGGCGTGATGCTCCTTTCCTGCAAGCCATGCAACGCGGAGACTGGGTGCTCTTGGATGAGATGAACTTGGCGTCCCAATCTGTTCTTGAGGGTCTGAACGCTTGCTTGGATCACCGTCAAATGGTTTACGTTGCAGAACTTGACCAGACCTTCAAGCGCCATCCAGATTTCGTCTTATTCGCTGCACAGAATCCTCATCATCAGGGTGGTGGCAGGAAAGGTCTTCCAGCCTCTTTTGTCAACCGATTCACGGTGGTGTATGCCGATAGCTTCACCAACACAGATCTGAAGAAGATATGTGCAAAGCTATTCCCCGGGAGCCCTGCGCTCCAGACAGACAGGCTCGTGGACTTTGTGTCACGGTTGAATACAGCTATTTTACAGGAGCGTCGCCTAGGAGCTGTTGGTGGGCCGTGGGAAGTCAACTTACGTGATATCCAAAGATGGCTTCAACTGGCAGATCGGGGAACTTTGCAGGTTCCTGCACATAATTTCTTGGACGTTGTCATCTCTCAGAGGTTCAGAAGCCAAGAAGACCGTGACTTAGTCACCCACCTTTATCGGCAAATTTTCAGCGACGTTCCAGGTCTCAACAAAAGTTACTATCATAATCTCACGCTAGACTCTGTTCAAGTTGGCCTGGGTATCATGGAAAGAGATCTGCTAGTGCAACAGACAGCGGAGCCGGGAATGAGGATACTCCCGCAAGATCTTCCTGTTCTGGAGTCCCTTATGCTTTGTATAGAGCAGTCGTGGCCTAGTATCTTGGTAGGACCTTCCGGTTGTGGCAAAACGACACTGATCAGAAAGCTGGCTGCCTTGAATGGTGCCAACCTGGTGGAACTAGCACTCAGCGCCGACACGGATACGATGGATCTGATCGGTGGTTTCGAGCAAATGGACCACAAGCGCGATGTGTCGTCCCTTATGCAGGAGATTTCTCTGTTCCTCCGGCGTTACATCATTTCCACTCAGAAAACTATGGACGAGGATGTTCCTTTCCTACAACTGTTCGAAAAGTTGCAGTGCACAGACGCATCATTGGATGAAGTGTATTTGTCACTCTCACAGCTGTGCCGCTCCGACCCTCACGAGCCTCTTGAGAAGCTCGTTGCACGTACACAGCAGCTCCTCGAGATTACGAAACAGTCGGAGCACATGAAGGTCGGATTCGAGTGGACAGAGGGCGTTTTGACTCAAGCAGTACAACACGGACAATGGGTTGTCCTTGACAATGCAAACCTCTGCAACCCGTCTGTGCTTGACCGACTGAACTCCCTGACCGAGCCCAACGGAGCTCTAATATTGAATGAGCAACGCACTGAAGATGGTTCCGCTCGTATCGTCAGGCCGCACCCGAATTTCAGACTGTTTTTGACTATGGATTCCAGACATGGTGAATTATCGCGCGCTATGCGTAACCGTTGCATTGAAATATGCTTCCTTTCCCAAGGAACGGCTACAGTGGAGAGCGTACCTGCACCCGCGTACACATCTGAGTCCTTCTTATATCGTCTACGGCCCGTTTTCTTCTTGGATTCGGTGTCCCTTTCTGAAGGTGCTTCAAGTAGCATGTACGAAGTCGGGTTGGACCATCTCTCGATCCGGGACCTGGCTTATCTACAGCAATCCCAAAAGCTTTTGCTACCATACTTGTCCACGGTGGCGGAAGAATCTTTGTCATTGGTACTGGATCGTCATGTATCAGTCGTCCACGACGTGTCATCTCTGCAGCCTTTCGAATGCACTAAGAAGTCGGTGAAATTCGGTGCCGCTACGCTTTCAGTTCACGGGGCTTTCCAACCTCTTCATCCTCTCGTGAATGAGCCTCTCATCTCGATACTGGAGAACAAAGTATCAGTCACCACGCTCACAATTCTCGCACACATACAGGAGAGTGACCTTGACCTCCATCGCTTGAAGCAGGGATTGTTGCGAGCAGATGAATCTGGCAAGCTCCTGAAACCGAGCCAGATGTCACGTTTAGAACGATCGTTAGCGTCGACGCGGATACCTGCTTTGATGAAAGATTCAACGCAACCGGTGGGGTCTTTCCTATCCGACTGTGGACAAGCTGTATATGATATCATCATGCACATGGACAGCAGTGCCCTTCAGGCTCCTCAATTCATATCTGCGATTCGAGCTGTTCTCAATTATTGTGCAGATATTTTCCGACTCACTTCGTCTCCTGGAGTGGATGAGGGAGAGTTTCAGGTATACTTGCAGATTGGTCGGGAGCTGTGCACTTCTTTAACGGATTTGTGGAGTCCATTACAGCCATTGGCTATGGCATTGTCTCAAGCCCTTGGCCGTTTCCAGGAAAGTTGGGCCTTGAAGACGGGACTTAGTATGCAGAAACTTTGGGAATCCTGGAGACCTGCAACTCCTGCGACCCAGGAACAATTAAAGTCCATTCTGGCCCTGGAAGGTGTAGCGGCTGAATTTACGCGCATCGCCACCAAGACCCATCTTGATTTGGCCCAGCTGAGCCAGGTCCGGAACTCCTTGATCAATGCCCAGCAAATAATCCTGCAGGGAGGTGCCGATGAAGGACAGCTAGTACAGGTATGCTTACCCGCACATCGTTTTCATATCGCCATTAGAAGCTAACCCTAGAAACAGAGTCTTGGTCAGACGGTAAAGGAGTTGGAAAGTGCCGTTCAAAGATCACACTCCGCTGAGAGTCCTTACTTCGTTGAGCAATTTGAAGTGTTGTGCCAATATCACGACATAGCTTCCCTCTCACTTCCAAAAGTAGAGGGCCAGATTATCCGGTCTATCCTGCCACTTCTAGCTGGTCGATCTGCCAGACCACTGAATTCCTCCAATCTGCAAAGCCGAATCCCCGAGTTTCTCCACAGAATTTCGCTTTTCTCTGGGTCTGAGCGTTCATCACTGTCAACTTCAGCAATCAATGGAACCTTGTCTTTGGCTCTGCTTGAAAAGTTGAGATCCGTTGGTGAGACGAGTTTGGGGCAGCTGAATGCATTAGAGATGGAGAAACAAAATCTTTCCAATGTTCTGGCCTTGACGTCTCAAGAAATTTCTATGGATCAGGTGAAGCTGTTGAAGCAGGTGCTCTCAAGTATCACTCTGGACCTTGTTGATATACACAAGGAGCTCTTTGATGAACAGTCCTTCAGGCGTGTGACAACTGTCTTGAATGCAGTCGAGAGGCAAGGCTTCTACACTGGTCCAGCATCGCTTGATGTCAACATGGCCGACAGCTTACCGGCGGATCATTATTTCAGACCTTTTGCGGAAAAAGCTCTTCCCAGCCTCATTTCCTCTCTATCTGTTGAGAACGGACCTGAAAACAAGAACGACATCGGGGTCGCAATAGTCAAACTGGCTGTTATCCTGCTGCGGCTCTTCGTCCCCGACAAGCCCTTCGACCCCTCACTGAGTCTCGTGGTACAAAGAAAACGGCATTCTCAACGTGTGAAGGAGCTGACCGCGAAATCTGAAGCTCTTGTGTTCTTTGAAGTCGGTTTCACTGGTTACCCCACCAACTTGCGACATAGGATGGTCCAAAGTGAATTAGAAAATCTGGGTTCAGCACCGCCTCCATCTTCCGTTACCCGACCCCAAGATTCAGATATGGGTTTTCTGTATGGAGAATTTTCTAGCCTGGTGAAGTCAGTTCTGGACAGGCACCCAGAAGATATGCTACAGGACCCATCTTCGCCGGAATCTCAACGAGTGATTAGTCTGCTCCGTGATAACATTCGCCAACTTAGCCAACGGCTGGGAGGTAATTACAGGTCATATGATGACATTACAACCCCAGTCGTCCGGTTCCTGCAGATTCTGGATCTTGGACTTTCAATGACCTCCAGCAACTCTCAGGACTCCCGTGCATCTCGGCTACTGGACAAGATCAGCGAGTGTACACCCCTCATTGGTGGCCGCATTCATCCCCTTGTCTCGTCTGCTCATGGACAATCAGAAGCAAGCCCAAAACGAGCTATCGAAATGTGGCTTCATGAGCTGTCTTCCCTTCGGGTTGCCCAGAATGCTGATCAGAGTATTCTGTCTACCGAAGCCGCTCGCAACACGCTTCGCAGACTGTTCGAGCAATTCCATACTCTATGGAAAGCTAAGCTGCGAGAGGATCAAGAAGAAGAAGCCCAAAAATCTGAGCTCTACCACTACAAAGGGTCCTGGGAAGATAGCGAAAATGTCGACGAGAACGAGTTGCGACAACTTTTCCCCACGTATGATGAGGAGACCAATGAAGATGGCCAACAACCAAGGCGGTTTGATCCGAAGGCTATCGCTATCCGACTCGCATCCCTTCATTCCCAGCTCTTCCGGTCTGAAGATCCCGGCAGTGTCCTATCCGCTTACGTCAAAGAGTCTGCTTTGCTGCTCGGCTCCATTTGGTCGGACAGTGGGTATTCGGTGTCACACATCCATCCCAAGGAACATGTGTCTGGAATCCTCCTATTATTGGAAGATGCCGTTCGCAAGGAGAATGGCTCAGGAAATAAATACAACTTCTATACGGATTGCAACCTAGATGAAGCCAAAAAGCTTGTGTCTCTGACCCAGTCTACTCAAAATAGGTTCATCGAGATCCAGAAGTCCTGGCCTGATCACGCGGTACTTGGTGACGTTATCTTGTGCTGTGATGAGATCTACCAGTTCAAGCATACCGAGCCCGTTGCAAAATTCCTTACCAAGGTCGAGAAGCTCCATGCGCTTGTGTATGAATGGCAACTCGTTGCAAGCAGGGAATACTCCGCTGCCTCTATATATGATCAGATCACGAGTCTCATCATCGGTTGGAGACGTCTTGAATTGTCTACTTGGGCCAAACTTTTGGATCTCGAAAAACAGAGGTGTGAAGAAGAGGTGGCTTCGTGGTGGTTCGTGGCCTATGAGGCGATCATCGCAGCACCCATTCAGTTGGCTGAGTCAGGCGAATCTGGGCTCGGGGAACATATACAAGGCGTTATTGGCACATTGGAGAAGTTTTTCCAATCGACGACAATGGGTCAATTTACTGAGCGCCTGCAGCTCATCAAAAACTTCCGGTCCTTGTTGTTGCTTTACGTCAACGGACTTCCCTCACTGAGCCAATTAGCTTCCGCTCTGGACAATTTCATTCGCCATTACAAGCAATTCGAATCTCCAGTCCAAAGGTTCCTGGGCGAGAAGAGATCGCAACTCGAGAAGGACATCAAAGAACAGATCCAGTTGGCTAGTTGGAAAGACACCAATATTGTTGCCCTCAGGGAAAGTGCGCGGCGATCTCACTACAAACTGTTCAAGTTGATCCGGAAGTACCGCGAAGTTTTGTCACAGCCTGTCCAGCCTATTCTGGATCAAGACATGCCCGATGACAAGGAGGAGCTGTATCCAACAAGTGGAGGATTGATCCTGCCTTCAGTGAGCAACCCAGAAGCGCTTGCTACCTGCCAGAAAGTGCAAAGTATCTGGGTGAACCGGCCTCCGCGGTTTAGGGATCCAGATGGCACAGGTCGCAACATGATGAATATGTACATGTCGCTCTCCACCGAGTTCGATGTTTCAAACGATCTCGAAGGCTTTGTGAAGTACTTCATTGAATCGATTACCGAGTACAAATCGCAGACGCCGAAGGTCATGACTGAAGAGAACAAGGATGATGTGCAGCATCTCAAGGTTCAAAAGAAACGATTTTATGCGGATGTCCTTCGACAGCTTTTCGAAATGGGTATCAAGAGAAGTGCCAGCACCAATTTGTTGGAATCTCAAGCGACTACTACCCAAGTTCTTGCTACCAGTCCCAGTCTCGCGATTGATGGAGTGATGTCAAACATGGCTAGCAGCTCCGATCTTTATTTCCATCGTTTCCTTGACCTTCTTCCGAATGTTCGTCAAGCAGCCCTCAATTATTCCGAGGAACTGAGCAACGTGGAAGTTTCAAGGAGCTCTGGAACTGTTGAGCACCTGCTTTCAATGATTAGAAAACAGCGGGGTGTCATTTCTCCAGCTCTCACTGACTTGGGATTGTTGCAGTCGACTCTCACCAAAATCTCAAACCTCTGGTCTTCCGAACATACATCAATCTTCAAATCCCAACCAGAGTTTTCGAATGAGAGGCAAGACATAACCAGAACTGTCGCATGGCTGGCACCTATTCTAGGACTGGCGTCTAAGATCGTGGACATTCACTCAAAGTTCTCGGGTATTGACTCGTCCTCGATCTCCAACGGGTTACGATCTTGGAAGGACCGGTTTAATGGCTTGCGAGGATCCCTTTCCCACCTTCCAGAACTTCCCGCGGGAATCGTCTCCCAGCTACATAAGTCTACTTTGGATCAAGTTTCTTCATCCTTCAATCAGCTTAAGGATGAGGTCAAAGAATGGGCTGAAAGACGGCCTGATCTATCATTCGCCTTGGACCAGCTGGTTCCTTGGGCTAGTGTGGACATCAATTCAATGGAATTGGCCCATCCTGATAACAGTCTCGCAGTGGCCGATTTCGATACAGCGTTACTAGGATCCATTGACAAGATTCTTATCAGCATTCAAAAGCTCAGGGAGGTCCCATCGCTAGTGGCGTGTGAAGGTTCTCTGGCGCGAAGCGACGAGTTCTTCACTCGGGCTGTAAAGGCTATTCACCTTCCTGATATCACAGCCTCCCTTGAGTCCGTTTTGGACAAACTTCGAATTCTCGAAACTCGTCCAGACTCAGGGCTCTCTCTCGCAGTGGCCTTGGTGACAAGCTTGCTCCCTGTAATGAACAAATATCACCGAATCTGCCAGGACATTGTGGATCGCTTCTTGGTTGTGCATCGGGAGACATGCAAAACATCCTACATACTGGCGAAAACCTTCAAGCAGATTGCGTCTGAGGGTTACTGTAGCCCGGCGGAGGCTTCTACAGAAGGTGGCCAGTCTGGCGAACTAGAGAGCGGAACGGGTCTCGGCGACGGTGAAGGAGCAGAGGATATAAGCAAAGATATCGGTGATGACGAGGATCTGACCGAGCTTGCGCAGGAGCAAACGGAACAACCAAAGGACGATATGGAAAACGCCGAAGATGCTGTCAACATGGACCAGGAGGAAATGGAGGGCCAGGAAGGCGAGCGCAAAGAAGGTGACGAGAAGGACAATGACGACGATGGGTCAGAAGACGAGGAAGAGCAGGATATTGATGAAGAAGTGGGTAGTGTCGATGACCTTGATCCCTCGGCTGTTGATGAGAAAATGTGGGATGGTGGTCATGATGAACAGCAGAAAGAAACAGAGAACGAGCAAGGTAAGGGAGAGGAGCAGTCTGGAGAAAAGACCGCTGCACAGGACGCCGACAAAGCCGACAAGAAGGACGAGGCCGAGGAAGGCGAGAAAGGCGAAGACCAGGAAGACACAGAAGATGAGGAGGCCCCCGAGGACGAAGGCGAAGCGATTGGGCGAGAAGACATGGATGTCACGGATCCTCATGCGAAAGAAGAGGAGGCGCTCGACTTGCCGGATGAGATGCAACTCGACGGCGACGGCGAGGATAACGATGAGGGCGAAAGCGATGATGGTCTTGATGATGGTCTCGACGATGATTTGCCAGATGAAGGTCCCGCTCCTGAAGACGGTCAGCTACCGGAGGACGGAGGCGAGCAGGATGACGGAGCCGACCAGCCCACCGAAGACCAACAGACGGAGGACGGGTTGGAAGAGGCCACTGAGGAGCAAGAGATGCAGGAAGCCGAAGGGGAAGAGGAAGCCAACGCTCCTGGAGAAGACGAACCAGAGGAACCTGAACAAGACAATATCCTGGCCCAGCAGGACGAGACCGAACACGCCGGCGATGAAGTGGCGCCCAGTGAGGCAGTCAGCGGTGGACTCGGTGCAGATCAAGACCAGAATAAGGACAAGGGTTCATCTGGCAACGCACAGCAGGAGGATGGATCGACTGACCCGTCTGCCGACAAGAATCAGCAAACAGGTGCCGCTCAGGAAGGTGAAGAGAATGAGCGACACAGAGATGCGGGCGGTGGTGCGGACTCGAAGCCGGAAGACCCGCAGCTACAAGCGTTTAAGAAGATGGGTGATATCCTCGAACAGTGGCATCGTCGACAGAAAGAAATCCTGAATGCATCCAAGCAGGACGAGGACGAACCTGAAAAGCCTTTGCCTGAAGATACCGACATGGCCGATGCCGACTTTGAGCACCTCGCGGATCAAGACGATGTCGCAGACACGCAAGCCCTCGGTCAAGCCAGTGAAGAGCAAGCACAGGCGCTTGATCAGAACAAGGGAGTTGAATCCGATGTCAAACCTACTGAAAAGGATACTTTGCCCGATGTCTCCGAAGACCAGCAGGACCTTCCGGACAACCAGATGGAAGACGAAATGCAAGTCGATCAGCACGGTGTTCCTTCTGATGAACAAAAACCAGGCGCCCTCATTCCTGGTGGTTCCCATGCCCACGAGCGCACCACGGATGCTCAGGCTCAGCAGGAAGTGAATGAGGAGTTAGACGAAGTTGATGCGCAGCTGGCAGAGATTCATCTCTCCTCCACTCTCCCACCGCTCACACCACGGGACGAAGCCCAGCGACTCTGGTCACATTATGAATCCACTACCAACGATCTTTCGTTGTCTTTGACAGAGCAGCTTCGTCTCATTCTAGCACCAACGCAGGCCACCAAGTTGCGCGGCGATTTCCGAACCGGAAAACGGCTCAATATCAAACGCATCATTCCCTACATCGCTTCTCAATATAAGCGAGACAAGATCTGGATGAGGCGCTCCATCCCTTCTAAACGCAACTACCAGATCATGCTTGCGGTTGACGACAGCAAATCCATGCTAGAGAGCGGAAGTGGACAGTTGGCTTTTGAGACTCTAGCTTTGGTTGCTAAGAGTCTTAGCTTGCTCGAAGCAGGAGACTTGTGTGTCCTTGGGTTCGGAAACGAGGAACATGTCAGAGTTGCTCATGAGTTTGGAAAGCCTTTCTCATCGGAGGCTGGAATGCAAGCCTTCCAGCATTTCAGCTATCAGCAAACAGGCACCAATGTGCGGAAGCTGATCGCTGATTCCATTGCGTTGTTCCGAGAAGCTCGCTGGAAGCAGTCTCCTGGTGGCGGCAATGCCGATCTTTGGCAGTTGGAGCTCATCATATCGGATGGTATTTGCGAGGATCACGACACCATCCGGCGTCTCGTTCGTCAAGCTCAAGAAGAACGCATTATGATCGTTTTCATCATCGTGGATGCAGTGAAGGGAAGCTCTATCCTGGACCTTAGCCAAGCAAACTTCGAGCCCGACGGCAGTGGAGAGATGAAGTTGAAGATGAAGAGATACCTGGAAGGATTTCCATTCCCTTACTATCTTGTCGTTAGGGACGTCCGGGAGCTTCCAGCTGTTTTGGCTACGGCTTTGAAACAGTGGTTTGCGGAGGTTGTGGATGTATCGTCTTAAGAATACTGTTTTTGCATGGGTTTGGTGATAGAAAAAAAGGGATGGCTATTTGTGTTCCTCATGTATATAATTTCGAGTTAAAATATTCATAAAAGTGTGCATATACATCGGTTACATTTGTTATCGTTGATAAAGGTAATGCAAAAGCAGGCGGCATTGGGTTGCTATAATTTCCCTATCGTACATTTGTAGGTATCTATGCAGGCATTGATAATATCTACCACCCATACTTGGAGCCCGCCTCCTTTTTGTTCCTCCGTCCTGCAGCAAAACTTTCCTCTAGAGCATCGCGCTGGTTGCTCGCAGCGTGGACCAACTGTTGGAGGGTATGTTTTCCGGGGGCAATGGCACGCACAGGATTGTGCTGTGCTGCCGCGAGATCGGTCTCATGCGCCAACTCTTGGTTGGCGGCATACTCCGTGTCGGTGTTGAAATGAAGGACGCGCGACTTAGACGGATCGCCATGGCGACCAAAGAGCTGCCGTCTTTGAGCGCGCGAAAGGTTTAAGTCATCGGCAATGTTATCCAGCGTCTGCGCGGGACCCCCTGTCGATTGGGACGAGACTCCGCCCCCTTGAGGTGCTGGGTTCGGCCCAGCGGCCGGTTCCTCAGACGTGGCGGTGTATACGACAGGCTCGTATGTTGAGCTCTGCGCTTGATGGCCGGCCGCACTGCTCGTTGACGTTGAATCCTCCGTTGACAGGGAGAACAGGCTGATCTTCGGCTTTGGCGCGGGTGCGGGCGCGGGCGCTGTGGTCTGCGTTGGAGTGCGCTGGTCTTTTGGTAGCTGTGAAACCTCCGTTGTCGCGTCGCTGGGAGCAGAAGCACTCGGTGACGCCTTGGCTGGCTTCTTCTTTTTCTGCTGTGACGCGCGACCAACTGATAACGGTTTGAACATCATAGGGTTGCCCTTAAGCTTAACCTCAGCTTCTGCTTTCTTCGCGACACCCCCTGTATTGTCCTCAGATTCCTTCTCTGCGCGCAGGCTGCCCGCCATGGGTATCGCTTCGTCTTCATCCGCTGCGGCGGTAGATTCTCCAGCGTCTGCGCCCATAGCCATCTCATTTCGCATTTCTGCATCAGCCGCACGGTCAAAACCCGGCGTGGCGCCGGTCTTCAGACTGAAAGCTTTGCGCGCCGGCGCAGTCTTGTTCTTTTCGGCGGTGGCGGCAGTTCTTTTCGGGGCGGGTAGAAACGAGTTGAAACCGGAGAATGCGCCGCCGCCACCGATCTTGGGTTTCTTTCTCGCGGGTCCGTCGTCGCCATCTTGGCCGGTGGACGTCTCGGGCTTGATCTCGGGGAGGGCTACGCGGATCTTGCGAGGGTTGCTGCGGTCGACGATGGTCTTGGGCGTTTTTCCGTCGGTCGTTGCTGGCTTGGGGCCCGGTGGTTGTGGGGTGTTGGTAGTTTCTGGTTCAGCGTCAGAGGCTTCGGAGTCAGAGTAGGCGACGAGAGCCATGTTGAAGGGAGACGGAGGTGAGTAGTGCAGGTAGTGAATGAGTGGGATGGCGACGATGATGGCGAGGTTTAAGTTGGGCGGTGGATAAGGTCATCGTGTATTATTACCAGTTGGTATTGGATGGTACCGCACAGACCACCGCATGTTTTGCGCCGACTTATCAACAGCGTTGGCGGCATTAGCTGGCTCGGCATTCGATGATGCGATCTACTCCAAGGGTATATTGCCTCAAATGCCCTGTTATTGCGCAAGCCGATTGTACATCAGGAGTCCCATATTCACATAGACGGACTTAATTTCGGAAATAATACAAATACAGAGACGCAGTCGTCCCTTGGTAGACGGAGTAAGACCGCTTAACTCCGATGTCGTTTCTTACTTGTCTTATTTAATGGCAGATTCCTTTCCAGTGGACTTTACAACGGTGCTTGTGATACCTATTCCACATAGATTAAATCGCTAATTACTTTTTCTGTTGAAGCTTTTTCTCCTCGAGACATTATCACAATGCCCCCCATCAAAGACATGACAGTCCTCGTTATCGGCGGCTCCGCGGGTATCGGCTATGGAGTTGCAGAACAGTGCCTTTCAGAGGGCGCCATAGTGCACATTGCATCCTCTAATCCCTCTAGGGTCAGCGAGAGCACCAAGTCTCTGCAAGAAAAGTTTCCCGACGGCCGGGTCACAGGACACACCTGCGACCTCTCCAAGGATGACGTCGAGGCCCGGCTCGAAGGGCTTCTCGAATCCATAGGACAACTAGACCACGTTGTTTTCACTGCAGGAGACGCTCTGACTCTCGCGCCCATCGACAGCATCAGTCTCGAGACAATCCACAAAGCCGGCCACGTCCGGTTTGTCGCTCCCCTGCTACTGGCGAAACTCGCCCCGCGGTATCTCAAGACGGGCTTCACGTCCTCTTTGATCCTTACCACGGGATCGGTTTCCCAGAAGCCGATTCCTGGGTGGTCAGTTGGCGCGGCATTCGCCTCTGGGCTGCATGGGATGGTGCGCGGCCTTGCCGTGGATCTCAAGCCGCTCCGCGTCAATTTGGTCAGTCCCGGTGCGGTGAAGACTCCCCTCTGGGATGGAGTGGAAGGTGTGGACCAGTTCGATAAGTTTACCATCCTGGGGAAGATTGGGACTGTCGAGGAGGTGGCGGAGGCTTATGTATACTTGATGAAGGATACGAACGCGACAGGCAGCTGTGTGAGCACCAATGCTGGAGGAATTTTGCTGTAATTATGACTATACGCTCTCTATGTACGTATGTCTTGTGGAATGAAAGTTTAATATCTCATGACCAACGTCCGGCTTCAGAGTAAATAATAACATCACCGTAAAGTCCTCGACAATGACATCATGTTACTGCTCGATCTGATAAGATAAGAATAACCATCTGACTAATCCCTCTTTCTTTTCCTTTCACAACGCCTAGGCCACTTTACTTTTCACCATAAATACGATCCACCATGCTCTAACCCCCTACTTGAACACAAGTCCACATCTAGCTATGGACAATACCAATCCCCCTCCAGAACCCACACCCCCAAAAGACAACCCACCCGACACCCCCGCCAAACCAGACGAGTACACCCGCGCCAGCAAAGGCAAGTTCCGCTTCAAGCGCCCGTCCTCCAAGCACCGCTCGCGCTCTCACTCCACCCACGCCGACGATGACTCCCACCGCCGTCGCCACCATCACCATCACCGCCACCGCTCGAAACGCCGCAAGCACCGGCGCTCGCCGTCCCCAGACCCAACCCTCCCACCACCCCTCCCAGCCGAAGACGCCTTCCGCGAATCGCTCTTCGACGCGCTAGGCGACGACGAAGGCGCCTCATACTGGGAATCCGTCTACGGCCAGCCGATCCACACATACGCGGTGCCACACGTGCCGGGCCCGAACGGCGAGCTTGAGCAGATGTCCGACGAGGAGTATGCGGCGTACGTGCGGGCGCGTATGTGGGAGCGCACGCGCGAGGGCATGCTCGAGGCGCAGGAGCAGCTGCGGGCGGAGCGGGCGCGCCAGCGCCGTCGCGAAGAGCGCCGCGAGGAGGACGTGCGTCGACGGAGGGACTTTGACCGCGACATGGAGGCTTGTCTTGCTCGGGGGCGCGAGCGGAGACGGGTCAAGGCGTGGAAGACGATTTGGGAAGAGTACATGCAGTCGTGGGAAGAGGGGGATCAGGCTGTTGCTGCTGGTGATGGTGGGGAGGCGACGGCTGGGGCGAAGCGGTTGCGGAATTTGCTGTTTTGGCCGGTGGAGTCTGGGAAGCGGAGGGATGTTTCGCGCGACGCGGTGAGGGAGTTCATGCGGCATGCGCCGTCAGTGGTGTCGGGGGATGGGGAGGATACGGCGCAACTGTTGGCTGTGTTGAAGACGGAGCGCGTGCGGTGGCATCCGGATAAGATGCAGCAACGATATGGCGCTCTGGGCATCGATGAGGTCGTCATGCGCAGTGTCACGGAGGTCTTTCAGATTATCGATCACATGTGGAGTGAAACTCGGGAGAAACAGTCTTGATCAGAGACACTGGGCAGCGGTTTGTTTTGGCATTTGAGCGAGATACCCATTTACAATTTACACCATTCTGGCATTACTCTGCATACCAGGTTATACATTCATATCAATTTACCATCACGCTGGTGTTCGTGAAGGTCTGGATTCGTCTCAAAAGAACATGGAAGTGAAACCTGAAGATACACATGTATGACACGGCTATGCAATGACGCGAACGTTGAATATAGGCTGGCTTGAAGATAAGGCATTTTTTTTTGTTCGTTTTTGTTTTCAATGTGTTACTCTCACGTTGCTTAGAACCGCGAGTATCTCTGCTTGGTGCGGTACATGGTCCATCCGACATAGCCGCCGGCGATGGCGAGGAAGAACAGGACGGTCTTGAACAGGAACCATCCCCAGCTTCCCTCCTGCTTGCGCGGCTTAACACGACCGCGGGTGTTGCTGCTAGAGCTCGACCCGGATCCACGGTTGGAGGAGCTGCTGCCGATGCTGTAGAGGTTCTGCGACTTGACGGAGATGATATCATGGTTGTCGCTGAGTTCACCGGTCTCTGCGGAGAAGCCGAGGTACGCGACGGAGGGAATGGCAATGTTGGTTTCGGGCGCGGTCAGCGAGAAGCAGTTGGTCCACTTGTCCTCCGACTTGTACTGCAAGTCAAGAGTCAAAGACTTGTCCTGGAAGTATGTCAGGCGCGCCTTGGTGGGGATGGAGGCGCCCCGAAGGCCGCGGGCCTAGAATTGGTTAGTTGAATGGTAGTGATGGCCACAGTGAGGTGTATGCATACAGAGCATCCAGCCAGCTCGTTGGCTTTTCCATCGTGCGCCTGGTCGTATGTGGTCTGTCCGTCGCCCATCATGGCCATGACGTAGGGGAAAGAGGTTCCGGGGCGGTTGTTCTTGTAGGTGTCGAAGAAGATACCCAATCCCTCGAAGTTATCCGTCGAGCCAAAGACGGGACCCTGAGTGGCGCGTTGTTTAGTGAGCCACATGGCAAACCCATCGCCGTGCAAGTTGCCTTCGCCGTGGATTTTGAACTCGACCTCGATCTACACAGTGGTGAGAATGACGCTCGGGTGTTGGAGATTTACGGTGTGAACTGACTTCCCAGTTTGTCGCGGTCAGAGGGACACGCGAGAAGATCCATCCCTGCTGCGACGGTCGATCGGACGTAAGACGAATGTACCTGGTACAGTTCAGCAAACAGCCTCGGTATTGCTACTAGGAAGCGACACACTTATCGGCGCGGATTATTGTGTCACCACCAAAGTCAAACCAGCGGCTTTGAAAGTCGGAGTCGAGGTATGGCTATGAGTGCTTGTCAGATAGCTGGGTAAAGGACAAAGCGAGCTGCCTGCAACGGCTGCTGATGTATGAGCGGGACCCACCGAAGCAAGACTGTGAGTGCGGAGCTATGTTTGGCAGTCAATTAGCCCGAATTCTGTATATTGTCAAGTGAACATGCATACAGGAATACTCTTGATGTTATCGTCGCCCTCGTAGGCGTTCGCAGCGGGGACGCTTGCCAGGCCAGCAAGGCACAGGAGCGTGGAGAGTCGCGGGAGTATCATTGTGAGCGTAAAAAGACGTGGGAGAAAGGATTGAACAAGTCGTGACGGCGAAGATCGTAGGAGAGGTATTAAATCGAGTAAATGACAGACTACAGCGAGTAACAATCACTGGGTTCTTTCCACGGACAGGTAATGTCGATGTCACCGGGACATGAACGAGCTCCGAGTATAGGTACCTAGGTCGTAGAATCAAGCAGACCAGTCGGTGGGGAACCAGGGGTCGGGGGAAAGGTATCGGGTCAAAAATGAAAGAGTGAAGCAGAGAAAGGAAGAATGAGAGAGAAGTAAAAAGCAAGGCGTTGAAGGGAGACTGTGAGAGGTTCGTTGGACTGATCAGTTAGTGACGATGGTGGAAAAGACACGGTAGTGCATTCAGACCCATAACACTGACTAAGCATGGGACCCCAATACGATCATATAACCACTGTAGTAACCCCATGCGCTTCAGATGAAAGCAAAATATGTATAGTCTTTCTACGGAATTTAGAAGATACTGGTTTCTTACAATTCGTCTTCCCATTCTAGACCATGGTTAATACGTCTATCGCTACTTAGCTCATCGTGCCATAGCTAAGCACATACATTCCTCTTCACGACATCTTTCCCGAAACAACCTAGTGCCGCCGATGCAACTGTGGCGCATAATCAATCCACACCAGCCACACCAGGCTCAATACAGAACCTCCGAAGATCCTGCCAAACTCCATCACCATCAACTTCACGACCTCACCTCAATCACACCCGCCCAACCCCCGTCCACACCTCCAACCACCCACACAATGGCTCTCTTCGACTCCAGCTCCAGCTCCAGCGCCCAGGCCTCCTCCCCGGCCGAGGTCAAGAATGCCATCATCCGCCAGCTGCAGCAGGAGGCCGCCATGGCCAACGCCCGGAACCTGATCGGAGTATGTCTCCCTTCTTTCCCTTCGACCTGCACCCGCACTAGTCGAAGCGCAACCCGCTAATCACCCTGTACATATAGAAAGTCAACGAGCACTGCTTTGACGCCTGCGTGCCCGCCCCCGGCTCCTCCATGTCCTCGAAAGAGGAGGCCTGCTTGTCCCAGTGCATGGAGAAGTACATCTCGTTCTGGAACGCCGCGAGCCGTACGTACATTGCGCGCATCGCCAAGGAGTCCAAGAAGGCCGGCGCCCAGGACACTGTCGCTATGAACTCGCTGGCGACGGGGTCGTCTGATGCCGGCAGCTTGTAAAGGTGTTCGTCGATAGAGGAGTGGCTTGTACGATGGCGATTGATTCATAGATGGTGGCTGGGGCGTCTTTTTGTTCGCGATTCTATCCCATTTCTTTTGTTTGCGTCGATA
Source organism: Aspergillus aff. floccosus IMV 01167 (assembly GCA_001931935.1). Lineage (NCBI taxonomy): Eukaryota > Fungi > Ascomycota > Eurotiomycetes > Eurotiales > Aspergillaceae > Aspergillus > Aspergillus aff. floccosus IMV 01167. Next base: position 597,981 of record MSJE01000052.1, on the reverse strand, counting down.
AGGGGGGGGTCCCTCCAACGATACCTGTAAACTATTTCCCTGTCCAAAGGATGATTGAGCATGCATGATTCTTGAAGACGACGCTGTTCTACATGAGGGGAGAATGCAGCCAAGTGCTCAGTATCATGACCTACTATTTTTGCTATTAAGGGATTGGAAGAATATGTACATTATACAGGTGTCCAAAAATAAAATAAAAACGAATGGAAGATCACCAAAAAATTGCTCACTAGATTTGCACCTACCAGCATTGAGGTGGCTATCCATGACAACATGACCAGGCGCACAGAAATCAGGAGAGCAGAAGCGCAAGGTCCACGCCAGACATAAACAGACACCGCCAAGTACTCCAACGGCGGTTAAGTGTTGAGTCGGCCAGCGATAAGAAAACCCATCGAGGGATAAAGAAATGGACAGCAAGGTTCATATCCACTCGCTCCTGCGTCTGTAAAGCAGGAGCGGAGACCATGAGCGCATCAACTGATTCCCGTTTGTCTAGCCAGACAAAGTCCATTTCTATGGCGAGATGGTCATTCCAACATAACTCATATCATCAAGAGATCAGAAGTCTGGGAACAGGTGACCATGCCTGGGCAAATGTTAGCAAGCAAAAGAAGGGCTGGTGGACCGCCACATACATATCCTCACCGGGGAGGCCATAGGCCTCCGTCTCTTCGGGATACCGATCATACTGGCTGGCGTCACCCTGTCCGCCCCGGATGGGCGGCACATAAGGAGCATCAATATCCTTCCGCGCCAAGCGATCCCAGGTCACCTCAGCAAACCAAGGATGATTCTTGACGTCTTCCGACCCACCATGCAGGTTGCCCAGACGTTTGGTGAGATCAGCTGTGATCAATTGCGACAGAAGGTCCACGGCGTCTGGGTTGAGATAAGGAGGGTACTTTATCCGGCCGCGGAGGATGTTCTCATAGATCTTGACTGGGGAGCCACTGTCCCAGAACGGTGTGAAACCGCACAACATCTCGAAGATTAAGATGCCCAGAGACCACCTAGAACGGTTAGTGCTAGTTCGAAGCACTGTTGGCAGTAGAGCAGCTTACCAATCGACCGATTTGTTATATCCTTTGGACGAAACGACCTCCGGGGCAAGGTAGTCAGGAGTTCCGCACAGAGTCCAGGTGATGTCAGGGACTTCCTTGGCGAACCCAAAGTCAGTGATTTTCAGGTGTCCATGTCGATCGAGCAGTAGGTTCTCCGGCTTTAGGTCACGATAAATAATTTGCTGCGAATGCAGGTATTCTAGCGCGAGTGTCACTTCGGCCGCGTAGAATTTCGCAACGGGGTTAGGAAATCGCTTTATGTCAACAATCAGCGGGGCAGTTCTGCATAGGCCATCCGAGGTGCTTTCTTACCTGCGACTTTCGCAGGAGACTGAAGAGCTCGCCACCCTCGACGAAATCCATCACCATGTAGAGGTTACGCGAGTCCTGCCATGTACCCCACAAGGTGATGAGGAACGGGTGGCGGACACGGTTCAGCATTCGGCGCTCATCGTTCGTATGTTCGACCTGCTTCATCTTCACGACCTGGGCCTTTTTCAACACCTTGATCGCATAGAACCGATGGTTGTGTTTGGATTGGACGAGGTGAACTCGACCGAAGCTGCCCGTGCCTAGGGTCCGTTGGAGGGTGAAATCATCCAGTGAATACTTTCCCTTGGTGGTTCGGGTCTCGCTACGCTGCTGGGTTTGCTGTGCCCCGCCATGAGCGCCGGAGGAGGTATGTCCTGCTGCCCCCGGCTGCGGGGAGTGAATTATATTCTGAATACTGGCCACATTGGACTGGTGCGACCCTTGGTGGTGCAGACCGGGACTAGAATGGGCGGACGGGGATGCTTGCGGAACGGTAGCGGCTTGCATGGAGGCGTCGGGTTGACCTTCGGTGGTGGGGTGGGAAGCTGCAGAGGGATTGGGATGATCGGAGGCCGATTGCTGAGAGTGAGAAGCGTCCGGACCGTTGGAGGATTGGTGGGAGTGCTGTTGGGGGTGGTGGTGATGATGATGGTGGTCGGCCACGTTTGGTGACGTCTGTGTCTGGGCCGCGGTGGGTGACGAACCGGCTCCAAGCTCCTTTGAGAGGGTTTGCGAATCCTTTGTCCGCCGTTTCTTCAGGAGACCTCCGAGACTAGGCATCGAGGATGGTAGGCTCAACGAGTCTGCTCAAGACAACACCCAGACGCTGAGAGGGAGAGAGAAGAGAGAATTGAGAAGCTTAACCCCTCATCCGAATAGACGGGAGCAGCAGCCGGGGGGCGTTCTTTTTGTGGATGGTTCCGGCAGCGGATACGGCGGACCCTGTTGTGGCCAAAAAGGAAAAAAAAAGCTTTGCTTGGAGAAGGATTGATTTGGTGTGGGTTCTGACTCGGTAAAAACACCGTGGAGCGATCAGACCTTAAGAATACGTTCAAAAGAGAGGGAGAAGTCGCAGTGAAAGAAAGCAATTGGGGAGCGAGCGATTTCTTGATGGTGGTCGACAAAGAAAGCGGGGTTGGTTTCGGTATGGTCACGTCTGGTGTTGTTGCTCTCAAAGGGGGGTCATTTTGCGAGGGTTTCTGTCGTACAGTGACGGTATCGTTCTGTCGTTGTTTGTTCAGCCTTCACCTATATCACTCCAAAGGCCGTTTGTTCATCAGATCATTCAATTGCATATAAGAGGCATTCCAACATTACCACCTGTATTCCCTATAGAAAGCATGTCGAGTTCAACAAAGATCCTCCTCAGAATAGCCTCTTTTGCCAGTTCATTCATGGCCAGATCTCCTGTTTCAGCTCCGTCTCATGCTCACAATGCGCCTCTACAGAGTAACAACCACTACATCATCACCATCTTTGGTCCCCCGAGCATACAACGGAGGCCGACAAAGCCAGTTTGAGGCCCGGAGCGATGAAGTCATCACTCGGCCGTCATGACTGGCACACTCGATCTGATTCGGAATGACTTTGCGGTGACCTCATCACCCTGGTGGATCGGTGGAACGCCCCGCCTCGGAGCTTCTCCAATAATAGTTACCTAGTACTTACTAGTAGATAATACTCCGTAGGCATAACTAACTAACTGTTAGTTAGTTATGTAGGGTTAGGTAAGGTAGGTATTATCTGGCATAATTCATTCGTATCGTGAGGCACACATAGTCCAACCCAGACTCCTAATCCAGAAGATAAAAAAGACCAAATGCCTAGATCCGGTAGTGCGCCATGTTCTTCTTGATCTCATCCACGATTTCCACCGCCTCCAGCGCATTTCGAGCCTCAAAATCATATCGCTTCTGCTCCGACGCATCGTTCCCGCGCAGTACCACAACCCGAAAGTTCTTCGGGTGGCGCCGACTCACCTTGCACCCGACCACGTCGTTGAAGCTGATCGACCGCGTCTTCGTGTCTGACCCGGCCTTCCCTTCATCGCCCGGCATGATATGCATGTAGTCATTGTCGAATGTCAAGATCCGATGATTCGACGCAGTGAAGGACATCGACTGTTTGCGAAACACATGATACCGCCGGTAATATCCGCCAATGAGGTCCTGCTTCTGCGTGAGCGGGTGGAGCATGCGCGGCCCGCCCTTTTTACTCTTCTTGCTAGGTGCACCGCTGGGGTTGTCAACTAGCAGTGGCGCATTCGGAGAAGAACTACCTGGCGAACCGGTCAACGACTGAGGACCGAATCTGCGCCGAACAAGGTCCAGCTCGGTAATGTTGCCCAAAGCCTCGACTGTCCGATCCAACGGCGCGATCGTATTCGATCCCATCACTTTGAGAAGGTAATTGCCCTTGTCCAATCCCCATCGCTTGCACACCGAGTCCAGGATCTCCGCAATATAGCTATCCGTAGATGTGTTCAACGTGGTGACCTGTGTGGACGCTTCCAGGTTGATGAACCGGATCTTGAGCGTCTTCGAGACCCCTAGGCGAGGCGTAGCATGGGAGGTGGGCACCGCCGGACGGTCAGCCGGAGTCAAGGTGTTGTCGTTGAGTGCGGAGGAGAACGGCTGACCCAAGATCGGGTTGGGTCGCGGGCCCTTATTTTGTGTATTGACTGGCGGGTTTGCAGCCGTGGGCGTGGGCGCTATATCCTCCTCGGAGGCAGGAGATTGGCTAAACATGGGGAAGAGCCGCTCGTTCTCTTCGAACTCCGAATCGGACGCTTCCACAAGAGCGAATTCATCGTATTGCTTGCCTCGCATACGACCTCGCGCGCCCGCAGCCCGGTTGTTGTTCGACGTGAAATCGGTGATGGGCGACGTCCGTCCCAAGGCTGGAAAGTCGTATTCAACCTCCCCATCTTCCACCATACGGAGCGTCCACCGGTTCACCGTCAGTTTATTACGTTCAATGGATGGCGCGCGCCCTTCTTCCGAGTATTTCCACAGCGCAAGTCCAATCGCCTCAACTACAGTAACCGGTGCCGGTTGCTCTGCAAGTTTGGACTCCCGAGTAATTGGTAGATCCATCGGCTCCTCGGGGTCAGAGGAGAACGGAGCATACAATCTTATGTTGAGCGCATCCGTCAATCCCTTACCAGACAGGACTGCAAACTTCTCGACGGGATTCGTAGGCTCCTTTTTGCGCGCGTTCAGTGCTTTGGAAAGGAGGCTGACGGGTTGTATCGTGCTAATCGGCCGGGGCGGAGGAAGATCCTGCAATTCTGGCGCCGGCGTCTTAGGCTTCCTGGGCGAAACAGTCTGAGACCCTGTTCCGTTTGGTAGCTTGTGCATCAAGATCGGGGATGATGAGTCTAAGCTTCCAGTAATGCCCACACCCCCGAGCAGCGACGCCGATCCAGCAGTCGCGTCGAATTCCGACGACAAGGCCGAATCCACCGACTCCGCACCCGAGTCTTCATCCTGTTCATTCAGCTCCTCTAGATCCCGACCCCTGCGACCCTGGTGACGCGCCAATTCGATCACCTGGTCCTGATTAGAAAATTTAATCTGGGGTCTCCTAGACACTGACGATGCTAAATCGGCATCGGAAGACATGTCGCTGCTCGTGGTTGTAGTGGTGTCCCTCCGCGGACGTTCATTCACTGAGACCGCCGTCCCCAGCGAACCCGTACGATAATGACCGCCCGTCCCCGGATGCGAAGGAGACGTAACCATGACCTGCGGCCCTTCTGGACGATCTGTTGAAGACCGGATTGGTGATGAGCCTGCTCGCGTGCGTATCGGCATCTTGGTGAATTTGATCTGATCAATGGGCCTCGGCGCGCTATCACCCTCGTCGTCGCTTTCGTCGCTCAGATCACTGCTATCGTCTTCCTCGGCGTCCCTCTGTTTCTGCTGCTCTTGCTGCTGGCGCTCCCTCCGGTGTCCCCTTTTCCCACTGCGTCCGTGGTGCCGTCGTCCAATCACATCCGTACTGCTCTTGCCAGTCACCATTCCCCCTTCTTCGTCTTCGCCGTCATCGCCAAGTCCTGCTCGGGCAAGGTCGCCTCCATCTCTGAGATTATAATACTCGGATGAGACCGCAGTGGTGGTTGGGATTGGGGGCGAATGAGTGCGTCTGATGTGGGACGCTGCGCTTTGGGCGTTTGGGTTTAGGGAGGCCGAAGACCAGCCGGCGGCGCGAAATCCTGGGGTGTTGAGGACAGAGTTGTTCACGTTGATCAGCCGGTCGCCGATTCCGTCTTTGATGGTCGACAAGTAGGAAGTCCGCAACTGCCATATTGTAAAACTAGGGCCCGGTCAGTTCCAAGTGTCCATGTCCGCACGGTGGGGTTGGTGGGAGATGGAGATCCAGGTGTCTCTCGCAAACATACTCTTCATTGTGAAGGAGAGACATGATTTGAGTAATGTGAGAGAGTGTGGGAGGGTGATGCGACGATAGAGATAAGGTACGGTGGTGATATCGGGAAGAAAGGAATAAGATGTGAGGTCAAACACTGTCTGAGTTGAGCATGAGACCGGACCCTGTGGTGCACTAGGCACATGCGCGCGGGGTCGATCTGCAAAGGAGTGCGCGGAGAGAAGGACTCCTCCAAACAGGGCCAGCCTGGTAGAGAAGGAATAGAAGAAGTGCGGTAGGAATGACGAGTCTCAAACAAGCTGAGGGGGATGGAGCAGAGAGAAAGTGGAGAGAGGAGGGAAGCGGGGAGATGATCGGATTCACGGCGAATCCGAGGCGGGCCATCCTTCCGCCGATCAGCCAAGACCGCCCAGTCTACAACAGCAACTATACAGAGTAGAGAGCGAGAACATCAATATGGTCATGGAGAGAACAGATTTTGTTTAGTGTATCACCGATAGTTACTCGCTGCTATGAAGAAATGTACAGCTTCCTTTACTAAAAGTACAAACAGTTACCAGGTCATATCAATACCATACCCTGTCACAAACACAGATTGCCTATCCAGACTTCGCCTTCGATTTCCGACCCTTTTTCTTTGGCTTGTCATCGGCGAGAGCATCGTCGTCGTCCAGTTGTTTTGCTTTCTTGCCTTTTCCGCCCTTCTGGGTCTTCTTCGGCACGCGAACATACTTATCCTTCTTCAGGTCTAGCTCCTCGCTCTCGTCGTTGTCTTTAGAGTCGTCCTCCAAGACTTCCTCCTCATCCGACTCGTCGAGCGCCTCCTCAATATCAGGTTTCTCCTTCGGCATCTTCTTCGGAGCCACCACATTGCTGACCTTCATGAAAGGCATGGGGTGTGTCCGTTGGTTGTATATACGCGTGAAAGTGGCCTTCGTCTGTGATTCCAGCTTGACAGTCGATTCATCCATTGGCCCCAGGCCAAGTTCAAGTAACGCATCCCAATCTTCACGCGTAAGGAAATAGCTGTCCATGAAATCGATGACATCTTCGACGCTATCTTTGCCCTCTTCTTGCAAGCGCCGCACCAGCTTCGTCCAGATGAGGGGAAAGTACTGTTGGCGAATCTCATCCCGATTTCCAGACGAACGAAGGCGCATGTGGCCCTGTATTTCTTTAATATAACGCCCAAGTTTTCCTATAACTCGTTAGCAATATGGAACAACACAGGCCACACAAGGACTATACCTTGTTTGCTGTTCTGGCCCAGCCAAGCAGAAAACGCGGGTCGTTCCGTCATGTTTCCATATACGAAACTGGCAGGCCGCACAAAACTGAAAATCGCATGGGTGGGCATCAAGCTCCATTGCTGTTGGGTTCCGTGAATCATCCTATCGACAAGATCGCCATCACTGATGCTGGAAGCAGCATTGTCTGCAAGTTCAAGCAATCTAAGTTTCTGCTCTTTGCCTTGATAGCTGCCAGCCAATGTCGGCCTCGTCCTCAGGTAGTTTTCTTGTACCATCAGATGACTGAATTCATGATCATTGAAATAAAGTTCGACCTTGTCGTTCAGGGTAGCCTTGGAACTAGGCGAGAACATCTGGGCACTCAAGATCTTGCCAGCGATATCAAACGGCTTCAGGATCACATTCTTCTCCCAGGCCTTCGACATCTCCTTTCCTTGTTGGTAGTCGAGTGTTTTCTGGTCCAGCTTCACGGTGGAAAGCATGTTGATCACTTGCCGGATATCGGCATGTGTGCCCTCAATGAGGCTATCGAGAACCGGCGGTGGGATCTTCATTCCTTCGCGGAAGCAAATTGTGGATAGTCTGGCCCTGATCTGCTCCACAGTCGGACGTCTGAATGGTAGATCGTAAACAACTCCGTCGAAAGGCTTCATTTTTGGAAGTTTTCGCTCGTTGCAAATCATGATAAGAGGGATATGGGTTTTCTTGGCGACAGCAGCCATGGCACCCACACCACCCCTGTCTCCAGCAGACATGCCATCGACCTCATCCATGATAAGCACGAGATTTTTCTTTGTGCCCTGCACCTTTTGACCCTCCCCTGAGAAATAACCCTGGAGGGAGGTTGTGTCGAGAACGCCCAAGAGACCCGTTTCCACAAGCTTCTTGCTTCTTGTGTCGCTAGCATTGGTTTCCACAACATCATACCCTTCTAGATTGGCAACGAGATGTGCTGCTGTGGTCTTTCCGATGCCAGGAGGCCCATGGAGCATGACAGAGCGATAGAGACCCATTCCGTCTGGGCCTGCTTTCTTAAAGTTCCAACGAGCATTTTTGTGCCAGTTTCGAAGCCATGACTGGAGCTTCTCAACAATACCCTTGTTGCCACAAATCATGTTCATCGAGGTAGGTGCGTATTTCGTCGTCCACAGGCGATCATCTGTCTGTGCAGGAGCCTTTTCACCCTTACGACCGTCCAGACTATCTGTTTTCGCCTGGCGTTTTTCTTCCTTGTCCATCTCAGCTGCCATGGCTTTGACCTTTTCTTCCTCTGCCTTCTTTTTGGCCTCGAATTTGCCGGCCGCCTTACCATCGCCGCCATTTGCTGGGAGGCGTCGAATGAGTTCAAAAAGACCTTCTTCATTGATCGTCTTCAGCTTGTGGTCTTTGATCGTCCTGAGCTTCGAAGGACCCGCATCATGTCCCAGGACCACGTAACTCGTTTTGGAGCTAGGAGCGCCAACAACCCTGCCACCATATTGTTTGACGAGAGACTGTCCCTCATCGCGACCAAGAGTATCGAGAACGCCGGTGAAAACAAAAGACAGCCCTGCAAGGCAGTTCTCAGCTCCGGTCGGTAACTCAGCATGTTCACCCGTGGGTTCAGTAGACCGCGCCGCCTGAGCTGCAAAATTAAATTTACCTGGCCCATCTTTCGGCGGAGGTGTTGGGGCGCGGATCGTTGGAATGCTGTCGAAAATGTCTTGAATTTCTTTACTCTCGGGCTGGTCCTTCGGAGTCGCTTTTTGCTTCTTGGTCGAAGGGGCTGACGGAGTGCCTTTCGAACGCCCAGCGGCCTTCTTTGCAGGACTTTTAGACGCATCGTCATCTTTATCGAGTGCTTCGGATTTGCGCTTCTTAGCTGGTTGGGATGTCGCTGACTTCGAGCTTCTCGAGGATGGTTTAGGGATATCCTCCATGACGACATCGTCATCGGAGTCGAGTCTCGATGTTGGCTTTCTGCGTCCTGGCTTGCCAGAAGCTGCAGTAGCCGGCTTCACGGACAGTTCCTCCAGGTCGCTATCATCGCTATGCTCCTCCTCAACATAATCGTCATCGCCTTTTCCGGGCTTTCGGAAGTCTGCCGCAAAGATATCGTCGTCCCCACCTTTGTCATCATCTAGAACAATCGTAGGCTTCTTTGTAGTCTCTCGAGATTGGCGTTTTTTCGTTGGCGAGATGTCGTGCTTCGAGGGCTTGGAGGATTCATCTTGAGCTTGCTGCGACTCTTTCGCAGGTGCGTTGCTGGTGGCCTTAGATGGTCTTCCTCGCTTTTTGCTAGACGCGAAGTAATCTGACGTGGTCGTCTCCTCTCCCTGTGATGCAGCGGGTTTCCTGAATGTGGTCAGCGATCGCAGTAGCCATAAACACTTAGAACACAATGCATACGGCTTGCTCGCAGGCTTAGATTTGGGGCTCGGCGCTTTCGTCACCGCAACTTCCTCTTCATCATCGTCGCTGTCGTCCACTACCTTCCGGCTACCTAGAATACCGTCAGTGTTCTGGCGCAGCCAACGTGCGGAGTAGAAAGCTTACGCTTCTTGCGTGAAGATGGTTCCTAGTCATCCAAAAGAAAAACAACAGAGTCAGTTTTCTGGTATCTCAGGAACAAAACAGCCTTCATCGGGTAGCTTTGCGACTCGATGCGTACCTCTTTCTTTGCGGGTGTCTTCGCGGGCGAAGTCCCAGTACTAGAGCCTTGACTGGACTTGGCCCCGAAAAAGCTCCTAATATCGGTAGGCATGATGGTCGAGTCGATCAGAGCATGTCGCTTTCGAGCCCGAAGAATTTTATCTAGGTGATACAGAAATTGGACAAGGCAATCACACTAGGCTGCCCTCTTGAATCTGCTCACTGGCAGTCAGACACGACGCGTAGCCTAAGCTTCCGCGGACGACGTGATCTAATAGGATTACATAACCCCCACGCGCGGTGGCACGTGCATAGGCCCTTCTTCCCTTTTCGGGATATCGGAACTTGCAGGTACGCCGATACAGCCCAATCTCAATTCTTCGCCGCTGAGTCGGAAACGAGAACGGCCGACAACGAAGTCTCACCATGGGTCCGCAAATGAAGATGTTCTCGGGGCCTCAATTCGGTCTTCTCCGGCCTGCCTGTGAGAACCCATCCTCAATGAGAAAAGTTTTCCGCCGACCTTCAGCAAACTGACATTTCGATGTACGACAGGTCTATCGACGCCGTTCGCAGCCCTTCCCCTATCGCGATGCTTTTCCACCACCTCGCCGGCCCTGGACTGGCTCACGCCGAAGTTCATGGAGAAGTCCAAATCGCCCAAAGGTCGCCCGCACGTTCCGACAGGTGGTTCCTCCCGCGGTACGACCGTTGTCTGGGGTGATTATGGCTTGCGGATGAAGGACCATGACCGCCGACTCCCTGCTGCTTCGCTGAAGATCGCCGAGGAAACGATCAAGAGACGTCTACGAGGCATGAACTACACCTTGTACAAGCGGGTCAGTGCCAACATTGGTGTTTACACGAAGGGCAACGAGCAGCGTATGGGTAAGGGTAAAGGAAAATTCGATTACTGGACGGCGAAGGTCGCCGTTAGCCGCATCGTCTTCGAACTCAAGGGCGATATTCACGAGAAGATTGCGAGAGAGGCTTTCCGATTGGCTGGCCACAAACTGCCCGGTATGTTACTACTTATACGGCACGGGAACCGTCAGTCGACAGACGAGACTAATAGCGCAATTTTGATTACAGGTCTCTGGGAGTTCGTGAAGAAGGGGGATCCTCCCGTTGTCGGTCTGACAAAACTCGGCAACGGTGTGACTCTCGAAAGCCTCAAGCGACCACGCAGAAGCCCGGCTCTGGGCACGGAAAATCTGCCCACTCCCCCGAAATCATCTTCCTCCAGCCCGTCCGCCTCCCAATAGACACCATCCTCCTATTAACCCTCGCTATCATGTCATTTTGCTGCTTCGTTCTGGCGACGTTTTAGGCCCCGACACCAGATCCGGGCCCATACCCCTGTAGTCTCCTGCTCCTTGCTGCGTCGCCATCTTGGTTTTCGGGGATCAGGCCTTGTGTATACTATTATCAGCTTCTGGCTTTGTTTCTCTTTCATGTTTTCTTTCACGCCTGTGTCTATATCTTCATATACGGAGTTAAATAAAAGGAACCATGACCGACGTACCTGTGTCCCCTCGTAAAAAGGAAGAGGATCCTCCTAGCCCAACTTGCTTTGCCATTTCGGCGTCTTCGTCCCTGGATTTTGTCGATGCACTATCCGGGGTAACAGTATGCATCTCACTCTTGGTGTGCAAGCAGGTTACTAGGGCCGGATTAACCTCTTCGGCTTAACGAAGAAACCATTCCATGATTGATCAACTTACCGCCCATCTGTCCTGTCTGCTTCTCCGGTGGCTCGGTATACATTTTAATAGATTCGTACCTTGAGAGAAGAGTCAGCGCACTGTTACTAAGTGTGAGCAGAGAGGCTTACTGGGTGCTTTCACCACCCGGCTCAATGTCCATCAGCCGAGTATCCGACATCCTATCGGGATATAAAAACTGGTTTGGCGGAATATTGTTATTATCCTGGCATTGAGCTGTCAAGTTATTGGTGGCGGAAATTTCAAGAGACAGGTTCGCAAAGAACTTGTTCATATAGAGAGGCGAGGGTGTTCGATGACGTAGTCCATTAATATTAAACAAACACAGAATATATCCCGCGACCACATCTACTGTAATCCATGTCCTGAGCATTGCCTAATCATTGTTGTAGTAGGGACTACAAAAAAAAAAAAGTCCATCTACGATAATTATAACAAATCATAGACCCAGATAATATTGCGCTGCCTGAATGCAAGAAATCCTACTCAGCCGTCAACGCTACCCTATTTTATAGTACAATCATTAATCGTCGTTTATCCTATAAACTAGAAGTCCATGCCCATCAAGTAGCTACAAATGAGTTAGTGATCGATAGCACCTTGCAAGGTAGAGAACAAACCTTTCGTAAATGCGCATGAACTTGGCCACAAAAGCCTCCAGATGGAAAATGACTTTCTGCATAGAGCATTAGATCTCTTTAGTTTGTTTATGTTACGATCCGAAGATGCTTACGCTGCCTTGCTTGACCCGGTGTTCATAGAAAGCAGACCATCTAATCACTTCGGGCTTCAAGTCGTCGTCGACGCGCTGAATGAGCTTGAATGTCAAGGTCTAGAAGCAGTTAGTACGCCACAGCCCATTTTAGTACGTGGTCGCGTCACCTTGAGAATCGTAGTAGGCGGTATGCAGTGCGTCAAGAGGTCATATAGCCGCGCGCGGCACTGTAGCAGTCTGGCTGGAGATCTCTCTGCTAGAATCTCCTGGGCCATCATTTGGATAACAACCTCCCAGTCGGGGGGTGGGATTGGTGTGTTATCGGTCACTTTCTCACTGGTAGACAATTCTGTTAGTGTCTTGAGGCGAGACCGACAGATCTTGACCTACTTCTGCGCGTAAATCGCTTCAAACATAAGTAGTGCACGCCGGAGGTTTCGGCCACTCTCCTGGGCAATCTTCTTGTTCAGCCCTGGTGCTACATTCCACCCTTCTCGTTGGCCGGCGTTGCTGAGGACATTGCAGATCTCATCCTCTGTGGGTGCGGCAACCCTGACCAGCAGGGTTCGGGAGCGGATAGGGGCGATGATGTTGGAGGTGCTATTGGCCAGGAGGATCAATCGGAGGTTAGGACTGTATTTCTCCATGGTCCGTCTCAGCGCGGCTTGGGCATCACGAGTGAGATGGTCGGCCTCGTTGATCACGACAACCTTGAACCGCTGCTTTGCCGCAAGGTCAACCTGCTGGGTTTGTGCAATTTCCTTCAGAAGCTCCTGAACAACAACGCGATCGTAGTTTCCGACGTCCGACGGCGTGATCTCAAGATGGTAGACAGAGGATACAATGTTGAACTCAAGCTTCCGGTTACTCGTTGTCTGGAAGACTCTCGCATCGATCTTGATTTTCTCGACTCCGGGGCCATAAAGTTCCTTCAGGGTCGCGACTGTGCGCGTCTTCTTGCCCGCACCAGAGGGTCCGTACATGAGTAAATGAGGGAAGTCTCCACTTTGTGCCTGGTCATTTGAGAAGCCGTCAGAATGGCTCCCAGCAGATATTGGTGAAAAGCGTCCTTACCAATGACCGAAGTCTTTCGGAGAGCTCATGGTGATATGAGAGCGCATCAAGTGAGCGCGGGCGTAACTTGTCCACTAGCAAAGCCATCTTTATCGATGTTCTAGCTGTAGAGATGGCTTTTTCCTGGAATTGAGAGCTTCTGGAGAGGTATCAGCGAAAGTTCGGAATAACTGCGACGGAGCGAGACGCGTCGTGACACGCGAGCTTAATTGGTGGTCCGTGCACTATGGCGCTGACTGTGCACATGGCGAGGGATACGCTCAATTCGGCAACCTGCTGTACCTCTTGAGATTACTCCAAAGAGAAGTTAAAAGAGACAGCTGATAGACATGGGTTGAATTACTTCTAGAATAATGCGGGAATTTCATGAGAACTGGGTCCAATGTAGCACACAAGGACATATAACGCTATGTACATGAGGTACCCCGAGCCATATAGTACAAAAAATCGCCTCAACGCCAATGTCTATTCCATATGATACATGAGTGGTGTTTTTTTTTGGAGCAGGGAAAATATGCTTCCACAGTAAAACAAGGTTTCCTGTATTTTGGGGACCCGTGCCCTACACGAAATCCGATCAGCGCGTCAGCCTTGAAGAAGGGTGCTCTGGCTGCAGATTTATTCCAGGCCGCCTGGCCCAGAAAGAGGCCCAAGCACATCTGAAAAGAGCGCATGGAGGGGCAGTAGCAGCAAAGTCCAATCACGTTATCAAGATGCTATAGGCTTAAGGACGCCATTGTCGTCATATCGTGCTTCTGCAGGGAATTAGCAACATGCCAATATTTCAATAACGGAAGATAACCACGTACTGAAGAAGGTATATGATAGCGTGATCGTGTCGATTCCTTTCATCGCAGGATCCTTAGCAAAGTCAGGGTCGATGAAGAAGAAAACCGGCATATCAACCGATTCCCCAGCATTCAATTTCTGCTCTTCGAAGCAGAAGCACTGGATCTTGCTAAAGTAGGGAGCTACCTGGCCGGGCGTCACACTGTATGTCGCAACTCCGATGATATCCGCCGGGCCCTTATTCGTCGCAGTGTAGAAAGCCAGCGCAGTCTCTCCCGGCAGCACTCGCACCTCTCTCTGTTGTGGAGTGAATTTCCACGGCAGAACGTCCGACACAGAGCCATTGAATGTGATCCGAAGCCGACGAGAGTCTGTGACGGGAGTCACTCGCGAGGAAGTATCGTTATCGCCTCCGCGGTGGGTGAGGACGGGCTGACCGTTCCAGCCGGTCTGCTGACAGATCTATATGAACAAGACCGAGTCAGATTTGTTCGGAAAATAGAGCTCATTTTTCTGGGACCTGTCCTTACCATCTTATACAGAGGGACTGAGCCATATGCGAGGGCGACAGTTCCTAAAATAAGACTTGCTGTATAGTACCTATTCTGCATTAGAAGTGATTACTATTTGTTGAACGAGAATCATACATCGTGGATGCATTGCGCTTTTGCGACTGGGGCGTATTAAACGGCGCGGAAGCGTTTTGTCGCAGGCATGAATTGCGAGTGAAGTATCGTTTCCCCATATCCGGACATCTTGATTGCATACGTGCGGCAGACCGACATGCGGTCCCAGATGACGGGACTCGGCCCCACGAAAAGGCTAGGCGACTGAACATGGTTATATCGGTGCTGTTTGAACCGGGGTTATGCGGAGTTGTGGGTTACCACCGCTCCGAGAGGAAGGATTTCTGGCACGTGATCTAATCCTGGCATCAATTCTTATCGATAAGAAACATACGACATCTATGGAGTTTTTGGGGCGCACTATGCATGTTTACCTTACGCTCAAAACTATTTGCAAAGAGCATAGGTGCTGGGGTAACGATTAATATTAGGCCCCAATCTGGGTTATCAAAACTGCGAAACAGACGACGACCAAATCCAGTTAAAATACATACGAACGATGATGCAGAAGTGAACGCTGCCAAAGCATCACGGCAAAAGCCTCAAGGACTAATAACACACTAATAGAATAATACAGAGATCTTGACTATTTCAAGACACTCGCTCCAATCCGACCAAAGACGCCTCGTACCATGCTTGGGCGTTCCTGAAGGCAGGTAAACAAAATGGCGGCACTCATAGCGAAGGTGATTCGTTCGCGGTATTGGTACTAGAGGACACAAGAGACGTTAGAGACGGTCAAATAGATCTAGACCACAGGATGTCACCCATACCTTCTTATCATAATACCTGGGTAGTACTGTGGCGGCAGCACGGGGTGCCACGAATAGCGCAACCTCTTGTCGCTTCCGTGCGCTTTCGACAAGTATGCTCCACCCACACATGAAACACCCTGCACCGACACAGAGCCCAGAGTCCCACATCAGAGGAGTAACGGTCTCTTTATCAAAGACTTTGGGACCAATGCGTGTCCGTGAAAGACAGACGCCATAGTAGAAGAGGCTAACGAACGAAGCGAGGAAGGCGGATGTCCGCGACGCATCCGACATGGCACGGCGAAGGGATGCTAGTGATTTCATTCCGCGCAAGCGGAAGGCAATCTGGAGGGGTATATAGGTTGCACAGGCGAAAATGAACGTCTTGGCAAAGCGGAACGCAGCATGTTTCTCACAGTTGGGGCCGCAGCCCATGTGTACCATCTCGCATGGGATGGGAACGGTTTGTTTGGGATCTCCCCACTTCGAAGGCCAGCCGTAATCCTTGCACATGGACTGGAGCAGCGGGGCCTGGCCGGTATCTTTCCCATAGACAAACGTTCCCCTCCTTGCACGACGAAGCGCCTCGATTAAACGGTTGTCGACCTTCGCTACCTCTCCAATCCACTTCTCGTAGGACCTGGGGAGTCTCTCAGGAAGGTAAAACCATGCCCACATCACGATTGCTGCGCTAGCAGCAAATACTCCAGCATCTGCAATCTTGGGAGCAACAGATTCTGCTTTCGTCCAACTGCCGCGAGATTTCCGCCATCCTCGCCATCGTGCCCACAAAATGCAGGCGATCAAGTCCACAGCACGGGTCAGGGTGAACAGCGTGAGATCCATCGTGCTACCGGCAAGCCGAGGCGGCTCGTGGGTTGTCGCAGTGCTGTCATGTTGGTCGACTGCGGCGGTATGCTCCGAATTACTATGTGAACCAGAATGAACTCCCTGCGTCCTGATGGGCTTCCGGTTCAGGAGCGCAAAACTGACATATGCAGAGGTGAAGGCTGCAAGGAGACGGACCAATCGCACAAACCCCCCAGATTTCCAGACACCTGACTTCAGGCCAAGCCTGGTAGCTAGGGACACACAGAATCGAAGAATTAAAACCGGGATGACCGTGGAACCGCCGACGGTAGCGGCACAGAACGTTGGAAAACTGTCCAGACGGATTGCCGCTGTCAATGCACGCAACAACTACCAAAGCAGAGTTAGCGCGAGGGAACAGTTTCGATATAAAGAATATAGCCCAAAAGGGAAGGTGGACGAAGCGTCAGATTCAAAGGTTGTGTTACCTCATCACGTCTTTGCACAGGGTGCAAGTCACCCCTGCAGATACGCCGGACTGATGATATAACCTTGGGGGTGGTCGAGGACAGATATCCGATCGCATAAGCCCGCAGGATACTGCAAGAAGAGCAACACAATGAGTAACTTCTCGGCGGTGATGCACGGCGGATTGTGTGACAGGGACAGGATCTTCGATCGTGGAAACCAAACGTGCATGGATAGCCATCTGGCACTTACGGTTTTAGTATCTGGACCTGGCTCTGTTGCCTGCGGGCCAAGTCGATAGAATTCATGATGTTGGTGGTCCCGTCAACTCATGACCTTCCTGCTCCAACAGGGGTGTTCCACCAATACGACCCCGTCTGGATTTGCGTTAAGAGATCCTTCTCCAGCGCTGCGGAGTCTGAAAACTTGGTTAAATTACTATACCGAGACCGTCCGTTGTGACCGATCTCAGCTACGGAGAGCTAATAGGGCACATCGCTCTCAGGGCAGAAGAAGATCTAAAGTCAAAGAAAGACAGCAAGAATAGCAATGATCCCAAGTGCTGTTCCATGGGATTACAACTTCGGGATTAGAATGCAGTAACGGTTCGTGTGATCGGCCGTGGGACGGTGCAACACAACCGACCTCGGTCCTGGAAAACACGGGGGAAGCGTTCGTGCAGGGTGGTTCAGGGGCAAGAGGCTAAACGGTAAGGGGACGATCCTCGTCTGTCACCGACTTGGGGTACTTAATAATTGGAATGCCTGCCAGTCGTCCGTGGAAAGGGAGTTGTGGAAGACTCCAGTTTGGGGCCACTCGGGGTGGGGCCTGGGAGAGACCGCAAAAAAGGCAAATAGATTAACAGCTGAAGGCGACGCCACCAGATTGGCAGTGAGATGAGAGGTACATTGGCGATCCAAACGGACGAAAATCACTAGTGAGAGTCTTCTTCTGCTGTTCGAGATGCGCTGGAGGAGAAAAGGAGTCGCGATGATGCAGCATGAAGGGTTAGGTTTAGACCCGCGGTCGGAAGGGGATTTTGGGCCGAGATTGGCCGTACCGAAATCTTACCGCGAGACGGAGACGAACCGAAAAGGGTAGGCAGTGCGAGTGGTGTGTTGGTATTTTTTGGTAATGCTGTTACGTCACGCGACCTGGAGATTTCCCATTTGCATGTGAAAGACCCGACTCTTCCTCTCCTCCACCACCATCTCCGATCATCATCTCCAGATTTCGTCGTCATTTGTTTCTGTCGCCGTCATTTCCGTTGGTTTCAGTGCGGGGGATTGTCTTGCTATTCTTATTTACTCTCTACCCCGTGTTTCTGTCCTCGCAGTCCTGTTTATCTTGCTACTTTCTTCCGACGAAACAACAAACATACCTCATCTCCATACAAATCAGTCATCACTATTTGTCCCACCGCTCGTTCGGGTTCCCAGCATTTTACTCTGCTCTTGGGCCATCAGCCTCTGTTGCGACGCTGAAATTTCTTCTTACCCGCCAATATCTTGCGGAGAGAGGCATGTCCAACCTGTTGTGATCAGTACTGCACTCGACCACCGAGTAGCAACCTACACGACTGTCGCCATATCTATAACTATCTGACACCGCCGCCTTTCTTCTCCCCTCGCCTCTCCATGACAACCCTCATCATGAATATGCAGAGTAGTGATACTCGAAATGGGCGGGACAGCCCGGCCCCCGGCCCTTTTGGCTGTACGTATCTTGAATATTCAACGTCTCGCACTCTCTAACGTTGACCCAGATTCTTTCCTCTCTCCTATGGATACCCCTTACGAGCCCGCACCGCAACCGCCTCCAGGACCGGCTCTGCTTGATGATAACGAATCAAATATGCTTGACAACTTCTTCACAACAATAAACTCAAATCCCTTTTCTACCGAATTCTGGTTGCCTGAACAGCACAATAAACCACTTAGTTCTACTTCACTTCCATGGTCTGATGAACTTCCTCCTACTTTCGAGGGTTCCACGACTTCACTTTCCCAGCCATCGATCCCCAGCCACAAAGCCGGTATGGGATACCCACCTCATAATACAGGCACACATCCAGACATATTTGCTCCCATGTTTTACCAGAACGGGATGCATGGCTCCGATATCAACTCGTCATTTGGCCAACCTCCGTTTTCGGCCTTCTCACATATGGACATTCATGGCCCTACTGGCCCAGACACTCGCCCGCAAGCTTCTTCATCGTCCCAGCCACCGGATGCGTCTCCACAAGCACGTCTCCCCGTCGCTTATCACACGCCGGAGATGATGTTTGACGTGCGACAACCTTTAGCCCCCGAACAGCAAGCCACCGCTAAAGCGCGCCCGCTTCACTGGGGTTCTGATGTCAGCTTCATGGATCAAGGTTACGTGGCCCCACCCGATCAACCGAATGAAGAGGACCGGACGAAGGAGCTTCTTGGAAACTTAGAATGCCTTGAGCCCCAGAGTAGTGCTGCCAACACACGCGCACCTAGTCCTGAGCGGATGACGGGTGCACACCATTCCACATGGACAGAATCGAATCCTAGTGATCTGCGGAGGGATTACAGAGACGGGGCGGAAGACTTATCCCAGCCAAAGAAACGGCAGAAAATCTTGGTCAAGGAAGAAGAAGACGATTCAGATGGGGACAGTTCCAGGCCAAGGTCACGGCGATCTCGCGGCTCGAGCTATAACAAGTCCAGGCGCTTGTCCAATGACGGAATTCGGAAGTCGAGGATGTCACAGGGGCCAAAGCCTGCACGTGAGAACTTGACGGAGGAACAAAAGAGGAATAACCATATCCTATCCGAGCAGAAGCGACGAAATCTCATCCGACAGGGCTTCGAGGATCTTTGCTCACTTGTTCCTGGCCTAAAGGGTGGCGGCTTCAGCAAAAGTGCCATGCTTACACAAGCGGCGGACTGGTTGGAAGAACTGTTACGTGGCAATGAGGTTCTGAAGGCGCAGCTATCTGAACTCAAAACCGTGAATGGATTGGTGATGCCACGGTGACAGGCCCTCTGTCGCACTTTTTATGAGACCACGACCGCTCTATTTCACGTCACTCTGGAGGTCACAAAAATACCAAGGGATTTTGCTTGTTGTTTTGAGTTGCACAAATTAGCGACTGTGTGTATGCACAATGCATGGAAGGGGGCAGGTGTTGCATTCGTCTTTGGGGCGCTGTTGATCCTTGTTCAAGCCTGTTGCTTGGGGATGGGCTCAGTTAGTTCATTCAGATGTCGGACAAAACATTTTATACCCTATAATGCCCTTGCTGGTCGAGGCAGGGCACGTTTCAGTCTTGTACAAACAAGCAATGATGGACCAACATAATAATAGCACCCAAATATTAGATTTGGGGCTTCTCATCCTTTTCATGACTATGTCTTGCATCAATAGTAGTGGAAGTCGGAGAATGACCGTTATGTATATACGCATCCTAAAGTAGTTTAGCGCAAATTCAATTGCATGTGACAGTCGGCATTATTGGCAATCCTGAATTCAATCCTGGACAAAACAACAATATCAACCGTCATTGCCAGTCAACTGAGGGTCATTGTTGACGACCCAACTCCACAAAGCATCCGGATATATTTCATCGCTTCACTTGATACCCCGAATTTGCTCCAATGCCTCCTAAACGAAAGCGCTCGAACGATGCGGATGATCAGGACCGCGACGCGCGAAGCAAGCGCTTCGCGTACCTGAAGCCCCAAGTCCGCCAAATATCAGAACGAACTATCAAGTCGAAATGGACAACACTTCCCGAACCTATTCAAGATAAGATCCGCGACATGTTTAGAGCTCTCGAACGTCCTGTGATCGTACGGCAGCACACTGAGCGCAAGCGCATCGAGGCTCAGGC
The DNA here is from genome assembly GCA_001931935.1 of Aspergillus aff. floccosus IMV 01167. Taxonomy (NCBI): domain Eukaryota; kingdom Fungi; phylum Ascomycota; class Eurotiomycetes; order Eurotiales; family Aspergillaceae; genus Aspergillus; species Aspergillus aff. floccosus IMV 01167. The sequence continues at coordinate 577,506 of MSJE01000052.1, read as the reverse complement.
CGCTGTCCAGGCCGTTGTGAAAAAGTGTGTAACTGGAACATCAAATCAACCCAAGTTTACTACAAAAAATATTTGAGCTCACTTTTATTCAGTCTCGGCAAAAGGCTCCCTAGGATGCCATTCCCGCCGATCACGAAGGACTCGGCTTTCGAGTACGAAGCGGCGCTCAAGGAGCATGTGTGTACACTTTTTGTATGATACTTTGACCGATGCTGATCCAATTACTAGCGTGCTCTCGAAACGAGCTTAGCCACAGTGACAGACAGCATAGACCTTCTGAAAGCTGAAATTGAAAAGGAAGAAGCTATGCTTGCAAAGGAAACAAAGCAGTTGCATGAGATGGAGAAGAATGCGAAGAGAGCGGAGGCCGAAAGGAAGAGGCAGCTGAAAAATGTATACTATCTGATTCCTCTGCTGGATGCGGCAAGGTGGTGCTAACTTTCGTCAGGAACATCCCGTGCTCCGGCGTCTCAATGAGGCTCCCAACAACACAGATCAGGAACAGGCTCACCTCAATGTTTCCATTGACAAGGATTACCAGACAACGTTTGACGAGGTACGGATTTCCTATGTTCACCAGTGCGTTTTAGGCTAACGTGATATAGCTGGAGAATGATCCTGACGTTCTCGTTCTACTGAAGCAGCTGAATGGCCATCTTCGATCGATGCAAAACAACACCGCGCCGCTTACTGGATTGAAAGATGCGATTACACGGTCTGATGCGGCTCTGAGTCTGGCCTTCCTTTCTGGAGATTGAGCTGGTCTTTCATCCAACCCATCAACTACATCCTGAAGGGCGTTCCTCGGTCACGTCCTCACAGTGAACGACGTGACCTCCTCGAAATGGTCAACAGCTTGTCCGAAGAGCCGGACTTCAAGCTTCTGCACATGTGGCCAACTCACGTGTTGGGTATACCCTACTTTGCTTGTCCCAACATGGCCGCTTTTGAGTTTATCCCCTGAACTGCATCGCTTTGATAATGTCCACTTGAACACCCATTATGCACCTTTTTTACAACGGGACCTTTGACATCAGAGGACGGATATACATGCATGGCAGTGGGCATAAAGCTTCGTGGAATCTGGGATCATCTGTACATGGATTTCCGCGGAAGTCATATCGGGCGGCTTTTGAAAACCTCTACCTCGCAGCCACCTCCAAAGACAGCCACTATCAATGTGCCTAGTAGGCTGATCGCCGTATTTGAATGAGCATATGCAGCGCCATTAAACGTGGTAGCATCCTTTCCCATTGCAGATAGGGTCATTAGCTATATGAAGCTCGAAACTTCATGGATAACACCGCCAATTGGGATAAGAAGTTGACCTTCGGAAACCTTAGTCTGATATTCATCCCACTCCATGACTGGTAGCTGCCTCAGAGGCGGCCCCCAATCAAGCGACTGGCTATTGATGTTTAGTTTCTTCAATACTTGCTGCAGACGATTTTTTGTCAATCTCCTTTTGCCTAAACTGTTTCAAACTGTACGCGATCCCAAGCCATTCGTAGAGCGCGATAACTATTTTGCCAGATCTAGCTGGCGCCATTCAACCACGTTGTGTTTATCCCATCCTCTGTGGTTAGAATGACACGACCGGAGCTATCATTGGTAAGTGATTTCACAGGAGTTGATAGGAACAGGTTCTCAGACGGAAAGCAGGATTTCACACCATTGATATAACTTTTTGCACCATTCTTGAGGCTGAGCCATTCGGGACGAGCGGAAATGGTATTCAACAGGTGATGATTCCACGTGTACTTGTTGTAAGCCTTGATCACCACAGCGGTCAGGTTAGGTGACATATAAAAAAGCGTACTAGCGTCACTGCAGGGAACTGCAAGGAGCATTTTTCGGGACTGGTGCTCCAGATAGCAGCAGTCATAGGCCAGAGGTAGTTGTCTTTGAAGCTGTTGGAATATCCTTCCTGCCTGAGATACTCCCCGATGGCCAATGGAGCTTGCTTACTGTTTGTTTTAGTCTGCAGGAGATCCAACGCAAATTAATTGACGCGTACAATGTCGAATAGCATCCGCCACATTGCGGGAGATATCAGGTTTCTTGCCTGTGCAAAGATTGTGCTGATAGAGGAGCCAGCTCACTCGAGCACTTCACCGTCTCGCGAGATACTGAATGACATATCTGAGGTCATAGTCGGGGTGTTGGTCGCGTGCAAGAACGACATAAAATTGGCTGAACGGGTGCCACTCGTGCATATTAATGGGCATAAATGTTTGGGCACTTACGATACGTCGCGCTGTTTAACCCAATGAATCCTGTGTCCACTGGAACAGAACCACCCGATATCTTGGACTGGACGGTATCACTATGCCCACCGAGCTGTTCATCAGCCTCGTAGATGTATATATTATGAGGAGAGTGGTTTGTCAAGGCCCATGCGGCGGCAATTTCTGTGGCAGCGCTGCCTATAATCGCGACCTTCTGCCTGTTATGAAGCGCATCTGGTCAATCATCAGAGCTTCTGGGCCTTTGGAAGGACCTCTTACAACCCTTTCCATGTTTATGAGAGTTGTCAGTCTTTTGGGCTACTGATCTGATGTTAGGCACGAGCTGTGTTTATATCTTCTTAAGTTTCGAGTCCAAATACACTCTGGGTGACGCACCGATAGAAACTAAGTCTCTCAGGAAAGGAGAGCTAAGCTGGATTAGTAGGAGCTGTCTATTTGCACAAGTCCTAGCATGTCGCCTTGACAATGAATCACTTCCTGTATGGTCTTTGTTTGGTTTGTTGGGGTCAGGAGGATTACGGCCAACGAAATCTATGCAGCTGTTGGTGAGCAGGATACAAAAATAGGATCGACTAACTTGATGTGTGATTGACAACCCATCTGATCTATCACTACTTTGAAGATACTCTAATACCACCAATGGCTATCTCATATTCTACCCAATAGAGCCGGAAAATTCATTATAGGACATGGAAACTAGACGCCGGAGAGGGTCTTCGTGAGGCAACCATTATGACATCCCCCAGTACACCTTCGTAGAATCCAGCCTGGCAATAGCTAAAGTAGTACTAAATAAAATAGAGATGGTCAGCAAGAAGTTCAATTGAACAAGATTAAGGGGACACATACGATCCACCTCCGTCTGAGAGCCTCCATCTCAGGCTTAGTTTTGGGACCATATTTTATGATGAAGCTTGTCTGGATAGAGTCCCAATTGGCGATGAATTTTTCCCTCCACAACCGAAGAGTTTTGACGTAATGTTTTCCAATATCTTCTAAGCTATCCAGCTCTAACCTTCTTCCAGATCCACGGCTTAAACAGTCAATCAGCTGGTGCACGGATGGGAGGTAACCTCCTGGAAAAACGTATTTGTCGAGGAAGCTATAAAATATTTTGGGCTGCTCGTGGAGCTGTATGACTGTTAGCTGCTATTTGGAACAACATACATAGCCAGGGTTATATAGGCAATGCACATGCATACCTACCTTCTCCGTGAATGTTATAGCCTGTATGACAATCTTTCCCTTGATCGGGTCTAGAACTCTACCCAAAGTGCGGAAGTATTCATCAAGGAACTCCTTCCCCACAGCTTCGATCATTTCTATAGAAATGATACGATCATAGAAGCCCTTACTCGGCGGAGGAGTGTCTCTGTAGTCGCAGAGAAGAAACTCAACGCGGTCTTCAAAGCCCGCTGCTTGTATTCGTCTCTCGGCAAAACGTTTTTGCTCAGCAGACAAGGTTATTGCGGTGACCCGACAGCCCGTCAATCTAACGGCTTCGATAGCAGTAAATCCCCACCCGCCTCCAACATCCAGGACGTGATGTTCACAGTTTATATCGGCTTTCTGGATGATAGCGTGGACTTTCCGTCGTTGAGCCGCTTCTAGTGGCTCATCTGGCGAGGCCCAGAGTGCGCAGGAATAGGACATGTCCTCGGATAGAAATGACAGAAAAATATCGTTAGAGGTATCATAATGAAAACTCGCGTTCTTTAGTGCGCTGTCTTTCGTATTGGATATCCTAGATAACTGGTTCCAGAGGTGTAGAGGAAGGCTGTACATGGAGCCAGCCTCGCCGAGGGTGCTCCAGTTCCGAATATAAATCTCGCTTCATTAGCGATGCTATACCATTCTATCGCATGGTAATAGGGTGTACCTGGAACAATTTTACCAAATCGTCGCACTCAACCGCCTGGAGCATATATGACTCGGCGAATCCCTGGCAAGCGTAGCATTTAGACACATATAAAGAGATTGTTGTGTGGCCACATACGATATCGAGGTTTTGAGCTAAGTTCCACCAGAGGCTACTTGAATCCTTGACTACCACTGATGTTTCGAGTTCATTGGATGATGGCATATCTGGCGTTGAACCTATGACCATTCGAAGAGGCTCGTTTGAAGTAGCGTGATCTTTCAGAGTAAGATTGATTTTGCCGTGCGCAACACTTTTGCTAAGTAATCCCAAGAAACGCTCTTTCATCCATGAAGTTGGGTAGCAAATGATTGTGCTGATTGAGATGCCCATGGTCACTGTAGATGAAGTGAAATGGTACTGATATGGCAATGGTAGCGACGGATTATCGCTGCAGCGGAATGCGGGCTGTTGGTCTATAAACCGAGTCCGACGCCGCTGTTGAGGAGCGATGTAGTAGAAGTGGTATGTGGGCGACACAAATCAAATATTGAACAAGACACTTGGCATGACTACATCTAGAGGAGTAACCTGTAGCACGAAATCTTGGCAAATATGGCATTCAGAATGTAGTAAAGCATCTACTGATGACTTCTCTCTAACGACATTTACTGCATCTGTCCATCCATGGAAATATTCGATCGAGGTCTTGTATGTTTCGATACGGGGTTCCAATTCTGTCTCTCGGCTAAAACTTGAAAGCAAGAAGATACTTATACGGAAACTGTCCATGTGCACGGCGCATAGGGACGATCTGTGTCACTGTGCATGGAATTAGCAGATAATCCTGAAAAGGAGACCCGGGAGCCTGTGCACCCCGGGTGTTATGTCTGCCACTATAAGGAGGCAGTGACTACTTCGTAAAATGTTCATAATTGGTGGCCCGGTGTTATTTTACATAAGCACATGTTCAGTCTACGTGCTTGATCCGGCATCCAATTTTAGCTGCTATCATGTTTCCATCCCGGTTTCACTCACTCTCGGAACAGATGAAGCCCAATGCAATTCCAGGACCCTCAAAAGTACCAAAATGTTAGCAAGGCGTTCTAGTCGCAGAAATATTGAGCTTCCTAGAGCAAACCGATCGATCAATAGTAGTTTGAGTAATTTCCTCCGGTACTCGGTTTCTTCAGGAACGAGGGGGGTTGGCTAACACAAAGTGGTCCTTTTCAGAGATGAAAGGACCATTTGGTTTTGGCGCAGAGTCCTCCAAGGGCACGTTCGCATCCAGTCTGCTGTATAGAAGAAAAGTCTGTCTGACCAAGTTAGGGTCAACTGGGCCTCCTCATTCTTTCCTTCAAGAAGGAGAGGAAACGATTCATTCCCAGAGACACTTAATAGATCGGTGCACCCTAGTATTTGCAAAGTCGCATCAGATATGGTGCTCCCGCTTTGGGCCAAAAATGTGTAGAATGCTGGAGAACGAACTCGAATCTCGAGCCCGTGCCTCGTGAGCTGAGGTGTGGGGGGCTGACGATGCAAGGACCATGGTCCCAGATCCATCAATGGATCATCCTGCAGAGATGCACCGTACCGTAATTGGCATACTAGCATTCTGGGCTCTCTGGAATAGGTGACGACGGAAGCCTGATTTGAAGAATCTCTCCATGTGATTTGGAGGTCTCCCTATGCTGTTTGGTCCTGGCAAATGTCGTTTGCAAGTTGGTAGATTGCCTAAGAACTACTGGTAGTCCTCTCGCGAATATAATCCCTACAGTCATGATACTCCCTGGGATAGTCGGGCTCATATATCATTACTAGCCTTAGGCAATCGAAAAGATGATACTACATTTTATCCGTGCACGATCAAGCATACCCGTGTCTGGCCAAGTATGCATTCTTTCTCCTATTGCTATCTTTGGTTGGCCTCTTTATATAATGGCAAGGTCGGGCTATGCCGAAGAGATCACTCTCGGTGGCACTGGATGGTATATATCAGACACGAAGACTACCTAGGGACAGACGCGACCCAAAAGTTGGGCCGGAAGGCCAATAACTTCCTCCAACATCAGGTATAGTTCATTGTATATTCGAAACATATTTTAACCAGGAAACTTGCTCCTCGGGGACCTCAGGGCACCGGTTATTCCTACGTCTACTTGCTAACTGCCCTGAATCTATTAGGGTATTCTTTCAACCCGGTCTCATTTTGGTATCTATATTCTACCAAAAAGGCCTTAACGGTTCTCATCCTTGAAGTTAACAACACCTTCGGCGAACAGCACATGTACCTGCTAAAGGTTTCGGCCGCTGACGGCGAAATTGATCGATTGATTCTCAAATGGCCCACGGAGTTTTACGTTTCTCCATTTAACTCCGCGGAAGGCAAATACTCTATCTGCACCGTGGATCCGCTTGACACCACATCATCAACGATGCCAATTCACAGCGAGATAACATTAGCCTTGTCCCAAGAAAAACCAATATTGGTAGCTCGTTTCCGCTCAACCGAGGCCGAAATCGAGGTCAATACACTCCAGACAGCCCAGAAATACAGATCCCTTTTTGCATGATGGTGGGTAGGTTTGATTACATTCCCACTCATACTCTTCGAGGCAACGAGGTTGTAGTATTGAAGAGGGTGGCCGATGGCAATATCGATATACTTGCGGTCTAGATACCGCCATGCAATCCGAAAAAAGATACAAGATCGACGGTTCTCTAACATGCCCAGCATCAGCTGATTTGATCTGTATCCAACCTGCACACTATTAAAAAACGTCATTATTCACCAGTCCGGCGCATGCCGATATTCGGAGAGAGAAACCTGTTTATGATGTCTGTCCGAATCGGGAAGCGGGCATACGAACCTGTAGCAAGCCCCCATGAGCAGTAATCAGTCTCCAACGAGAGATGATTAAAGAACCTGTTAATACATCCGGATCTAAACTTCCAATTTTGATAAAACTTAGTTCAAGTAAACGCCGATCACCTAGTTTTTAGGTCGACTTGGTAGCATCCTGACCTCTTATGTGGGGTATTGGAAGAGTCGCATGAGTACCCCTTCTATAGACTATAGGCCAGCTCGGGGTCAAATAACCATCTTCGGATTGGAGCATAAACTGTGCACCGTGGGTGCAGCGCCACTTCCTCAATGGGAAAGGCAGCCTCAAAGGAAACTCTGTGGGTACGAGCGTCGTAGACAGTACCTCCAAAGGGATAACCAACTCTTCCATCCTTTCATCATGCGAGATGTTTCTTCACCATTATAACTCATACATTCACCTTCAACCGACGTTGGACCCTGAGCCTACCTACGCAAGGACCTTGGTCTTCATTCAAGTTTCCTGGAATTGAGACCCACCCGATACGTAGAGACGCCTCTTCACAATGGAAGTCATTCGCCAAATCATCGCGGAAGACAAATCGTCAAGTGCACAAGAAATAATTGAGAGACAATTATCCGGCCTATCGGAGGTTAAGCAACTGGACCTGCTGACGGAAGTTCTTACAATCAGCCCGGAGGTTGACGAGAGGTTTGCGGAGTTGATATATGTCGCTTGGTGCCACCTATGCGAGAGAAACCTCTGGTGCTTCAAATTCGAATCCCTGGAACAATATCGGAGGCTTATAGGGTATCAAGATACCGTCAGGCCAATTATTCAGCGGTTTAAAAGATCCGATCGAGCAAAATTCACAAGCATGAGCCTTATCGAGAAGAATTGGAATGTGCCAGCAACAGAAGCCATACCATCCTACCTGGCTCCTAAAACATGGAGCAAGCATATTCTTTTTTTGCTTGCTGCACTGAGCAAAGAAAAACCAAGAGAGGAGGCAGTGTTGCTGCTGAAGGCCAGCATCAACCAGAGGCCCCATAGATCCCGCCATTCAAGCACTTTGATTGCAAGCGATGTCCAGCGTGTTCTTGGTAAACTTCCTGGGTTCAGGGACAGGAAAACAAGGATATCTAGTGAGTGAAAGTAATACCTATGATGGCAATTTGCTAACTATCTGGAAGGACGTTCACCAACGAAGCATCGCAGAAGCTCCATTCAGACGGATACTTCATTTTCAACGGACGTGGATCTGAACTCTACATGTCCTTCTTTCTATAAAGCTCCTAGCATAGCGTGCGAGTCAAACGAAGCTATGGGCTTGAGACAGGAGTTGCCAGTTCCCATTGCACATGTCAGTTGCGAATGCGGTTCTATATGTCTGCCTTTGATGATCTTGATGTCCGTGGGGATGCCTACAATCACCCATGAGCTGGCTATGGGGCTATTTAGATGGGCACAGAGGGTGTCATGGTCCAGTCTGTGTCTATCTCACTTGCAATGTCTAGCGGGGTACAAGTATGGAGAAGAGACAAAGCAATGGTCTCGGCTGGAGATTGTTGATAAGTTGGAACAGCTCTTATTGGATGACGTGGTCTTGGAAAACATGACTATCGGCACTCCAGATCTATCATTGTGTCTATGATTTTTGAAGGGAGGGCAACTCAAGGAAGCTGGCAATCAGTCTCGCTTGTTTCTCTTGATCATATAGAATGCCCGTCGATTATATTTCCCAAACAAAGACAACCTCCAGATTATAAGTCATGGAGCAGACTGCTCTGGATAATGACCACAAATTCCAGATGATCGGCAACCCCCTGTGTTGCTACATTCTTTCTCCCAATGGCCTCGGTATCTGTGCTACAACCAGGAGCCTCCTTGGGCCAACTCCCAGGGTTCTGGCTTCCCGGGAGTGGAAAACTACATGACTGGTAGCAAGAATCACAATGCTTTGCTCCCAAACGGAAAGGAAAGTGTACCATATGCAGCTCTACTTTCTAGGCCAAGGACCCGAAGAAGCCATTCAAGTATCGCCTACCGGCCGACCCCCGGTAGAACGATGTCCCGAAAAACAAGTGTACGAGCCTGCCGTGGACGAGATAGAACTTTGGAAGGCCTTCAAATTGGGACGTTACTTCCAATGGGTTTTGGTTTGATAGTAAAACCTGCTCTGCGTATATTCCAGTGAGCTTGAAATTGCCCAATATGTTGAAGCTGGCCATGTAAAGCTTCTATATTATCCATCCCGGTCAGTCAAATATATATAAAGTCCCTATATAAACACAAAACTGTAAACCAAATCTCCCTTGCTCGAAACGTACCTCTCGCAGCGAGGACAGACAATATGATTTCTACAGTAGTGATTGCAAGCCCACTGTTATATCTGCTCCTCGTGGACTATCGCCTCTTTTCCATACTCTTAGGAAAATTCCGGCCCCAAAACTAGCTGCCGCCACGCGACTCTATGACTTCTGCTATTCTGTTGTCCAAGATGGGATGTATACCTGGACATTGAGAAGATGCACAAGATATACGGTCTGCCTTCTCTTATTAAATGCTAGACCGTATTGTAATCACTGATTTTATTTCCAGGTCCGATTGTGCAGATCACCTCAGACGAATTTCACATAAATGATGCGACGTTTTACAATGCAAGTTACACCGGTGGCGCGAATAAGCGCGAGAAATATCATACCTATGTGAAGGGCATTGCGCTTCCGCAATCAGTGGTCTCCACGCTTGATCACAATCACCACGGTCTGCGCCGCAAGTTACATCCAACTTCTTCCCCAAGAGAGCTGTCACCGGCATAGAGCCTCTGATCCAGGGGCAGATTAAAAGGCTTGTCCACCGTCTTGAACTATGCAGAAAGACAGGAAGCTTAGCCAACCTCAATCTTCTTTTCCACTCAATGACGATCGATGTCATATCACACTATGCGTTCAACGTGAACTACGGTTTTCTGGATATTGAAAGCCTCCAGAAAGAAGTCAGAAATCCTCTCGTAGCCCAAACCTTGATGGTTCATCTGAATAGGTTTCTCCTATTCGAAGGAACATTCATGCAAAACAACTTCCCATCGGTATCCTTGAGAAGATATTTCCTGACGCTGCAAGGTTCTTGACGGCAAAGAATCGAATCCGTACCCAGGCAATCCAGACCAGAAGAGACCAGAAGACACCAGAAGAGACCCAGCGATTCAAGATCAATGAGGAAACAATTTTCACTACTCTATTGAGCAATTCGCTTCCCGCCTCTGAGAGAACACATGATCATCTGCAGGACGAGGGTATGTTCCTCCTTCAGGCTGGCAGTGAGAGCACAGGACAAGGCCGTGGGGTCACCATGTCCTACATTCTTAGGAACAAAGCCATATTGGCGAGTATGCAGGAGGAACTGTCGCTTCTGATGCCTGATCCGTCAACACATCCAACCATGGCAGAGCTCCAAGCCTTGCCATATTTTGTAATTGGAGTATCCTCCGATGTGTTGACTTCCCTGACCGCTTCCAGAGCGCTGTGATCAATGAAGGCTTTCGACTTTCCTTCGGTACATTAATTCTACTGCCGCGTATTGCGCTAGACAAAGCCCTGCACGTACAAATCATGAACGATATGGAGTTCGTGCTATACCAGTCATTAGTACAGGTCCGGGGATAACCGACTTCTAGACAACCGTCAGCCAATCTACGTATCTCATACACACAGACCCGAAACTCTTCCCAGATACCCATTCGTTCAACCCAGACCTTTAGATTGAGGCGGGAGATGAGTGGTCTCACCTGGAATCCATGGACGTCTCTACCAAGGACGCAGGCAATGCCTCGGCATTTAGTAAGGAACAGCCTACGACTATTCGATTCCTGCTGATCTGCTGCCTGTAGTCTGGCCTCCACTGATATCTATCTCACCGTTGCGTATTTGGTCCGTTGGGTCGACATGGAGCTTGCCAACGACGATCTAGCTGTCAGCCATCCATACCGTGACCGGCTGGTAACCATTCCAAAGCCTGGGGATTACAGAGTAGAAGTGTCTGTCAAGAATGTTCAAGGGGTTTAGGTACATAAGTCTGGCGACATTGTACATATGAAGACCGAGGTAGTCAAGGATACCTAGACTTGAATGCACATGGACAAATTCAAGTGCTTGCTTTGCTGTAAAGCTAATTGGATATCAGTCCAATACTCGTCAAGCATGCGCGTCTGTTCTCAACCGGAATGCAAGGGCCCATGATGGATGCTTCGACAGAAGCGCATCAATAGCATCTAATCCCGAGCGTTTTGATCTGGACGAAGCGTGGCTCCGTATACAAAGGCCCAAACTCTAAAAGTCGCCACCTCGAATAGGTCGAACGATGCACCTGCAGCCACACGAAACACGAGAAGTAGCAGAATCAACAGCCTTCCATCAGGATCATGCTCGCATTGGCATGTCGAGGAAGGGGTCCCTGTAGAGATAGCGCAATGCCGGCCGAGGTTCGAATATAGGCACATGGATGGGGTTGCCACTGCTCAATCGGGGATGGTTGCCTTTTCGGAAATGCGGAGACATTCGGGAAAAGTTGGACCCGGCGCGTCTTCTTCCAACTCAGCGGGGAAACCCAGAGAGTTCATTGAGAAACCCATTCCGGTACCTTTCTCTCCACGCTTCCCTATACCTTCACTCCCGTCGCCGAGCTCCTGTCCATGTCGACCGATTGCCTTACTCTTCGCCTTAGTGTACCTCCTTCGACAGCAACGACCTCCGCGACCTCCCGACCTTTGCGCAACACCAGTTGATGACTCAAAAAAGGCACCGTGCATACAGCTACCGGGCCCGATCACGAACGATTCAGTAACGGGAACAGAAACAAATTGAAATTCACCATGGCCGATAAGGAGACGAATGGCAAGGAGTCCGTCTCCAAGGAATCCCATCACACCTCGCCAACTACGAAACCCGACAACGCGACTGCGGGGTCCCATTCCAGTCCCAAGAAGCGTCGCAAGGTTAATCATGGTAAGCAAACATCCGGCGCATGCGTCTGACAGGGATGGTTGTCGCGCGTCTTGTCAGTCCTTTTTCTTGCGACCAGTTTGAGCTATGTTGCTGATGCATTTGTCACGCTTACAGCATGCGTCTACTGTCGACGATCGGTAAGCTGTGCTTGTCCTCTAAGGCTCCTCAACCACACACCTTCTCTCAGTCTCATTCTCCCCTTCATTGAAGACGCTTTGCTCGTAATGCTCGGAGCGAAATATCACCGACATAATACGTTCCGAATTGATTTGCTGACTGAAGGCTGCTTGCGCACGTGGTACAGCATATGACTTGCGACTCGGTACGACCCCTCTGAACTTTCCTTCAAGAGACTATCGACCCTTGTGAAACCGTTCGCCAGGAGGTGAATTGCTAACTCCATGTCCTCGCGTGCCCAGGAACGGCCTTGTACGCGATGTATAAAGCGCAACATAGGCCATCTTTGCCACGACGAGCCCCGCGAACCTTCTAAGCGGTCCAGGAATGAACCCGATCACTCTACAGCTGAGGAAGAACCCCGCCCAAGCAATGAATATACGAATCCGCTACAAGGAATGCCCCGAGCCGTCGATGTTCAGGATGCTGCTGGTCAGCAAATTGTTTCTGAGGGTATTCCGTCTGTCAGCTCCGTGCAGCCTGGGAATATTGCATCCTCCACTGGTCAAGGTGTTGCAAATCCCTCTCAGAGTATGTATATCTGAGATACCAGCCTTCTCGGTATCGCGCTAATGCAATTGTGCAGTTCTGGGCTACAATGATTGGGTCGGAGGTCAGAGTCAATTTCAAGACATGCACACGTTCCATCCCTCATACATGTTCAATGCGCACGAAGTGACGAACGAATATAACCTTCTGGGCGACTTCTTGAGCAATAGTCTGCTGGATGATGGAGCTATGTTCCAAAATGACGACATCCACGGTATCTACTCCGATCCTACACTGATCAATTCCATGGCTACGCTTAGTGGAGGACCCAGTACATCGCTCCTTCAGCAATCACAGCCTCCCCAAATGTCACAAAATCAACAGACCCAAGGAGAACCAATGCAAGGTCCAAACACCACTGTGATCAATGACAAAGCGAGGGAGACATACTATATGACCGCTGCCGACCCCTCTGGATCGGATCCACCTGAGGAGCGGATGAACAAACTTCTTAAGGCAAAGTACGATGCTGGCCTTCTGCGGCCCTTCAATTATGTGAAGGGATATGCTCGATTGAATACCTATATGGAGAAAAACTTGCAGCAGGCTTCCCGACAGAAGATATTGCGCCAACTCGACAAGTTCCGCCCCAAGTTTCGAGAAAGAATGCAAAGTCTGACCGACATCGAGCTCATTCTCGTCGAGATGTGGTTTGAGCGGAGCCTGATGGAGTATGACCGGGTCTTTGCCAGCATGGCCATCCCTGCCTGCTGTTGGAGACGTACTGGTGAAATTTTCCGAGGCAACAAAGAAATGGCAGAGTTGATTGGGGTTCCAATCGAGAGCTTGAGAGATGTAAGGAAGTCCCTAACACAACCCACGTCCGCCGTCCCAGTGTGGAACACAAATTAACACCTCCCAGGGGAAATTGGCGCTCCACGAGATCATCGTGGAAGATCAGCTTGTGAGCTATTGGGAGAAGTTCGGCGCCATTGCGTTCGATAACACCCAGAAAGCCATGCTTACAAGCTGCACCCTGAAAAATCCCAATTCGAACTCACCTGATGATGGCATTCCTTGCTGCTTCTCGTTTACTATACGAAGAGATAACCACAACATGTGAGTTGCCGTGTCCACGCCGTTTCTACCAGCTCTGACCAGTATCTTCGCAGTCCCTCGCTCATCGTGGGAAATTTTTTGCCTTCCCAACGGAAGACCAACTGATCTTATTATTGTCCTCTTTTATGTTTTTGACGGCGCATTAGGTTACTGGTTTCAATCATGGAGGACTATCCTCGTACATATACCTTATGTTGGCTTCTGGAAGCCTAAAATCGCGGTTGATTTCTTACCCTCTTGGATGTTGCACATAATCCGACTCATGTACCATAAGCTGCTCGCACGGTCAGAGTATTGAAGAAGCGCAGGCATTCGTGTCTATCTAGTTAGTGTTGTTATTTTGGAAGACTGGATGAATGTGGACTAGCCCGATCAGGTGGATGAGCATGACGTTTGTTGTCTCTCTCAAAGATTCTGTTGCAATGACATGCATACATCCTCTCTGCCGCCTCAATCAAACATTGCGCCGGGCTCGCGAGCTCTCGCCTCCTTCTTTTCCTAAAGTAGCCATATCCTCCGCGAATAGAACAATCGAACGAAGTCGATCCGAATGTCTTCAGACAACGTCCACACCAGAGCCGAGGCTCTACTAGGTAAGCTATCCAAGATTTGAAACTTTCAAGGCTGGACTCTCATAATTTTCGGATAATGTCGCTAAGACCGACTCGTCAGCCTTCGTGAGGAAGCTTCGCGAGGAACTTCTCGGTGTCACTCCCCCTACCCCACACTTGCATGACGAAACGATACACGCACTTGAGCAATATACCAGTCAGATCCCGCTCTTCAACCCTTCCCTACCAGTGCCGTACCGTCGTCAGTTTGACGATGAAGGCGTGGGCTTGTGGAATACTTGTGCGCGGTTATCACTACCTCCAGGCGATCCCACTTGGTTGAAACAGTTCTCTAGCGGTACGCTATCGTCTGGTAGATTTCCTTTGGATGTTACATGCTAATCACATAGTACAGTAAAGATCCTTGCGTTTGGAATGCTCGAAGCAGCCCGACGGACAGAAGTTTCAGGTAAGAAATTGTACTCGAGACCAAGACACCTGGGCCTTACATATCCAGAAACGGGCAATATTATTGAGGTGGCATTGAGTACTGCCGAAGACTGTATAGGTATACAGCTTTTGCGCGACTCTAGCTGATAGTTCTGACTCTGTATTAGAGAATGGTGTCCTCGACACAAGTCACCGGATTATCGAGATTGTCGCCATGGAGTTAGATACACTCAAGTCAAGCGCGTGCCCGGATCATGATCAAACGCAATCCCTGGAGATACAGTACTACATGATCCGCATACACCTTGTAAGATCTGTCTCCCGAGGGGATCGCAAGCCTGACAGCCTCGTGTAGGCCTGGTGTCAAGGCAGAGCAGATATTGCGGATCATTTATATTCTCAGGTCCCGAGAGTGACACAGAAAGGCAATCAATTTACCATAATGGAAATGGCTTACAAGATTGGGGGCCTCGCATTGTCTTCTCATCAATATGACACCGCTGTGAAATGGTCGCAAAGAGCTCTGAATGCATGTGAAGCCTGGACAGAAGGTGGACAGAAACGCGGCCAACCCTCGGATCAGAGGATGCTTATCCTCCATCAAAACGGTAGGAGACCACTTTAGACTAGGCCTTCTCATTCTATTGATGCCTTGCAGCTAGAGCGATCCTCAGCTGCGATGAAGCAAGCTCTGGGGGGTCGATCCAAACAGCTTTGGACAATCTCAAGGTGAGCTTGGCTCTCTTTTTGCAAGTCTTTCTAATTTTCCTATGTAGGAATACCCCACTGCATTCCTGGTTATGGTGCTTCGACTGGAGATCCTATGTAGGGAAAAGGCCCCGGACTGGAAAGAGTATATCCAAGGTGAGAGTGTCTTGCGCGGCCTTCGACAACGCAAATTGACCAATTCAGTCCTATATTCCGCTATTGGAACGATGGACCTTGCGAGCAGCACTGTGAATGTGTATGTTTCCACTCTATTCTACCATTATATGTTATGCTTACAGAGCAAAAAGAGTGTTGCATTACATTCAAAAGCTCAGATATTTCAGGTAGGCCTCAAACATCGTCGTAAGAGCCAAGCTGATTATTATCAGTCCACGTGCTCTTCTTGGAGGATTGAAAAGGCTTCTTACCGAGAGACTTCTGCTTTCTTGCAACAGAGAGTTGACTGAAACAGCAGTTGTTAGTTTTATTTGGTCTTTGACAGTTTCCGTAGATTGTTCAGCCGGTGTTCTGGACATACTCAACGAGGGCATGAAGCTTCTAGAGAGTGCAAAACTTGGCACCATCAGTGAAACTGCCACTGAGGCTTGTCTTCTTGTATGGTCACAGCTAGAACTTCTGGAATTCAGGAGCTAACCACGTGTGCAGGCTATCTGGAAACATGTCGACAAAGAAATCTCAAGAACAAACTATCTTGTTGCAGGCAATTGGTGTCACTTTGTCCTTGAGCAGGTCATTTTCCTAATCGCGTCGGACAACAAAGAGAAGCTCATGAGGTCTGTATTCCACGAGAATACAAATTCAAATGTTAACAGACCAGAAAACTGATTGTCTGTGCTCTGAACTCTGGCGAAACGTCCAGGGTATATGCGACATTCGACAGCCTTCCGGAGGGCTCGAAGAACAGTCCTCCGATAGTATACTTGATGTATAAACTCGCCACCCAAGACAATCAGTCTTCTAAAGGTACTACTTAAATCTATGTCTTACGCACTACGACTAATTCTTATGACAGCCACTGTGTATCTGGATTTACTTTTCAACCAAGTTGAAGGAGGTTGCTCTTACCTTGTGGCTTGCACCTTTGATGCACTCAAACATGGTGATATTTGGCTGGCAGCAAAATGCCTGGAGATGACCATGAGCACGTACTACAACTCCCGTTCTGAGGGCGCGGAAGTAGCAAAGCTGCTGCGGTATGCTGTCATTCAATCAACATCCTATATCAAGCTGATCGTCGCCAGATACGTGCTATGTTCCCTCGCAGAGAGGTTAAACTCGCTTCAAGGAGAGGAGCTTCTTCTAAACCAGATCCTGAAAATCATTGAGACCGGTAAGTCCCAATGTAATATCATCTTCGACCACCGAGGCCAACAGCTTTAGTACCAGGAGTCTGTGACGAACAGATGACGCTCCTCTCCCACCTTGGACCTAGCTTCATTGTCAAGAAAGCTCACTCAATTGCATTGAAAGCCCTGAAATCATCTCTGCTGGATTTCGCCGTCCGGTGTCTAGACCTGTCTATTCGGGTGAGTACCTCCCGGCGTCCAAATGCGAACCCGTATCCTGACGCAGCTAGTTCACTGAAATGATGCAAAAAGCAGAAGGCCAAGAAGACCGGTCTAATCTATATAAAAAGTATCTCACCTACGACGCTCTCCGGACTACGGCAATTATAGCATCTGCTCGAAAGGAGAGAGACCAGTCCAAGCAGGTCTGTACCCATGTTCCCAGAATAGATTTTATCTCTGACACTCACTATAACAGCAACACCTGTATACAACAATGCTCCAATCCACCCAGCGCTTCCGCACGAATCTCCAGAACCTACAAAACCACTGCACCACCGAAATAGAGGAAGCATGGGTCGACAAGTACCGCATAATCCTCTCCCTCGACTTTGAGGCCGCCATGTTCCTGGACGACTGGGAGTCAGCTTTACAGATAGTCCAAGAATCAGCGGCCGTTATAAACGAGAAGCTGGGCGCTGTGTTTCTCGATTGTGTGCTCCGCTCCGGCGCACCAGAATGCAGAATTGCCGGTATCGTCAAGGCGAGTAGTACTCTTCCATCTGACAAACCATTTTCTTTTTTTAACAGAAGACGTTGCAGGCCATCCTCCGCACTCTTCACGCCCACACAAACCCTTCAACGACAGACCCACTCCTCCCTCGCTACCTGCACGTTCTCTTCCATCTTGCCATCACTGCCTCAGATGATGTCCTGGCTGAACTGGTACTCGATCAGGTACTGTCACTTGCGCGAGGCGGCAAAGACTCCTTGTTAATTCGGTATTCTCCTGATGATGAGATCCATTGGCTGGCAAGCGTGGCGTTTAATCGCGCGGTGGACTTCTACCTCGTTTCAGCGGACGGGGATTGTCATCGATGGGCGCAGAAGGCTATTGAGCTGGCGGATTGCATTGGTGATGAGGTTAGCCGTGGGACGTTGGGGAGGCTGCTGAGGGAGAAGTATACCAAGTTGACGTGAACCGAGCTCATAGTGTTCGAAGGCGCATGTTTATTGTGCAGGCTTATCGTTTTCCCTGTCTTAGTTTGTGGTTCCTGTCTTCCCCTTTCTAGACTAGCAGCAACACATTGTCATTTGAGGCACTCTCAACAGTGGTGAAGTGGCGTTGGGGTCGTTGACTCTTTCGAGCATGATATAGCATTATAATGGAGTGCTCGATACACACTCCTCGATTCCCCTTCATGAGTACCTATGTACGTGGATGGAATCTCGAACATCAATGCACGCCCGGAATTAGAGATTAATTATAGAATATCTATCTAGCTGTCTGTCGCAATACAGGTGCAAGCTTGGGTATCATTTGAAGATTAGGATGTTCAACACACTAAGCGTCATATAAGAAACGAGAGAAAACGAAATGGTGGCAGATGCCTGCAATGGATAAGGCACGGACCCATGAAAAGGTCTCGATGAATCCACCAAGAACAAAGCTGGACAACAAAATTGAAATGCGAAGCAATGCATGAAGCAAGTGTGCACCGATTCTTACAATAAGCAGCCAACGCCCAGTAAACCATGGACGCCTGTGATGCTAAAGAATAGAGACGCTTGTCTCGTGTTTCCCCTTTAATCACTCCCTTAGACTGTGATCATCGCATGCATAACATGAAGCGAATTAAACAAGACGGAGTGAGCTACCCTTATCCTTGTCCCGTAACATCAACTGATGACCGTCTGGGAGGCCTTGAGAAATTCTTTTGTCTCAAGTTTGGGGTCGATGGGGTTCGATTCTTGACAAGACGGATAGTCTCGTCGGGTTCAGGTGGAACTGGGATGACCCTGTTGTCGTTTTCTTTCCCGCTGCTATCAGTCTCGTCCACTTCGCCGTTCTCAATCTGGCATGTGTCATTTCGAGAATTCAGAACGCGCAGGGTCAGACCTAGTTCTCTTTCTAGTTCTTTCTGAGCGCTCAGCTGCTCGGTAGATCCATTCAGCTTCTTCCGGTAGGCCCTCAGCGTGCGACAAACTTGCTCGGTGGACATATCGAGACTGCCGAATTCACTTTTGCCGGCGTTTTTGCGGTGAGATCGGAAGTCCAGAGAAGATCGTCTGATGTTATTCGCAAGATTGCTACCGCGCTTCACCGGCGTGTGGTTTGAGCCGGCAGGGGAGGAAGTCTGGCGGAACCGTGAGAGACGCGAGCTGGAGAGAGGGGAGTGGCGTGTAGAGGTTTGGGGAGGCGTAGACGGTGCTGGACTGCCGTTCTTCGTCGATGATGACCGAAGCGAAAACTTGGAAAATTTGCGCACCAAAGGTGGAGATTGTTCGCGCATCGGCGTGGGCGTTCCTGCTGGGGTTTCTTGTCGTTGGAGCCCGACCAGTTCGTTTCGTGACAGGATTTTGCGCAACGGAGGCTGGGAAAGGGGCGATTCTTTTGACGACGCTTCCTCTTCTCTTGTGATCATCGGCATTGAATCGGGTGATTGCTGGGGCTGCACCAATATGTCCCATATCATCACGACCCCATCAATGCCAGAGCTGACAAGGGTGCGGGTTGTTTTCCCTGGAGGCCCCCGTTTGGACTCCAGCAGACACATGTCGCTGACTCCCTCTGTATGTCCAAACTCGCCAGTGAGAAGGACGCCCCGGTTCATATCATATACGCGAATGGACTTATCCGTGCCTGATACACCGACCAGAAGCTTGGGACTCTGTCCAGGCTCCTCATTAGCCACGGTCAAAGCTCCCATGACTACCGTATCGCTGGATTCGGAATCAACAGCCCGAAATGACTGGACGTGGCGGCCAGAAGCAATGTCATACTGCTGGATGCAACGGTCCACTGTCGATACCACGATGGTGTCTGAATCATCTGTAGATAGAGCCATTGAAACTGGTGAGGCTTTCACCGTTATGACTTTAGAGATCAAATAGGCGACGACAATGGAACCATTTTCTTCCCTGGTCACGCGATCTCTGATAATGATCGTTCGATCAGCAGAGCATGAGATCAATCTTTCTCCGTCGTTCACAAACAGTAGCTGTCCCACGGCGCCAACATGATCATCCATCGTCTGAATCAATTTGAGGTTTTCCCCGCTCCATTGAAAGAGCTGGACCATGCGGTCACGGCCACAGCTAGCGACTACACATGTTTCTTCTGTGGAATGCAAGGCAATGTCGGTTATTTCACCTCCATGTGCTCGAACGACGCCCACGCACTCCAGTGATTGTCCTCGTAGAACTCTGTCCTTGCTATTAGTATGGATCAGAATATTCAAATTGGCACCAGTCACCTACCGCAATACACCAAATTTATCGCCAGATAGGAAGAGGTCCGTACCCTCAGTGGAACGTAACACCTTCAGCTCGTTCGAGTGTTCGCTGTCATTTCCAGCAATCTGCTCTAGGGTTACACTTTTCGAATCCTGGCATTTGCCCTCTATGTTCCAAAAGTTCACAATGCCCTTGCACGACCACGTGAAGAAGTCGGCGTTCCACGGGTTAGGCTCCTGTAATGTGCGAATACCAAGGACAGAGTCCCTATGAGCCGACATCGTAGTTTCGGCAGCAGAGCCAAGCTCATCAGGACTGGTTAAAACATCCATTCGATAAATATGGATAGCTTTTGTGGTATCCACGGTCACTAGGTGGGACGTCAATGAGCCCATGCAAGTAATTGCGGGGCCCTTACACTTGCGCTCTGGAGATGGTAGTCGTGCGATGTCCACGGGGGAAGCCCTGGAAGGCGGCCCCAGTTCTTCAATTGAGACTCTCTGCATCCGTTGTCCTCGGCCACCTATCCAAATGCAAGACCGATCGGAGTCAACCGTCAAGGAAGTGATGCTGAAGCCAACGTTCTTGACAGGAGACAACTTTTGAGATGATCCTTTGTCATCTAGAAGACATAATGCCCCCGTGTCCGTCCCGAGAACAGCTTCCTGCTCCGAGATACTTGCAACGCAGGTGAACGTATTCTCGGCCAGAGTCCCCAGCAAGCAATTCCTCCCTGAGAGAGCCTTGGGCGCATTCATTGGGGTGCTGGGAGCCAATTCACCGTTTACGCGGGACTTGGTAGGTGATCCCGAGTTCGCTTCTGGAAGTCGCCAGACCTTGACGTGTCGCACACCTGCACTGAATTACAATTAGCCGAATTTCGCACCGCTTACGGCCACACTAAATACGTACGTGATCAAGGATTGTCCCATCCAGCACATATCACGAATGAAAGAAGTGCATTTGTTGGTTGAATGCAGCTTCGCTGCGCCATTCTTGAGGTTGACAGTCCATACAAAGAGGAAGCCATCATTCACGTCCCCGAGTGTAGCCAGATATTGCGAGTTCGAGCTAAAGGATAAGCTACGGACTCCAAAGCTATGTTCGTTGAGGATGGAAAGAGGGACGTCTGGGGGCGCATCTTTCGCGGTGGAAAAGATGAGGACTCGTGGGTTGTATCCGGTCTAGCAAGGTTAGTGAGGCCCGGGATTTCTGCGAGTAATTGCGACTTGCCTCTCCGACAGCAAGAAATCGTCCATTTGGACTAATCGCCACGCTGGTTACGGCCTTGACTCTCTCCCTCGACGACCACGCACGAGGTGTGCCAGCATCTGTCATTTCGGTAGATGGAGTGCCATTGTAGTTCGCGCTTGTGCCAGGCTTGATGCCGGAAAACGACCTCTTTCGCGTATCTGGGGTGGTCGGAGGGGTCGACTGGTTGTAGAACGACGTAACTGGGTTTACGCTAGGAACGGAGGGGCGCGCTCTGAAGAATCGTTGGGTCACATCATAGTCGTCATCCAACTCTGCCAGCACGGCAGCTGAGCCTGCACAGAGGGCAAAGGACCGGCTCTGGTCGTGACTGGAGAAGCCATTGGGAGTCGTTGTAGTTGTGCCAATGACGGTTCGGAGGGACAGAGTCGATTGGTATTGGGGGGCTCGATTGGGGGTACGCGGTGGAGGTCTGATGGTCGGGGAGTTGGACGGGGTGATTCGGAGGGAAGAACCAGGGCCAGCCGATTTAGATTTCACATTTAAAGAATTGTACGCCATTACCAGCAGAAAGTAGGGTGGTTCGCGATGTTGCACTATTTCCGGAAGGTGATGAGGCGTCCGATTGCATTGGTCGCGTCTTGGGTCGCAGTTGGGTGGGGGGTTGATGACTAGGTTGGCTCCATCTGACAGATGTATAGGGAGGGGGGAAGGGAATGCCGAAGTGAAGCAAACGACAACGCGAGCAAGTAGGATCGTGATTTTGGAGAAGGAGAAGGGTTGAAGTCAGGTGTCCACGGGAGCGGCGTTTCGCGATCGGGGAAGGAAATAAACGAAGGCGGGGTGGAAATGAGGAGTTGAAAGAAGAAAAAAAAGAAAAGGAAAAGGAAAAGGAAAAGAAGGTGAGAAAGAGAATAGGGCGCGATGACGACCACTAAAACAATGGTTGAAGGAGTGACGACGAAAGAATGACGAGAGTGAGGGAAGAATCCAGGAGTGATGGGTATAGAGAAGGAGAGAGAGCTATCGGAGCTCCCAGCTTAGCTCCAGCATTCCAGTGGGCGGAGTCCCAGGGATTGACGAACCGAACCGATGGAGGGATCGAGGGATCTGACAGTCAATCCCTTCTCACTAATAACCTAAAATCCAGTGCCAGGAACCGCTGTTGCTCCGACTCTGGGGTTCATCGTATCCGTCTGTAGTCCATTCGGGAGATCGTCTCCAGGTCAGTCTTTGTATAGAACCTCATCCCATAGCCAGGGCGCCTCTCACTTGATTGAAACTCGAAGACAGGAAAATTCTTTCTTTCTCGGCCCCATCCGACATTCCCCTGGTTGACGGGGAGAAGGATGAATGACTGTCGTTTGGTTTTTCCGTTTTAGTTCGAGTGGATCGCCTCGCGGATCACTTGGTGGCTTTTCCTCTGGTGATCGTCGTCCCGATTCTTCCTGCACGGGAAATCGAATATCAAGCAGTTGGGGATATTCGTTCTCAGATCACATTGTGCGTTATGGTACGGGAAGAAGTTAATGGTAGCAAAATGGAGGAAGATAGGAAGATTGGAGAAAGGAAGTTTGTCAACAGTAAATTCTGTTGTAGATGGCGGGAGTTTGCAATATATATTGCAGTTTGGGGACGGGCCAGAAAGGCTCAACACGCCATTTGAATACGACCGGCGGTATATTGAGTCGTAACAAAACTAGTTAATAGCTAGCGAATCATGGTAACCTCTACAATTGTCCCAATCATAACCAATACGGTGGAAGTATAGCATGACCAAATTGCATCCAGTCACATGACCTCCTGTCTATGCCTCAGGCATAAACGACTGAGATCCTTCCCATTCGGACAACTGATTTCTTCCTTGAGACCACACCGCGAATTTCTTTAACTCCACAACGTTTCCTGCTCTTCCCTCCCCCGCATCTACAGCGCACGCATAATGGTCACCTTCTGTGCCCACTCGGCGTCCCTCGTTTTGCCTACCGTCCTTGAAAACGTCTTTCGCGCCCAATTCGCCTCCGAACTTCCCTCCTTTGCCAGACATCGAACTGCCATCATTTCTCGCAGACCTGCTTATTCACGACAGTTTCGCTCCCTTTCCTACAATGGATTCTCCCATTCGCAATCGATGTCTTCATCGCCTCAACCGCCAGCGACCTCTCAATCGCAGTCAAAAGCGAACGCTCATCAGAGTGAAGTCTCTATAGAGGACCTCACAGATAATGTTGACACCTCAAACACGACGTCCACATCGACAGATTTGTCACATGCCCCACCAAAAACCTCAAAAACGCAGAAAAAGTCAGCCGAAGCGACCGGAAAGAATTCCCGTGCAGACAACGAACGAAAGGCCGCCGGCCCCAAGCCAAAGAGAAAGAAGGAAGGATGGCAGATTCAGAAAGATGCCCTAAAGCAGAAGTTTCGCGAAGGCTGGAACCCGCCCAAGAAGCTCTCACCTGATGCTTTGGAAGGTATCCGTCACCTGAATGCCGTCGCGCCCGAACGTTTCACCACGCCAGTCTTAGCCGAGCAATTCCGTGTGTCACCAGAAGCCATCCGCCGGATATTGAAGAGTAAATGGAGAGCTTCCGAGGAAGAGCTAGAGGATCGCCGTAAGCGATGGGAGAGGCGACATGATCGAATCTGGGGACATCTGTCTGAGCTTGGTCTGCGACCCAAGACTAAACGGACGGAACCCTTTACTGATGCGAATGTACTATATGACGACCGTCGCAAAGGTGGCAAGTGATTGCCTCTCAGCGGCCTGTAATATGGGCAATGTTGATAATTCTCTGGATTGTATATAGCCACGGCATGTCTGAATAGCTTCGTTAGCCGAGCTCGGGACATGTGACGTAAGGAGGACCAAAAAGACGGGGGACACTTTCCCCAGGTTCTTTGTATTTTCTGGAGTCAGTTGGTATCACACCAATAAACCGGAAGTTATTGTAGATAAATCAATCCGCCATAAGACATCGTTGGAGATCGGGCTTATGCATTGTCAGGTGCATCTACAGCTGATCGCTTGCTTACCTGAGTGGATCACCGAACCCCATACCAACCGCCGTCGTATCTCCGAACAACCTCCCCCAATTCGCTCGAGCCCAACGCTCTCTTGCTCTCCTCTCCCATTCGACTTTCATGGGTTATGGACCACACCATCTAATGGCCATGCCCTGAGACGGCATCTGCTTCCTCATACCTCATTCTCTTGCTCGCGCAGAGTGCCATTGTCGACTCTCTTTTGGTGGCGGCTGGTACCCCCAACTAGCGTGAGCTCCTGACCTTTGCGCGCTTTCGTCAACCTACATGGTGACGCGGCATCCCTCGCCATGCCATCGGACATCCAGGTTTTTGTTAAGTGGAAAGACCAGACAATCTTTGCGGGGGAGGATGTGGAATGCACCATCACTTTTAAGAACGTTGCGGAGCAAACCGCGGACGCCAACAATGGCGGCCAGCTCCCGCATCAACGCAAACAGTCTCGAGCTGGGAACACCAGTCCTAAATCAGAGTCTCTCTTCTCCCTAAGATCTCCTCAAAACATCTTTTTCAATTCTCATCGCCGATCTTACCCTACTCTCGCGAAACGGTCCCCAGCTCACAGGATCTCCTCATCCGTGAGTTCCCCGTTAATCGGCTCTCACAGCTTTCCGCCCCCCTCTACGCCTCGAAGTGGTCCTCCAGCCGGCCACAAACACAAGCGATCGGTGTCCATTCTTTCGATTGATAGCGATCTTCCGACTGATATTACACCGAGATCGTCCTCGCAATTCAATCGGTCGAAGCCGGTCAGGGGTCATGGGCGGTCCGCAAGTTTGCAAGTCCCTCCGAGGAGACATGAAGGATATGAGGAGCCCTTTGGAAAAGGTCAGTTGTAATATGGCTGTATGACTCCATTCTTCCAGCGCCTTATGCTAATAATCTTTTTTTTTCACACCAGGGCGCACCCCATCTCGTGGCTACCACCCCGAATCCCCTATAGCTCCATCTTCCAATGGTCTCAGACTTGATATGGAGGGTGTATCTCGGGGTAGCCGCCCTGGGTCGGCAGCCCACAGTCCTATTAGGCCGTTGGAATCACCGCGTGCTGCACGCAGACCTACTTTGCCTCCGATTGACTTCAAGTTCCCCGCATCTCCTACAACAGAATCTAGCGCTTACCGCCCAAGCACATCACCTTCACCACTGTCGGCCGACGGGAATGGTGGCGCCGCAACTTCATCAAAACTGAATGATAGAGACCCTTCCTCCTTAGCGCCGGCTCAAGTACCCCAGCTTACGAAGATCATGTCTACATCAAGCCTGAGCGGAAGCCATAAAAGCAGTGGGGAGTTCTACTCTGTCGGTAACGGTTCCTCCGAAACTCTGCAATCGGAATACACCAATTACTCTATACCTGTTCCGCGATCAAACGCGCCCCGTCACTCACGACACATGTCCAGCCTAGAGCCCCCAACCCGTTCTATCAACACCCAGGCTCTCCTTATGGGCTATGCTCAGATCAGCGCGTCTTTCACCGTTGATGGCTCATTGATAAATCAGTCTGCCTTTGAAGACGTCAAACGGAAAGGCGTCGTTGGTGGCCAGGGGAACATGGGCGCACCGAACGGGAACCCGGCATCAAGAAGTGACAAGGGCCGGAAAGGTGGCGGTTTCTGGGGCGCTTTCAAGTGGAACGCAATTGAGGAGTCCTTGAGTGGTTTTCTCTCTAACAACGACCTTGACGGTCTCCGAGAAATGCGAGGGGTTTCCTCGTCGAGGTCGATCCCTCTGTTGTCGACGCCCCAGTCACTTCTGTTTGTCGATCTACGGCTGGCGCCGGGGGAGGAGCAATCTTATTCTTTTTCTTTCACCTTACCTAGTGGGCTTCCGGCAAGCCACAAAGGAAAGGCGATCAAAATCTCGTATAATTTGGTCATTGGTACCCAGCGCCCCAGCAGTGTCAATGAACCCCAGCGAGTCAACCGAATTAGTATACCATTCCGGGTATTCAGTGGTGTAAATGGTGAGTCATCCTCTTTCTGTAAGAGTCACATTGATTAGCATATAGCTTACTTTTGACATAGGGCAAGGGGAAATTCTTGGTCATAACCTGATGAACCCTTATGTGCTTCTCCGTGACGAAGCCAGAGTTCAAAAAGTTATATCTTCCCTCCCTCCTTTATCGAAACCCAAGAGTATCAGTGTGCCGACATGGACGTCCGCACCGGAGTTTTTGTCTTATGTGGACGAGCTTCTTGAGAAGCATTCACGCAGCGGTCTATTGCAGCCCCCGGACGCTCTTCCAGATAAGCGGCTGAGTCACGACGTATCTACGGGGCCGCTAACCTGCAAAGACGCGATTGACTTGGCAATTCTGCGAAGCAATCAGGCGCCGAATGCTTCCCACAGTCCCAATCGATTTGAGATTGCCCGCAATGGTCGCCGTATCGCTGTCGTTGTGCTAAATCGACCAGCCCATCGACTGGGCGAGACCATCATTGCCACGGTGGATTTTAACGATACCGCGCTTCCTTGTTACGCAATTCGCGCCACCTTGGAGACGTCAGAGAGAGTCGCGGGCTCGTTAGCAGTGCGATCTGGCGGCAGCATTCGCCGCGCCACACGTCGAATCCATGCATCATTTTTCGAGAATACGCTTTATTCGACACGGGTGGTGTTTAGCCCTGCGGTGCCGATTTCGGCAACCCCTACGATCCTCACCAGTGGGGTCAATCACGAGTGGGAGCTGCGCTTTGAGTTTGTGACACCCAGTGTGTATTATGAGACAGGAACAGGGCCTTCGGGTGCTCAGCTGTTGGAAGCTGTGCATGAGGATGATCGTGGCCGGATTCTGACGGCCCTGGAGAATCTTGGATGTGAGTCGTTTGAGATATCGATCCCGATCACGGTCTACGGGGAAACCGTCCGGGAGAGAGTTCCGGAGGAGGACGAAGGATACCCTATATAGGACATATTAGAAGAATTAAGAGAGTAATCGAAAATGTGAATGTGTTGTCTTCATAACCTACACAATCCTATTGTTGACCTGGGCGATGTCTTGGTCAGGTCTTAGTCATCGTTACCCGCTTGGCCCACCCCGCGTCATGTTCGGAAGCTTCCCAGCCATCGATCAAAGGAAGGGTCCAGCACGTCCTCGACCCCATCGTCGATTCATCCCAAGTTGTCTAGGCGGTGCATATCGGGGCTGCAAGGGCGCTGCAATTGACATACGGCTTGGCACTCATCAATGCTCTTCCACCATGGTCGCCCCTCGGAATACAGCGTTTGCGGAGGAGAGCGCCGAGGTGGAGGTGCTCTATGCCAACCTCGAGAAGCTGAAGCTCCTCACGAAGAAAATCCAGGGCTCCATGGTTCGTCTTGAGACCGGTGGAAATGTTGTCAAACATGCGATAGGTCCGATCTATAGCAATACGCAGTCTCTCCAGATTACCAACAGCAATATCGACAAGGTCAACGAAGCAATTGATCGCCTCCGTCAACCGCTTGATGCGAAGAGCCGGGAGGAGGGTATCATTCGTTCGGGGTAAGCCTCCTTGCTTTGGCATGGCTGGAAATGTGTTAATTGGTTCTTTACATCGGTGCTGACTTTGTTCATAGACCCCAGAATTGCGACTTACCGCAGTACCTGGCTGCGTTGCGACGGGTGGAAAAGGCTTTGGTGGATCTTAATTCTACGAACTTGAAGTCGAACCAGAAAGCCATATCCGAGTTTACATCCTTATTGAACACCGGCACCGCCCAGCTCCAAGATTTGTTTCGCAGTAAATTGAGCGACCATGTTGGGACGATAGAGCCGCTACATTATTTGACGAAAGGTATGGTGGGAATAGGTGTCAAATTTCTGGCTAGAGAGCTAACTGTTCCTTTTCAATACAGAGCTCTCCTTCCCATCCATTCCAGACGATACGGTTGCGGACCTAGGACCTATTTGCGCAGCGATCGGCTCGGCAGCCTCGCAAGGATTTCAACGCAATGATGGTTCGAATCCGGCTGTCAAAATCTACGCAGAGACCCGTGCACCTTATATCACATCCAGCTTGCAGAACCTTGCCATCGCTTCCATGAACACAGTCAAACGGAGGCCTACGGACGGCCCATACACGCAAGGCACCAACGGTATCGGCATTTACTCGAACGCGTTGGAGAATTTCATCTATACCGAGCACGACGTCATTTCTCGTATCTTCACTGGTGACCAGAGAGGCCTGGCTCTGCAAGCGACCTGTCGACCGGCCTTAGCAGAGTACTCGAAGACACTACGGGAGCTTAATCAATACATTAAAGCCAACCTCATGACGGATTGTTTCCTGGCCTTTGAGATCATTGAGATCGTGACTGCCTTGTCTTATCGTGTCGACTCGAAGACTGGGGAGCTGAAGAGTTTATTCATCGAAGCGCTTCGGCCGGTCCGTGAGACGGCCAAGTCGTCGCTTTCTGAACTGATTGAAGAAACGAAGCGGAAGTGTGGCAGTATTTCGATGCTACCACCTGATGGTGGATCTGTTCCTCTCGTGAACGAAGTCATGAGCTCCCTCACGACCTTGACCAACTACTCCGGCCCGCTCGCCTCTATCCTGACCTCCCTGGGGGACGGCAACTGGCGGTCCACCGCAAATGCGGCGAGCACGACTCCTTTGGACGTGAGCCCGGACAGTTCTACACTCCTGTCCCATTTCATTCTCGACATGATCGAGGCCCTCATGGTCGGACTCGAGGCACGGGGCCGGGCATTCCACAGGTCCAAGTCCGTCCAAGGGGTATTCTTATCGAATGTGTTCTGCCATGTGGACCGTTCAATTCGGCAGAGCCCCGAGCTCGCACGGTACTTGGGCTCTCCCGACAGCATCGCGCGAATCGACTCCTTCCGAAAACGCGCTACTTCGACGTATCTAGATGCTTGGAAGGAGACCTCGCACTATCTTCTCGATGTACAGTATACCTCACGAGCGGCTGGCCGGCCGACCTCCGGAGGAGTGGTCGACTCGGGCGCTATTGTTAAATCTTTGTCATCTAAGGACAAGGATGCCATTAAGGACAAGTTCAAGGCATTCAATGCCAGCTTTGACGAACTGGTCTCTCGCCACAAGCAGCTTCACATGGAGCGGGAGGTACGGTCTGTACTGGCCCGTGAGGTTCAGGCGGTGCTGGAGCCACTATACGCGCGGTTCTGGGATCGCTATCACGAGATTGACAAGGGTCGTGGGAAGTATGTGAAGTACGACAAGGGAGGGTTGTCTGCTCAGCTTGCTGCGCTTGGTTGAGATGCTACTATATTGGGATGGGATCGCTTGCATTGGGCGTGAAGGCGATATAACCTCCTTCTGCGGGCAGAAGTATATCATGTAGTTAATCGTAGCTGGTATTTGAGAGTAATTCTAATCGGATAATCGGCATTTAATAACATTGGAAGCATGCAGGTGAAACGTCTAGGTCAATAGTATTGAGAGTCCAGGATGTTTGTCACCCGGGCAACCAGCCACCCATGGGTCGTCGTTGGGGGGCATCGTGGAGACCAACTCCATTCACTCCGATCGATGACGGAGATCGCGTTCGTTCTCACACTACTTTTGATCTAGTTCGTTTCGAGTTGTGGCGCTGAGCTCTTGCGGCTTTCTTCCCTTCCTTGTTGATACTCACTTGCGCCTCTCCCTCTCCACCGACGATCGCCCTCGCTTGCTTCCTCATTCCATCCCACCTCCTTTGCACGGCGCCTTCTTGCGGTGAGTTGCAGTCGGCGCGGTCCACACCCTTTCTTTGTGGTTGACTGGATATGTATCACTGACTTATATGCCGGAGAATGCGAATGTAGGCACATTCTCGAGAAAACATCATTCCTCGCACATCCCACCTACGATCGCTCATTCCGCGGAACAGACAACAGTCCGACAGCGGGGCTGATATAATATCGAGAAGCGCGTCAGAGCTAGAAAGAGAGAGTCGTGAAGGAGGATGGCTTCATTCATCACCACCATGTTCGTGCCCTTCCTTTCCCCTGCGTCATACACCGCTCCGCCATCCAAACCGTCGTCAGCATCCGCATCAGCTTCATCCCCCCTAGACACGTCTCCTTCTTGCAGTACAATCCGTACCCCTCGTGTTCCCATCCTCCCACCCCCATCATACCTGTCGCCAGTGGTTCGGCCTCTACATCAAGCATTCTTTGGACTGACGCCCCTCAGCAATGCCCGCACCCGCGCCCCCTTCAAGCCACGCTCAGCGGCCAAGGGGACGAGCAGTTACCAGCTGAGACAATTCGCCGAGGCGACCCTGGGAAGCGGTAGTCTACGCAAGGCCGTGAAACTACCGGAGGGCGAGGACCTAAACGAATGGCTTGCGGTGAACGGTAGGCGAGATCGTCGCGTTACTGATGTTGCGATGTGATGCTGATCCAAGCGCAGTGGTGGATTTCTACAACCAGATTAACCTCCTCTACGGTTCGATTACGGAGTTCTGCTCGCCCCAGTCGTGTCCTGAGATGAAGGCGACCGATGAGTATGTTTTGTACCCCAATAAAGTAGTCTCTACTTGCGGACTACGATCGCTGACGATTGGTGGATAGATTCGAGTATCTGTGGCAGGACTCGGAGAACTTCAAGCGACCCACGAAGATGTCGGCGCCGGAGTACATCGAACATTTGATGAGTTGGGTGCAGAGCAACGTCGACAACGAACAGATGTTCCCCAGCCGGCTGGGTAGGTTTTTCACTTGTCTGGTTCATCTGCATAGGATTGCTCACTAGTGTAGGCGTCCCGTTCCCCAAAGGCTTCACCAGTCTCGTGCGTCAGATCTTCAAGCGTTTATACCGCGTGTATGCGCATATCTACTGCCACCACTACCCGGTAATTGTGCATCTGGGTCTGGAGCCGCACCTGAACACCAGTTTCAAGCACTATGTGCTGTTCATCGATGAGCATCGGCTGGCGAGTGGAAAGGATTTCTGGGGGCCCTTGGGAGATTTGGTGGAGAGTATGCTGCGAAGCGATTAGAGTGGAAATGGCGTTTGATTCGTTTAATTTGCGGCCGGGGATTGCATTTCGGGGGTTCTTTTCTGGCGTCTAGGTTGTAATGAACAAATCTGAGAATGAATGCTGCATGGGGTGAATTTCGTAGGCGTCCTTGTATGCGTAGCCGAAAACTCGGCGAGAACGGGATCTCACGTGACAAGTCCCTTCGACTTCTTGTCTCCTCCCCTCTCCTGCCGAACCGCACGACCTCCCATCCAACTTCTCCTCCACCCCCACAGTCCGCCTCTCGCGTCTATCCCAGCCCTCACAATGCTCTCCGCTCGTGTCGCCCGTGCTGGCTTCCGTGCCACGCAGTTCTCCGTGCCTCGCACCGCCGCCCTGAACGGCCTGCGCACCTATGCCACCCCGGCCCAGGACGTCAAGCCTCCCGTCTCCCTGTTCGGCGTTGATGGCACCTATGCCACCGCTCTGGTATGCGACATCCCATGACCGTCATTTTCACCGTGTTTGTCCCCGGGACCGAGCGTTGGGAGCGGTGTGGTCCAGCGTCGTTTCGATCCGTTACCCCGAGGATTGAGGCGCTGAAAACCCGTCCCGGACCCCGGCGTCCCCCAACAACAAAACACAGACCACAATCGTTTCTTCCCTTTCAACACCTCCCCGTGCTAACGGATATCAATTACGCAGTACACCGCGGCCGCCAAGTCCTCCGCCCTCGACCAGACCTCCAAGGCCCTCGCCAACCTCGGCCAGGTCCTCAAGGCCGACCGCAAGCTGACCGGCCTCATCTCCGCCCCCACCCTCACTGCCGGCGACAAGCAGCAGATCGTCCAGGAGCTGGCCAAGCTCAGCGGCGACAAGGGCGAGATCGTCCAGAACTTTCTCACCACCCTGGGCGAGAACAACCGTCTTGGTCTCCTGGAGGGTGTCTGCGAGAAGTTC
The DNA here is from genome assembly GCA_001931935.1 of Aspergillus aff. floccosus IMV 01167. Lineage (NCBI taxonomy): Eukaryota > Fungi > Ascomycota > Eurotiomycetes > Eurotiales > Aspergillaceae > Aspergillus > Aspergillus aff. floccosus IMV 01167. The sequence goes on along the minus strand of MSJE01000052.1, from coordinate 545,182 downwards.
GAGACCCTCATGGGCGCTCACCGCGGCGAGATCGAGCTGAACATCACCAGTGCTCAGGTAGCGTCGCTCCCTTGGGGTTAAGTGTTAGTGAGAATGTGACTGACAACACTAGGAACTCGACAAGAAGACCGTCTCCCGTCTCGAGAAGGCCGTCGCCCAGTCTGAGTACAGCCAGGGCAAGAAGCTCAAGGTCGTCACCAAGGTATGTGTCTCTCCGCGTCTTTTGCGTGAGTCGCGGCTGATTAGTCCAGGTTGACCCCGAGCTTGTGGGTGGTCTCGTCGTCGAGATCGGTGACCGCACCATCGACCTCAGCGTGTCGTCCAAGATCGCCAAGCTGAACAAGGCCCTCACCGATGCTTTGTAAATTATCTCCTTTGTTACCCTTTTGTACCCTACAAATTCCCTTGAAGTTACCTTAGCATGAACTCGTGTTCTGGGTTAAATAGACAGAATTGAGTTTTCGCTCGTATCTGGTGTGCACCTGTTCTATTTTGTCAGACAGTGTATGTTGCCTCGAGGCTCATTCCTCCTTCTGGGTCTCATGGTTGGATGCTGTCGTTTCATCGCTGCGTCTGAGGAAGTGGTTGATAACCAGGCTACTGCAATATATGACACGCATCTGGACGGAGTGTGCTGAATAATATTTCCTTAAGGGAGTTTATGATCTATAAGTTGCATTCAAATGCAATCCGTATACTCGCAGACCCCCAGATACATGTGGGATATTGACAGAGGACTCGCCGGACCAGCGAGGCTAGATACAAAACAATCGATAAATGCACTGCTCTATCCTCTACGTGACCACTAATTAATGTCCGTTAGGCGTCTGATCGGCCGTCGTCTCAAACTCATCCTCGTACGTGCCCATGGACGCCTGGCTACGCACCCGCTGCAGCTGGCTCTCCACGTACTGGGAGACATGTTCGTCACCACGATCCTTCTCATCCTCGTCGACGACGCTCTCTGCCCCAGGTGTATCCGGCGTAAAGGCCGACTCGAAGTCGCTGCGGTTGCCGATGGAGCGGCTTGTCGACGAGCGACGCACGCTGGGCCGACGGCTGCTGCGGCTGCCGCCCCGGGCGGAGCGATAGAAGCTATCGTCGAAGTAGTGCGATGCTGCGGCGAAGGGCGACCTCGGGGTGTGCGGGAGACGGCAGTTGATTCTGGGTCAGGGTTAGTAACTCTGAATGGTTGATGGGGTTATATACGATTGGAAGTGTGCTGGAAAAGAACTCACCCAGTATCGTGGATGATCTTGGCGATCAACCCGGTCCATCCGCATTGATGCGAGGCGCCCAGGCCGCGGCCAGTGTCGCCGTCGAAGAACTCATGGAACCACATGTAGTCCTTCCAGTGCTCGTCAAAGTCGAGCAGGTCGGAGTTGTCGTGCACGGCGCGGCGGCCCTCGTCGTTTCGCGCAAACAGGTGCTGCAGCCGATGCTGGATCTCCTCGGCGACCTGGCCAAGGTGCATGTAGTCGCCGGACCCGGTGGGACATTCGACCTGGAGCGAGTCGCCGTAGAACATGTAGAAGCGCAGCAGCGACTCGACGAGGAGAAAGTTGACGCACAGCCAGACGGGCCCGCGCCAGTTGCTGTTGCCGCCGAAGAGCGCGCTGTCCGAGTCGCCGGGCACATAGCTAACGCGGAATTCCTGGCCGTTTACTGTCATGGAGTACGGGTGCTCGCCGTGGTACTTGGACATGGACCGGATGCCGTGTTCTGAGAGGAATTCTGTCTCGTCGAGCATGCGCTTCAGGATCTGCTCCAGCCGGCTGCGGCTGACGAGGGCGAGCAGGAGCCGCTCGCCCTTTCCGCGCCGTTTCATGCTGGCGATGTTGCGCTCGGCTACGTCCTGGCGGTTCTCGATGAACCAGTCCAGCCGGCGTTTGAACGAGGGGAACTTGTTGATTAGCTCGGGCTCGAGTGTGAGGACCGCATATAGCGGGATAAGTCCCACAAGTGAACGGACGGGGAGCTGCTGGGTCCACGGTTCGCCGTAGGAGATGGCGTCGTAGTAGAATCTGCATTGTTAGCATTGGATTATCAGCGTGTTGGGGTGTAGCGTACCCATCCTCTTCATTCCAGAGGGACGATTCTTGGCCTCCAGATCTGAAAGTCATTGCATCGCTGATGAGGATGAAGTGCTCGAAGAACTTCGACGCAACTGGGGGAGTTAGTCTGTTGAAGCGGTGATAGAATAGGTCGACTTACTGTCTTCGTAGATGCGACGGTGTTTGGCCAATTCCAGGGCAATGTTCAGCATGCACAAGCAATAGAAGGCCATCCATCCAGTACTATCCGCCTGCTCCAGAACACCCCCGGTGGGAAGGGGCTCTGATCGATTGAACAAACCGATATTGTCCAGACCGAGGAATCCGCCCTCGAAGACATTCTTGCCCTCCTGGTCCTTTCGGTTGACCCACCAGGTGAAGTTCAGCAGCAGCTTCTGGAACACTCGCTCGAGGAAGTCCAAATCCTGACGGCCGTACATCTTCCGCTCGATCTTGAAGACTCTGAAGGTAGCCCATGCGTGGACGGGGGGATTGACATCACCAAAATTCCACTCATACGCGGCGAGCTGACCGTTGGGATGCATATACCATTCTCGCGTCAGAAGATCTAACTGTTTCTTTGCAAACTCAGGGTCGATCATTGCCAACGGGATGCAGTGAAATGCGGTATCCCACGCCGCGAAGAAAGGGTATTCCCACGAGTCCGGCATCGACAGGATGTCGTCCATGTACAGATGTTTCCACTGCTGATTGCGGACATGTTTTCGACCGGGTGGAGGAGGTACCATCCCAGGGTCTCCATTCGCCCACTGATCCCAGACGAAATGGTAGTATTGCTTCGTCCACATCATCCCCGCAAATGCCTGTCGCTGGATGTTGCGAAGATCGTCACTCATAGGAAGGGGACTGATGTGATAGTAGAAGTCGTCTGCCTCAGCTCTGCGCTGCTCAACCACATCGTCTAGCACCTCTTCATCCACAAAGGTCTCTTGCCTCCGAGAGAATCTGAATCGAACGACTGCGCATTCTCCCGGAGGGATCCCATCCCCTTGATCGAAGGCGTACCAGGCGGCGAATTTGGTGCCCTTGTTGGCCGGGTTGACCGCATCCTTCTCCTCGTCCACGATCTGCCGATGAAAGGCATCCTTCACATATGGCTGGTCGTTCTTGGTTCCCCAGAGGAACTCGTTGTTTGTCTCGTTCTCGGTAAAGAGCATTTGGGGCAGAATATCTTCTTGGGAGTCACCTGCCGCGGGGGAGGGCGCGAACCGCACATATCTCTCTCCCAGCTTGTGGTGCGACGACTTTGCCATCAGTTGGTTGACCTTTTCGATCGATGGCTTGAGGGAAGGGTCCTCATGACCCCAGGCCCAGGTGTTGCGGAACCACACATGAGGAACGATATGCAGCGGAGCAGGTTCAGGACCCCGATTGTAGGCGATAACACGGAAAAGAAGCTCTTCTTCATCATCGCCTTCCTTGGCGGTTTCGATAAAGATATCCCAGTACCGATTGTCGTCGAATGCGCCGGTGTCCAAGATTTGGTACTCGCGTTCGAGTCTCCCGCGGCGGGCATTTTCGTCTACAAGATCTTTATAGGGGAATTTCTTCTGAGGGTACTTGTATAGGTATTTCATGTACGAGTGCTGCGAGAGTTAGATTCGTTCTGAGATGGAGACGGAGAAGACCGACCGTCGGGGTGTTGTCGAGGTGGAAATGAGCTTCTTTGATGCTCTCCCCATGGTTTCCCTGGGGATTGGACAGACCAAAGAGACGTTCCTTCAGGAAATCACTATTCACGTTGAGCAAGCTTCAAGGCGAGCCAATCGCGGACACGTACTCTTTCTCGTTCCAAAATGCGAACGCAATATTCTGGATTCCGTGGGTATCTGACACTCCGGCGATCCCATCTTCGCCCCAGCGATAAGCTCTCGACCGAGCATGATCATGCGAGAAATCTGCCGCGCGGATCAGCACCTGCACCGATAGGATCAATTGCCACGCTGGGCATTCTTACAACTCCATGCATCGCCATTCTCACTAAGACTGCGTTAGCGAACGGTTCCACTTGCAGCCATGTGATGATGGACTGGAGTCCTTGTGCAACTTACGAGTAATCCTCCCGAACTGCGGGGTTTTAACACATGAGATCATCAGCCCCAGCAAAAACAGGGAACTCCAGGCGAGGAGAAGACTCACCTGTCGCCCATTGTCTTTCAGCGACATAGGGACCCCATCGTTTCCAGTATCGGGAGCGTTCCCGGTCTTCCTTCAAGCGCCGCTCCTCCTGCGACAGGTAAGAATGTTTGTCGATCAAGACCATGGTCGGAGCGAAAGGAACCACGGGAGGGGAGAGTCAACTGAGACAAGAGAGAGGGGAGATGGGAAGTGAGAAGAGAAAGGAAGAGGGAGAGAGGAAGCAGAAAGACTGGGACCGGAGCTATAATAAGAGACGGGCGCCGGAGACGAGAAAGAGCAAGGAACTGGAATGGATGGTGAATGGTTGGTCATGACCGTTCCTGAACTGCAGGACAACTCAGAGCCGGCTTATCATGACAGGAAAAAAAGGTCTTGGATCATAGACTGGCAGCGTCTAGACCGCGTTTAGTCCTGGGGAGCTGCCCACTTTTTCTGTCGCAGCTGATGTCATATCCGCTGTATACAGTTAGCAGGCGACCTTAGCTGCGGTCGGACGGCAATCCATTCGGCGCATGGCCGTGCATTCGTGTCGTATGGCTGTCTGTCTGTCTGATCGATCTGGATTGGAATGATAGTGGGATGAAACATCCATGGATAGGAACAAAGAGACGAACAGAGTGGACGACGTGACAGCCAGACTGACCGAAGAGGCCTAGCGCATCAGATGACTTCCATTTCGGGTAATCCGTCTATCTATTCTTTCAGTACCCGAGCGTACAGACGCTCCATACTACCGGAGTACTGGATACCGAGACAACCAAATTTGGCCTCAACGTGCTTTGTGTAACAGGAGAAGCATGCATCTCAGCCATAAACAATCTCCACGTGTTGTGACATGTTCCGTTCATTCTCCACAAATTCATCGTCAGGTATTCGCCATCAATAGGCTATACAAAAGACAGGTCAGATTATTAGGTCCCAAAAGTATAAAAAATGCAACCGTTCGAAGCCAGAATACAGTGGCGGGACATATCCACAATAAAACTGACTTGGGTGTCCCCACACCAGCCACGGATGCCAGATGCAATAGAGCAGGTTGAAAAGTCCTGCCCGCATCTTCCCACCGGAAGACGCATGAAACAAAGAGAGAAAGGAAATCAACCAGCACAACCCAATTCTCCAAAACATGCTCGCCATACACAGGGATATAATCGCGTGAAGTAAGTCCAATCCAATGAAACCGCCCCCCCCCCC